>QRFJ01003235.1:0-33025 GCA_006176705.1 Cocos nucifera
CCTCAGATCAGAACTGTGTCAACAGATATGGCCAGGTAAGTGAGACCGGTGGAAGGAATATGCCGTTAACTCGCACAAGAACGCATTCAGGTCGAGTAGCTTCCAATTAAAAACCAGTCGGTCGTCTGTGCCAAACTTACCTTAGACACCAAATTGTTGAGTCAGAACCAATTGGGTTAGCCTACAATCCAGACTCTAACCTCTGAGCCTAATTAGGTCTTGCTTGATCGTGACTCGATCTTGACCCAGACTTAATCCTATTAGGCTGGTCAATTTAAGCATTGTTGATCCCATCTAACCAACTCTTGATTCGGTTTGATCAACCGCTTAGACCTAATTGAGCTACCCAAGCCCGAACCCAGTATTATGAATATGTCTTAGATCTGAAATTCTCAATTTTAGACCTAATTAATATTCCATAAACTTAATTCTTAATTAAGTTGGGTTCATAAACAAAATATGCACAATAAATCCTAGGGTTTCAGGATCTAGGGTTTTGCAGAAAGTAAGTTTTGGGTTTCTGATTAAGGACGAACACGCAGCACCCCTACACGTCATAAGAACACCCCATCGAATGGGAAGAGAGGGCCTTTAAACCCTTCTTCGTTCTTATGACCGGACGGCCAAGAGGAACGCCTTAATCAGGAACATGTCAATACTACAAAACAGTTATAGATCTATATCATATATCTCATATACAAATTTAGATCTAATCATGGCATATTTTGCATACATCTCATGTATCAAATCATGCATGTTTTCAGATCTAAATTATCTCATAATAATCTAAAAAATTAGATTTAAATTGATCTAATCAAAATAAATTCTAATCTAGACAATTATGTAGAACTATTCTACAACTAGTCTAGACATGCATCAATCATATCTCATATGATATTTAAAATTAAATAATTTTTATTTGCTGTTTATCAGATGTTATTATAACACTTATAATATCAGAAAATAGTAAATAAGAAGATCTAAAATATGATTTAATCAGATTAAATCAAAGACATGCAAAACTATTCTATAGAACTATTCTATTCTAGAACTAGTCATGCATATCTTCATGTTCTTAGATCCAAATCATTTAATTTTAATTTTTCTGATTTCAGATCTGATCACATCTCATGTGACATCTGAAATCACTTTATTTTCTAATTAAAATAAAATTAAAATCAGATCTAAACAATTTAGAACCATGGCTCTGATACCAGTTGAAGGGAAATCCTGATTTCCCGGTCCAGGTTCGTCCAGATCTGATTAGATCAAGAGATATATTTCAAAAATTTTCTCTTGATCTCAATCAGATCTTGATATGTTTCAGATCTGATTCTTATTATTTTAATAAATAAAATAAAATAAGATAAATTAAATCAAATTTAATTTACCTGATTTGGGTAATCCTATTACCCTGTAGATGATCCTGATTGCAGCGGAAGGTTCTGGATCTTAGCCACGCAAGCGCCTGGCCTCTACCGGTATCCACTCGGGTTGGATCTGGAGATCCTCTTCTTCTCTATCACACCTCCAAAAATCAGATCTGGATCTGATCTGGAGGATCTTCAAAACTCTTTTGAAGATCTGCAGTCGTCCTTTTGCAGCAGCGCAGCCTTCTTGCTTTTGATCGCCTTTCTTGATCTGAATCGCACCAACCTAAGTCCAAAACACTTTTGGACGTGGAGAGCAAGGGGAGAAGAGACTATGGCATGGAGAAGGAGGGGAGAGGCAGCCTTGGGGCGTGGGGTTTCTCAATTGCATTAGAATTAGGGTTGGGCGCAGGGTCTTATTTATAGACCTCTTGTGATCCAACTCCTCTTCCTCTCAACCAATCACAACCCTTTGTGAAATCAGATCTAAATCTGATTGGTTGGAATAGAGACCCCTGGATTCCTCCTTAGAGGGCGCCTAAGACCAGTCAAACTGGATTCTTAGTAGAACTCTGATTGGAATCCAAAAGGGAGGTGGAGTCCTTGTCCAACAAGGACTCCTAGGCGCCTCCTACTTGGGCTCACGCCACCCTTGGCGTGCGCCCTTCTCCTTGCCAGGTTCTGGCAGGGGGACAGGCCCCCACCAGCTCTCCAATAGGTGCATGACATGTGGTCAAAAGTCAAAGGGTCAATGGTCAACGTTTGACCAGTCAAAGGTAGACTTTTGACCAAAGTCAAAGAACAAGAAATGGCAGGTGACCAAAAATGGCAGGTAATGTCTTACAAATAAGACAACCTATTCTGACTTGGACAACCTCCAGTCAGACCATATGAAGGCCTCTGATTGAGCACAAACTCCTTTGGCTCAGTCAGGACAACTTATTTATGATAGTAAAAGAAGAACGTTAGGTTCAATCGAGTGCTAGCACGATTTCCTTGAACCTAATTGAATCTCATTCAGATCAATTGAACTAGATCAGTTCAATTGATGATCACCAGATTCAAACCCTTGTTTGTGTGACCCAGTTAGGTTCAGTTCTGTATGGTAATGGGATATGTCATGATCTCTATCATCGACATCATCGAAACTCCTTTCGATGGATCAGAACTCTTCTGATTCGAACAGCTAGAATGATCGATCATCTAAATCATTCTAATTGCTCCCAAAATCCACCAGTGACACCTAGCAGTATATGGTGGCAACCCATCAGAGCTGAATGCGAACCTCTTGGTGCAGCTACCTGTGTGATTAAGTTCTTCTATCTTGAGCCCCGATCAGATTAGGGTTAAGGTGAACTCGTCAAACCCTAGTCTCTGTCATATGATGTAATCATTCGATTCGAGTCCAATGTGAAAATCTAAATAGAAACTCTTTCTATTATTTCACTCTACCATGGCCATGGATTTCTGGACTTGATTCTCATGATCATCATAGGGCTACTCCTCTACCACCGAGGTAGATAGATTCCATCTTGATGCAATCCAGTTCCTACAATGAACATGCTATAGCCAACATACACCTCAGGGTTCCATATGGCTAGGAGACCGAGTAATGGTGTAGTCAAACTATAACACCCTCAAGGTGAACTGCCGATGCATCTCAGGTCAAAGAACCAGACACACTACTGCAGCATCGAGTCAGTCATTGACGAGAAGGTAGACTTCCTAATGACTACTCGAGGTGGTCACGCTCAGTGCCCTCGTTCTCTAACGAGTACCTGTACTCTCGCTCCGGTGTCTCCACACCGTAGACTCAAGACTCATCTACTAAAGAGAAGCGATCGTACACCAACCTTCCGGATCAATCACCATCCTCGTGATGATCCTATGGTCGGGAGCTGTTTATGAGTTAATAATGATTATTCATGTCTTAAATTTTCAACTCTTGAAAATATGAATTATCATTACCATTAACTCAAAGGATGTATCACAGACACTAAATACACATGTGTGATAGAAAATAACCCATTTCATTAATTATAGTCAAAATTATAATTTTGCCCCTAGAAGTGTATTACAAGTGTCAGCCAATTCTGGCTTCTAGGGCACATATATCTAACATTCCACTTAGGCAAAGCCAATCTACCTTTAATCCCAATTAGGGGACGATGTAAGGGTACCATTTGTCTATGGAGTTCTTCCCCGTAACCCCCTTTTCCTCTTATGGGTCGAGAGCCCTCTTATGAGAATTTTGATTGCCTGGTCGTCCATTTTTGCAGTAAAAAAATAAGAGGTATAGTCAGAAAGGAAAAAGTGGAAGAAAAGGGGTAACCCGCAACTTCGACCATATACCTATTGAATTTAGGGGACTGAGGTCGAGATTAAATAGAGTTTGTTCTTTTATTAGCTTGGACACAAGAGAAGCTTGGAAATTTTTGATTTTACTAACCAACTCCTGGTCCTCTTTTTCTAATCCCATAGCTCGGTGGATGGAATCTCTCAGATTTTTCCAAGATGGGAGTCCTCAGAGTAAGGTTGGGCAAGAAACAAAGATGAACTTCTCTTTCAAATTATGGATAGAGGAAGGGGCATCTTTGAGCAACCTCTTCTTACCAAACTGAGGTAAAACATACCACCAGTCTTTTGCAGTGGGGTGACGTTTAAATGTGAAGAAAGTTCGAAAAATTGAAATAGTGGGCTAAACTTCAATGGATATGCAGAGAGCAAGGAATCCTATTATAAACCTAAATGAGTTTGACACTATAGAAGTCAAAGAAATATTTAGAAAATAGAAAATAGCTGCAACAAAAATGGTGAGGGAAACCCTTAGTCTGGTATAGAAGGCCTCCAAATACAAGCAGAACCGATCTGAAGGAGTATGCAAGCTTGGCCACTCGATCCAAAAAATTTTAGCTCATACTTGATAGGCACCCCATACTGGATCCTAATCAATGATAGATCTTTAGTGGTTAAAGAGCAGGGGATGGTTCTCGGTATGAAGTTTGGCCGAGGTGCTGCACTGGGTTCAGGTACCATTTTGGTCTTAAGGTTTTTGGAGTTTGGATCGATCGGACTTCTAGAATTGCTAGACTAAGAAACTTTGAATGACATTTAAATCAAACAGAATCCAGTAAAATCTCCAAAAAACATAGAGAAAAAAGATAGAAAAAATTTGGAAAGAAAAAATGGTAAGAACCCACCTAGAAGAATTCAAAGAAATTCTAAAAATATCGAAAAACCAAAAATCAAGAGGACAAAGATGAGGGACTAACCTAGGTTGATCAAGAAATCCGAAGAGAACACCGAAGAGATGAAGGATAGTCAAGAAGAATGCTGATGGCCAAGAACATCGTGAATGGAGGGGCAACAAGGGCGAGATGCTTGGGGGCGATGGAAAATGGAGAAAAGAAAGAGGAATGTAGATGAAGGTGAGAGACCATGGAAGAGGGAGAGGTTTAAATAGGAAAACAGAACCAGAGGAAGTCATGATTGTAGGACTTCTTCAGCTAACCCTAACCTACCACACATCCCACTCGCACCTGCCGCCTGATGGAATAATAATTATGCCGTACTAAGAGCTCCACACCAGATGAGTTTTTAAGAAAATTTATCCCTTTAGATTATCCAACATTAAACTTCTGCGCCAATTTGAAAAAAGAACAAAAGGTCTTATCCTCTGAAGGTAGAAAATTGGCAAGGAACTTTGGCTGCAGCAACTCTCCTATATTCCCTTCATTCAAAATTTGAACTCAAGAGTAGGAGGACAAGTGGTAGAGAAAAATAACCCCCACCGAAGTCCTTAGCCACCAACCCTCCTCCCATTGAAATCCATCGATCCCCTTAGCAACAAGATCATACCACAGAACTTCTCAACAGCATATAGAAGTCCGGCAGCATGATCTTGAATAGTAAAGTAGAACTGTCGTTATGCTAACCTCACCTTCTAACCAAAAATGAATAATAGGATCAGGACCTGATGGTGCTCCCTCAAGTCATACTCTTTCTGGATGAACTTCTCCAGTTACACTTCTTACGGACAAACTCCTCTAGTCACGCTCCTTTCAAACGAGCTCTTCAAGTCACACTCCTTCCGGACGAACTCTTTCGATCATGCTCCTTCCAAGCATACTCCTTTTGGATGCACTTCTTTCAGTCCTCTATCTTTAGCCGAAGTTCTCCTATTTAAATATTTTTCAGGACGAGCTTCTCCCAGCTAGTTGTTGACCTACTCTGCCCATGTTACGCCTGTCAATTGAAGCCCTCCAAAAGGGCCTTGCCAAATCATTGATTCATGACAACCGCTCCATGAAGGATGGAGCGTAGAACTTCAGATCTCAATTTTGGGGGCACCTACTTGCACGTTACCCAGGAGACTTTCGAATTTCTTAAAACCACTAGGCATTGACCCCGATGAATCTCAATCGATCATGAGTCCACTACATGCACTAAAATCTCTGATTTATGTCTAAACTCTAATAGAGGGATTTTCACCATCTATAAGTTGCGACAAATGATAACTCAGCCTCATAACAAACTCTACATGGCTTGAATGGCCCACTACTAGATGATTATGGCTATCACCATTAGTTTGTGACATGCTCCATCTATAAAAGTTACTCCCTAGATACATTTTCCTTGAAGCTCTCTTCTTCTTCTCGTTACTCTGCTTCTCTATTTTCTGAGCACTCCATTCCAGTTGGTTGAAGAACTAACTTGATTGTCGGAGGATCCTACCGAAGCCACCTATCTCTGATTTGGACTTTGTTTAGCAGGTCCCTTCGGCGGCCTCATCTTTGTTAGATATGTGTGCCCTAGAAGTCAGAATTGGCTGACATTTGTTATACACTTCTAAGGGCAAAATTATAATTTTGATTATAAATAATAAAATAGATTATTTTCTATCATAATGTGTATTTAGTGTCTGTGATACATCCCTTGAGTTAATGATAATAATAATTCTTATTTTCAAGAGTTGAAAATTCAAGACATAATTTTCATTATTAACTCATAAAATGCTCTCGATCGTAGGATCATCATGAGGATGGTGATTGATCTAGAAGGTTGGTGTACAATCACTTCTTTATAAGTAGATGAGTCTTGAGTCTACGGTGTAGAGACACCAGAGTGAGAGTATAGGTACTTGTTAGAGAATAAGGGCACTGAGCGTGACCACCTCAAGCAATCATAAGGAAGTCTATCTTCTCATCGATGACTGGTTCGAAGCTGTAGTGGTGTGCCTAGTTCTTTGACCTGAGGTGCATCGATATTTCACCTTGAGGGTGTTATAGTTTGACTACACCATGACTCGATCTTCTGGCCATTCAGAATTCTGAGGTGTATGTTGGCTATAGCATGTTCATTGTAGGAATTGGATCGCACCAAGAGAGAATCTATCTACCTCGGTAGATGAAGAGCAGCCTTATGATGATCATGAGAATCAAGACTATAAGCCCATGGCCATGACAGAGTGAAATAATAGAAAGAGTTTCTATTAATATTTTCACATCGGACTTGAATCAAATGATTAAATCATATGATAGAAATTAGGGTTTGATGAGTTCACCTTAACCCTAATTTGATCGGAGCTCAAGATAAAAGAACTTAATTACACATGTTACTACACCAAGAGATTCATTTTCAATTCTGATGGGTTGCCACCATATACTGCTAGATGTCATTTGTGGATTCTAAAAGCAATTAGAATGATTTGGATGATCGATCATTCTAGTTGTCTGAATCATAAAAGTTCTGATCCATTGGAAGATGTTTCGATGATGTCGATGATACAGATCGCGACATATCTCATTACCATACGAAACTGAACCTAACTGGATCACACAAATAAGGGTTTGGATCTAGATATCATCAATTGGACTAATCTAGTTCAATTGATTTGAATAAGATTCAATTAGGTTCAAGAAAATCATGCTAGCATATGATTGACCTAATGTTCTCCTTCAATTATCATTTTAAGTTATCTCGAATGAGCCAAATATACTTACGCTCACTCAGGTACCTTTACTTGATCTAACTGAAACTTGTCTAAGTTAGAAAAAAGTTGTCTTAATTTATAAGATAAATTTGAGATAATACCTGCCATTTTTCGTCATCTGCTAATTCTTGTCTTTTGACTTTAGTCAAATGTTGACCTTTGATACTTAGACATCTGCCGATGTGTCATGCACATATAGGAGATTGATTTTGGACCAATCAACCTGCTAAAAAGCTGGTGGACCAAGGGTGCATTCCTAGGGAGGCGTGCACCCATGGATAGAGGTGCCTGGAGTCCCATACAGATGGGACTCTAGTTACTTCTGGGTTTCTACCTAGGTGGCCCCAAAGATTAAACTTTGATCAGTTTTAGGCACCATCTAAGGAAGATTTATAGGGACTCTTATCTGATTGGATCAAGTGATGTCATTCCATCAATTAGATTTAGATCTGATTGCATAAAGCGATGTGATTGGTCGGGATGATGTGGCACTGTATGGCATAGTAGGGTCTATATAAACCCTGTTTGTGCCTAGTTTCAGAGAGTTTAGATCTTTGCCCATGCCAAAAGGACTCTAGTTTAGATCTTTGCCCAAGCCATCTTTAGGTCCCCTCTCTCCTCTCCATGCCCAAGGAAATTTGGGCTCTGGTTTGGTGCAATCCAGGCAAGAGAAAGGTGACGAGAAAGGAAGAAGGAAGCACTGCTGCAAGAGACGATACCCAATCTTCAAAAGGAGTTTTGAAGATCCTTCCAAGATCAGATCCAGATCTAATTATTTGGAAGAAGTGATAGAGAAGGAAGAGGATCTCCTAAGATCCAAGCCTGAGTGGAATACCGGTAGAGGCCAGGCGTACTTACGTGGTTAGATCCAGAACCTTCCGCATGCAATCAGCAAGATCATCATACAGGGTAATAGGATTACCCAACAATCAAGATATAAAATTAAATTTAGATTTAATTTATCTTATTTTATTTTATTTATTAAAATCAATTAGAATCAGATCTAAAAATATCTCATATCAAGATCTAGATTGAATCAAGAAAAAAATTTTGAAATATATCTCTTGATCAATCAGATCTGAACGAACCTTGATCCGAAAAATAGGATTTTCCTTCAACTGGTATCAGAGCCATGGTTCTTATAAATTATTTTAGATCTAATTTTAATTTTATTTTAATTAAAAATAGGTGATTTTAGATGTCACATGAGATGTGATTAGATCTAAAATTAAAAAAATTAAAATTAAATAATTTAGATCTAAGTTCTACAAGATGCATGACTAGTTGTAGAATAGAATTATTCTATGTATAGTCTTGCATGATCTTTGATAATTTAATTTGATTAAGTTATAATTTTAGATTAATTTATTTACTATTTTTTAATATTATAAATATTATAATAAGATCTAAAAAATAAAAAATAAAATTATTTAATTTTTGTTCATATGAGATATGATAATGCATGTTTAGACTAGTTGTAGAATAGTTCTACATAATTATCTAGAATAGAATTTATTTTGATATGATCAATTTAAATTTAATTTTTTAGATGATTATGAGATAATTTAGATCTAAAAAATATGCATGATATGATACATGAGATGTATGCAAAATATGTTTATAGTTAGATCAATTTTTTATATATGAGATATATGATGTAGATCTAACTAGTTTTGTAGATTTTTTTTATTTTTGATTAAGGTGTTCCCTTGGCCGTCCGATTCATAAGAATAAAGTAGGGTTTAAATGCCCTCTCCTTCCCATTCGATGGGGTGTTCTTATGATGTGTAGGGGTGCTGCATGTTCATCCTTAATCAAAAAATCCAAAACTTATTTTCTGCAAAACCCTAGATCTTGAAATCCTAGGATTTTATTTACATATTTTATTTATGAACCCTAAACTTAATTAAAAATTAAGATTATGAAATATATTAGGTCTAAAAATTGAGAATTTTAGATTCTAAGACATATTCATAAAATTGGGTTCGGGCTTGGGTAGCTCAATTAGGTCTAAGTGGTTGATCAAACCTAAATCAAGAGTTGGTTAGATGGGATCAAGAGTGCCTAAATTAACTAGCCTAATATGATTAAGTCTAGGTCAAGATCAAATCACATGAGTGATCGATTAAGCTAAGACCTAATTAGGCTCAGTATTAGAGTCTGGATTATAGACTAATCTGATTGGTTTTGGCTCAACAATTTGGTGTGTAAGGTAAGTTTGGCAGATATACGATCGACTGATTTTTAATTTGAGAGCTACTCGACTCGAATGCATTCTTGTCGAGTTAATGGCATATCCCTTCCACCGGTCTCACTTACCTGACCATATTTGTTGGCTCAGTTCTGATCTGAGGTGGCCAATAATCCGAGCTAACCCATGCCACTAGGTTAGTCATAATGGTTATGACTATGTCAAGTCTAGTTTAATGAGACCTAAATCAAATCTTCCTAAGAAAAGATTAAGTCTAAGATCTTCTATCATTGTAGATGTGTGGGCCCTTCTCAGAGTTGATTATTCTCGGCTGGTTATAGTGATTCAGTTACACCAAAAAGATGCAACCATATCTATTAGGCATTGGATGCTGTGGGCTGGAGGATGGATTGGGCTTAATATTCTAGATACGGTGAGAGACTCAGTTAGGAATCTAATCTATGCAAATGGTGGGTCTAACTTAACTAAGGAGTAGATCAATATTCTAAGCATTATGAGATTCATGAATTAGAGATCAAGTTTGGGTGCACCATGATTAGAGAATCATTGAACAAGAGTTGTTCACTCATTGGCTAACCCATCATCAATAACTGTTAGGTGAGGTGATGAGTCAATTAGTGGGACCGCACCACCCACTAGAAATCATTAATCATGAAGATTTTTGCATGTCTATAGAGGGAGTGTAGGGATCTGAGAAAATAGTGAAAGCTAATTTATTTAAAAATAAAATCCCTAAATAAATTGGTCAAGTCTTAATTATAATATTTAACTAGAAACTCTGACTTTGTACAGAAAAATATCTGCGTCCAACCCACTAGCATGTATCCTAGACACCCAAAGACTGATCAGACCTAATTACAAGGATTGACTCTGAAATTTCAAAATTATTTTAGTTCTGAGAAGTTAACTCATGTATTGGACTAGAACCCTCCCACCTTACCAACTCATCCATCCACTAAATAGAAAGCGTCTCTTGACAAGTGGACGGATGAAGATAATAAGATCAGATACTACATATTGGGCTCAATGATTGATGAGCTTCAGCACCAACATGAAGATATCAGGACAGTCCGCCAAATGTTGGCTCACCTATAAGAAATATTTGGTGAATAGAGTCGTGCAGCCAAGTATCAAGTTACTAAATGACTATTCAAGACTAAAATGAGTGATGGGCAGTCAGTCCAAGATCATTATCTGATGATGATCAAGAATTTGGAAGAGCATGAGAAGCTCGGATTGAAGTTGGACCTGGATCTGTAGAATGATATAATTCTGCAATCTTTGACTGATGCATACGGGCAGTTCATCATGAACTACCACATGCATAACCTTTAAAATTTTCTGGCTGAGCTTATGAACATGCTGGTTACTGCTGAGCTTTCTATAAAAGGTTCTAAAGACTCAATGCTTGCTATGGAATGAACTTCTTCTAAGAGAAAGGCTTTTGGAAAGAAGAAAAAGTCTATGAAAAAGCAGAAGGTGGAAGAAGGAAAGAAGAAAAAGACAAAGCTAAAGAAGAAGACCGCTGACAAAGAAAAGTATTTCTATTGTAACACTAATGGCCACTGAAAGCAGAACTGCCCTACTTACCTAGCCATCCTGAAGAATAAGGAGGCAAGTCCTTCTGGAGGTATGCTCGTTATTGAGTCCAACCTTATGATTTCTTCTACATCTAGTTGGGTGCTTGACTCTGGTTCTAGTGTTTATTTGTGCACTTCTATGCAGGGTCTTGAGGATAGTAGGAGGCTGAGGGATGGTGAGATGATCCTATGCATCAAAAATGGAGCAAGAGTTGCTGCTGTGGCCATGGAAACATACCATCTTCGACTACCATCTAGTTTAGACTTAGTATTAAAAGATTATTATTATGTGCCTGCAGCAAGTAGAAATTTGATTTCTATTTCATGCCTAGCACTAGAAGGCTATGTAATTAATTTTTTTAAGGACCATTATAATATTCTTTATGAAAGAAATTAAATTATAAATGATTTTGTTATTAATGGTCTTTATCAGTTACATATTGATGTAATTATTTTTAATATCGAGCAAAATGTGAATGCTATGAAACGACCTAAGGATAGTCCAAACGATTGGTATCTATGGCACCTATGACTTGGTCATACAGCAGAAGATAGGGTTAACAAATTAGAGAAAAATGGGCTATTGAGTGCGTTGATTTTCGAGTCATATCCAATTTGTGAATCTTAACTTTATGGCAAAATAACTAATATCTCTTTTATGGGAGATGAGGAAAGGGCCATGGAACTTCTTGCCCTAGTACATACTAATGTGTGCAGTCCATTTGATGTGCCGACTAGAGGCAACTTTATCTACTTCATAACCTTTATCGATGCTTTATCTAGGTATGGGTACATGTATCTTATAAGACACAAGTCTGAAGCTTTTGAAAAGCTCAAGAAATTTAGACATGAAGTAGAAAAGCAATCTAAAAAATCCATTAAGATTCTTTGATCAGATCGAGAAGGTGAATACCTTAGTCAGGAATTTCTGAACTATCTTAAGAAAAATGGCAAACTCTCTCAATGGACTCCACCTGGAGCATCTCAACTTAATGGGGTTTCAGAACGGAGGAATTGAATCCTATTAGATATGGTCCAATCCATGATGAGCTTCACAGACCTTCCTAATTTTCTTTGGGGACACAGTCTGTTAACTGCAATATACTTACTAAATAGGGTTTCTTCTAAAATCGTTCCTACCATACCATTTGAGATATGATATAGTAAGAAACCAAGTCTAAGTCATCTCAGAATTTAGGTTGTCTGACTCATGTTGAAAGACAACAAGCGGACAAGTTAAACTTTAGGTCTTTTAGAGCTCGATTTATAGGATATCCTAAAGAATCATTAGGATATTAATTCTACATTCCAAAAGATCACAATGTGATTGTGAGTCGATATGCCATCTTTCTTGAAAAATAATTTATTCAAAATAGCAATATTGGAAAGTAGATCAAGCTCAAGGAGAAAGTCTCATAAGAGCAACGAGCTAAGGACCAAATGGAACCAAATCAGGTTAAGCTAATACAATCACTACCTCCTCCACCTCATAGATCGGAATAGGTTTTTCGTCCCTCTGAGAGGTACTTAGGTACTATTTCAGAGGAAGTAGAAATATTTCTCATAGGTAATGGGTTCATGGTGATGATCCCAAAACCTATAATGAGGCGATATTGGATAACGACTCCAAGAAATGGTTAGAGGCAATGAAATCAGAAATTGACTCAATGCATTCAAACCAAATCTGGACCTTGATAGATCCACCAGAAGGTATAGTACCTATTAGTTATAAATATATCTACAAGAGAAAGATTGGTGTAGATGAAAATGTGGAGACATTCAAAGCTTAATAAGTTGCAAAAGGGTGTAGTCAATGTGAAGGCATTGACTATCAGGATACTTTTTTGCCAGTAGCTATGCTGAAATCCATCTGTACATTGCTTGCTATTGTAGCCTATTTCGATTATGAAATATGACAAATGGACGTGAAAACGGCATTCTTAAAGGAATATCTTGAGGAAGATATCTATATGGACCAGCTGCTAGGTTTCACATCCAATGATGCTGATCATAAAGTATGCAAGCTGCAAAGGTCCATATATGAATTTAAGCAAGTATTTTGGAGCTGGAATACTCATTTCAATTATTAGATATATGTGCCCTAGAAATCAGAATTGGCTGACACTTGTAATACCCTTCTAGGGGCAAAATTGTAATTTTGACTATTATCAATAAAATGGATTATTTTCTATCACATATGTGTATTTAGTGTTTGTGATACATCCTTTGAGTTAATGGTAATAATAATTCATATTTTCAAGAGTTGAAAATTTAAGATATGAATAATCATTATTAACTCATAAAATGCTTCCAACCATAGGATCATCATGAAGATAGTGATTGATCTAGAAGGTTGGTGTACAATCGCTTCTCTTTAGTAGATGAGTCTTGAGTCTACGGTGTGGAGACACCGGAGCGAGAGTATAGATACTCGTTAGAGAATGAGGGCACTGAGCGTGACCACCTCGAGTAGTCATTAGGAAGTCTACCTTCTCGTCAATGACTGACTCGATGCTGCAGTGGTGTGTCTGGTTCTTTTGACCTGAGGTGCATCGACAGTTCACCTTGAGGGTGTTATAGTTTGACTACACCATTAACTCGGATCTCCTAGCCATAATGGAACCCTGAGGTGTATGTTGGCTATAGCATGTTCATTGTAGGAACTGGATTGCATCAAGATGGAATCTATCTACCTCGGTGGTAGAGGAGCAGCCCTATGATGATCATGAGAATCAAGTCCAGAAGCCCATGGCCATGGCAGAGTGAAATAATAGAAAGAGTTTCTATTTAGATTTTCACATTGGACTTGAATCGAATGATTACATCATATGACAGAAACTAGGGTTTGACGAGTTCACCTTAACCCTAATCTGATCGGGGCTCAAGATAGAAGAACTTAATCACACAGGTAGCTGCACCAAGAGGTTCGCATTCAGCTCTGATGGGTTGCCACCATATACTGCTAGGTGTCACTGGTGGATTTTGGGAGCAATTAGAATGATTTAGATGATCGATCATTCTAGCTGTTCGAATCAGAAGAGTTCTGATCCATCGAAAGGAGTTTCGATGATGTCGATGATAGAGATCATGACATATCCCATTACCATACAGAACTGAACCTAACTGGGATCACACAAATAAGGGTTTGAATCTGGTGATCATCAATTGAACTGATCTAGTTCAATTGATCTGAATGAGATTCAATTAGGTTCAAGGAAAATCGTGCTAGCACTCGATTGAACCTAACGTTCTTCTTTTACTATCATAAATAAGTTGTCCTGACTGAGCCAAAGGAGTTTGTGCTCAATCAGAGGCCTTCACTATGGTCTGACTGGAGGTTGTCCAAGGTTCAGAAAAGGGTTGTCTTATTTTGTAAGACAATACCTGCCATTTTTGGTCACCTGCCATTTCTTCGTTCCTTTGACTTTGGTCAAAAGTCTGACCTTTGACTGGTCAAATATTGACCATTGACACTTTGACTTCTATGACCACATGTGTCATGCACCTATTGGAGAGCTGGTGGGGGCCTTGTCCCCTCTGCCTAGAACCTGGCAAGGAGGAGGGACGCACGCCAACCCTTGGCGTGTGCCCAATGCAGGAGGCGCCCTAGGAGTCCCTGTTGGACAAGGGACTCCTATCTCCTTTTTGGATTCCAATTAGAGTTCTCCTAAGAACCAAGTTTGACTGGTCTTAGGTGCCCATCTAAGGAGGAAATCCAAGGGGATTCTATTCCCACCAATCAGATTTAGATCTAATTTTACAAAGGGTTATGATTGGTTGGGAAGAAGAGGAGTTGGATCATGCATAGTCTATAAATAAGACCCTACGCCCAACTCAAGGAGAATCTGAAGTTGAATTGAAAAATCCCATGCCCCAAGGTTGTCTCTCCTCTCCTTCCTCCATGCCAAGCCCATCTTCTCCCTCTTCCTCTCCATGCCCAAAGTGGTTTGGGATCTTGGTTGGTGCAATCCAGACGAGAGAAAGATGATAGAAAGCTAGAAGGCTGCGCTGCTGCAAAGGACAACTACTGATCTTCGAAAGGTGTTTTGAAGATCCTCCAAATCAGATCTAGATCTAATTTTTGGAGACATGATAGAGAGAAGAGGATCTCTAGATCCAGCCTGAGTGGATACTGGTAGTGGCCAGGCACTTGCATGGCTAGATTAAGAACCTTCCGCTGCTAATCAGGATCATCTACATGCTTATAGGATTACCCTACTTCAAGATAAATTAAATTTGATTTAATTTATCTAAATTTATTTTAATTATTAAAATAATAAAGATCAGATCTAAAATATCTCAGATCTGATCTGAATCAAAGAGAAAAAATTTTAAAATATATCTCTTGATCCGATCAGATCTAAATGAATCTGATCCAGAAAATCAGGATTTTCCTTCATCAATTATGTCATCAAACTATTTAGTTTCATCAAAAATAATAAAGAACCATGTATCTTCAAAAAAATCAGTGGGAATGCTGTTGTCTTCCTCGTATTGTACGTGGATGATATCCTTCTTATTAGAAATGATATTTTCTTGTTGACCATAGTTAAAATATGGTTATCCAAAGAATTCTCCATGAAAGATCTAGGAGAAGCATCCTATATTCTAGGAATTAAGGTTTATAGAGATAGATCAAATAGGATGCTAGGACATTCATAGAAGATGTATATAGAGGAAGTGCTAAAAAGGTTTAGCATGGAAAACTCTAAGAGGGGTTTGATACCCTTCAAACATGGCATTCATCTTTTCAAGAAGATGTGTCTAGCACACCTGAGGAAATAGAACGCATGAGCAAGATCCCTTATACTTCAGCAATAGGGAGCCTTATGTATGCCATGTTATGTACACGACCTGATATAGCCCATGCTATGAGTGTCACGAGCAGATATCAGTCAAATTCAGATGAAGAACACTGGACTTCTGTAAAATGTATCCTTAAGTACTTGAGAAGAACTAAAGATATGTTATTGATTTTTGGTAATGGAGAACTCCAAGTCCAGGGGTATACAGACTCAAATTTTATGTCCGATGTAGATGATTGAAAGTCGACATCTGGGAGTCTATCTGTGTGCAATGGTGGAGTTGTTAGTTGGAAAAGTTCCAAGCAGATAGTGATAGTAGATTCCACCATGGAAGTAGAATACATCGTTGCATCAGAAGCTACGAAGGAGGTATTCTAGTATAAGAAGTTTATCATAGAGATTGGAGTGATGCCATCAGATGCCATTCTTCTGTACTGCGACAACAATGACGCCATAGCCCTTGCTAAGTAGTCGAGGTCTCAGCAGAAATCCAAGCACATCAAGCGGCGATACCACCTCATCCGCGATTATCTCGAGAAGGGTTATGTTGAGGTCAAGAGAGTCAACTCCACAAACAATGTGACAGACCCACTTACAAAGCCGTTGGACCAACAAAGGATCGAAGCCCACCTTGAGAAGATGGGACTTAGATTTGTAGCCAATTGACTTTAGGTCAAGTGAAAATTTGTTAGATATGTGTCCTAGAAGCCAGAATTGGTTGACACTTGTTATACACTTCTAAGGACAAAATAATAATTTTAACTATAAATAATAATATAAATTATTTTCTTTCATAATGTGTATTTAGTGTCTATGATACATTCCTTGAGTTAATGGTAATGATAATTCTTATTTTCAAGAGTTAAAAATTCAAGACATAATTTTTATTATTAACTCATAAAATGCTCTCGACCGTCAGATCATCATGAGGATGGTGATTGATCTGAAAGATTGGTGTACAATCACTTATTTATAAGTAGATGAATCTTGAGTCTATAATATAGAGACATCAGAGTGAGAGTACAGGTACTCGTTAGAGAATGAGGACACTGAGCGTGACCACCTCGAGCAGTTATAAGAAAGTCTACCTTCTCATCGATGACTAGCTCGAAGCTGTAGTGGTGTGTCTGATTCTTTGATTTGAGGTGCATTGGCAGTTCACCTTGAGAGTGTTATAGTTTGACTACACCATGACTCGGTCTCCTAGCCATTCGGAACCCTGAGCTGTATGTTGGCTATAGCATGTTCATTGTAGGAATTGGATCACACCAAGAGAAAATCTATCTACCTCGATAGATGAGGACAGCCCTATGATGATCATGAGAATCAAGTCCATAAGCCCATAGCTATGGCAGAGTGAAATAATAGAAAGAGTTTCTATTAAGGTTTTCACATTGGATTTGAATCAAATAATTAAATCATATGACAGAAATTAGGGTTTAATGAGTTCACCTTAACCCTAATCTGATCGAGGCTCAAGATAGAAGAACTTAATCACACATGTAACTGCACCAAGAGGTTCATTTTTAGTTCTGATGGGTTGCCACCATATATTGCTAGGTGTCACTAGTGGATTTTGGAAGTAATTAGAATGATTTAGATGATCGATCATTCTAGTTGTCTGAATCAAAAAAAATTTGATCCATCAGAAGATATTTCGGTGATGTCAATGATAGAGATCGTAATATATCTCATTACCATACGAAACTAAACCTAACTAGATCATACAAATAAGGGTTTGGATCTAGATATCATCAATTAAACTAACCCAGTTCAATTGATTTGAATAAGATTCAATTAGGTTTAAGAAAATCATGGTAGCACACCATTGAGCCTAATGTTCTTCTTCAATAATTATTTTGAGTTGTCTCGAATGAGCTAAATGTATTTATGCTCACTCAGGTACCTTTACTTGGTCTAACTGAAACTTGTTCAAGTTAGAAAAGGATTGTCTTAATTTGTAAGATAAATTTGAGACAACACCTACCATTTTTCGTCACCTACTAATTCTTATCTTTTGTCTTTGATCAAACATTGACCTTTGACACTTAGACATCTGCCCATGTGTGATGCACCCATAGGAAATTGATTTTGGATAAGTCAACCTGCTAAAATGCAGGTGGACCAGGGGTTCATGCCTAGGGAGGCGTGCGCCCATGGATAGAGGTGCCTAGATTCCCATACAGATGGGAATCCAGTTACTTCAGGGTTTCTACCTAGGAGGCGCCAAAGATTAAACTTTGATCAGTCTTAGGCACCATCTAAGGATGATTTAAAGAGACTCTTATCTAATTGGATCAGGTGATGTCATCCCACCAATCAGATTTAGATCTGATTGCACGAAGCGACATGATTGATCGGGATGATGTGGCACTGCATGGCACAACAGGGTCTATATAAACCTTATCTACGCCTAGTTTCAGAGAGTTTAGATCTTTGCCCATGCTAGAAGGCTGCCCCTCTCCCTCCTCCATGCCATCTTCAGGTCCCCTCTCTCCTCTCCATGCCCAAGGGGATTTGGGCTCCAATTTGGTGCGATCCAGGCAAGAGAAAGGTGATGAGAAAAAAAGAAGGAAGCACTGCTGCAAGAGACGATACCCGATCTTCAAAAGAAGTTTTGAAGATCCTTCAAATTAGATCCAAATCTGGTATTTGGAGAAGTGATAAAGAAGGAGATGATCTCTAGATCCAGCTCGAGTGGATATCGGTAGAGGTTAGGTACTTGCATGGCTAGATCCAGAACCTCAGGCAATCAGTAGGATCATCACAGAATAATCTGATTACCTAATAATAAGGTACAAAATTAAATCTAATTTAATTTATTTTTATTATTTTATTAGATCTATTAAATTAGATCTGAAATGTCTCAGATTTGATCTAGATTCAAAAGTGAAAAATTTTGAAATATCTCTCTTGATCCAAGCATATTTGAACGAACCTGACCCAGAAAATTAGATTTTCCCTTCAACCTTCCCTACTCTAGGTACCTCCAGCATCCTCATGGATTTCCACACCAACAAGATCAAAAAGATATTCAATTGATTTGGGGTTTAATGATGATATTCAAACTAAATTTGAGATTCAATGATTTGATCAAATGAGATGTGATAATCAATCAGATTAGGAGTATTCAAAAGGAGAAATTTAGATATAGGCTTTATATGTTTGGTATCAACTAGGGAAGACTTGAATCCTTAGAAAAGACTAAGATGCAATGCAGTTTCAAACATTTGAATTTTATAAGGAGATGAATTATATTCCAATATTTATTTTATGTAAGTAATTTTGAGTAAATTTAATAGTTTCACATTTTGTGGGTGAAATTCAAACTTAGTTTCTCTTATAAATTTAGCAATTAAAGGAATTAAACCAAATGAGCTTTTCTTAGTTTAAATTTATCAAATATGGAATTGATATGGGGAGTCTTAAAATATCAAGCTAAATTTCAAGTTTAATCATTTCAATCATAGCATGATATATAGAGGAGAGCAAATTGGTCTTTAAAATCAAAACATCATGATATAAATTCATTCCATGCATCAAAATCAATCAATTATACATAAGAAATACTTTAAGCAAGGAATTTCATACACATGCATATTAATCAATGACTTGAATTAATGAAAGAAGTTTAATAACTATTGACGGTATGATGAGAGAAAAGTTTAGACTTTACCAATAGTCACCATTCACCATTTATCTCCTCCAAGGCATCCAAGCAAGAAAATTTTTTTCTTTTAAGCTCTTTGGATCCTTGGCATACCTGCAAAATTACTTCATAGCTTTTGGTACACAAGCCATCTTGGGTCCATAAGAATTAGTGTTTAAGATTTCTTTTGAAATCCAAACTTGTTTAATCGATATTTGGTCAATCCTTTTAAAGTTACATTCTAAAATTTTGTGGCCAATTTGATTACATTTAAAGCATTTAATAGAATGATTTTTAGTTGTGAACCTTGTGTAAATATTTTTAGTATTTTGCTATTTTCTTGAAATATTAAAACCAGTTTCAACTTTATTAAAAGCAGCTCCATTTGTTTTCACCATAGATTGAAGGTTTTAAAAGCTAATTATAAATTTTTTAGCAATAGATTTTAAAACTTCAGTCTCTCTTCTTAATTTTTCATTTTCTTTTAAAAGTTCTTTCTTTTCATTTAAAATATTTTCTTTTCTTTTAAGCTCAATATTTTTTTAACTAAAAAATTTTTAAATTTAATTAAATCTTCTTTTTTTTAGCTAAAGAATTATTTTTTTATTAAATTAAAATTATTTCTTTTAAGCTCCCTACTTTTCTGTCTTAATTTTTTAAATTCATGCATTAGCTCATTAAAGGCATCGAGTAGTTCATCAAAAGTATAATTGGATAAGTTTTCAGAATTTACCTCATCCTCCAAGGTCATGAGGCAAAGATTTTCATTTTCATCTTCTTCATCCAAGCTTGACATGTCATGACTTCCTCAAATTCTTAGTAAAGTATTTTTCTTCATCTTTTTGGGGCACATTTGGTTGTTGGTGACATTTCTCTTCTCTTCTTTCTCCTTTTTCTTCATATCTTTCTTCATAAGAAACTTCTTGAATTTTTTTGAAAGAAGCATCATGTCCTCATCATCTTCTTCTTCATCTTCCTCCAACTCATCGCTTTCTTGAAAATTTGAAGTAGACTTGAGGTCAATGGTCTTCAATTTCTTTGGCTTCCCTTCTTCTTTCTTTTTAGCCATTTGCATCACATGGGTCATAAAAGAACCCATGAGCTCTTCTAGGGATAGCTTGATGAGATCCTTCACTTACCTTAGCTTCCTATTCTTTAGATAAAGACCTAAGCATTTTGCAAACAAGATCATGGATAGAATAAGTTTTGCCTAGGCCATTTAAAGCATTTATAATTTTAGTAAATTTGGCAAACATATCAAAAATAGTATCATGTTTTTTTTATTTTGAATATTTTATATTTATGAACAAGCAAGTTAATTTTAGATTCTTTAACTTGGCTTGTTCTTTCATGAGTTATTTCTAATATATTCCAAATTTCTTTAGTCCATGTGTAAGATGATATTCTATTAAACTCATGCATATTTAATGAACAATAGGGTTTATTGATGGCTTTGGCATTTAATTGAGCCATCTTTTTATCAAATTGATCCCATTCCTTTTTTGGTTGGGAAGAGTCATACGATTTATAATTTTTGTGGGTGTATGTGGTCCTCTAGTTATGATTTCTTATAAGTCATAATCTAGAGCTTGTATGAAAATTCTTATTTTAATTTTTTCAAAGATATAGTTAGTGCCATCAAATAATGGTAGTCTAGAAGTAGATTGGCCTTCAATAAAGAAAACACCACTTAGGATTGCCATTTGGTCTTTTACCCTATATGGTTAGATCAGTAATTAATAACAGAGCACCTAGTCTGATATCATTTGTTGCCCAAAGGTAGCAACCCAAGAAGGGGGGGTAAATTGAGTTTATAAAATTTTAGCAAAATTAGACTCTAAAGCAAATATGTGCTTCTAATTGAGAAAGCTTGAGTGTTTATGGTGAGTAAGCTAAGTATAGCAGCAAAATAAAAAAGCAATTAGATAATGCAAATTAGTAAAGCAAGGAAAGCAAAAGCACAATCAAACACACAAGAATTTTATAGTGGTTCGGTGCAATCTCGTACCTACGTCCACTCTCCAAGCTCTTCTTGAAAATTCAACTATAATCTTAGATTATAGTGCATTTATTTTAACCTAAGATCACAAACAAATCCAGTTGGTTTTGCTAGGTTCACCAACCACAATCCTACATCGATAGTTTTTTTAGGATCACTATCAATCCGGTTGGTTTTAACCTAGGAGAATTAACCATAATCTTTACACTATCCAATTATCTACTTGGACTAGCCTATATCCCAAGTTTTTTTTTCCAAAAAGTTTGTAAAGAAAATAAAAGTACAACTATTAAAATTTAGCATAAGACTTAGAACAAAAAGAAACTCTTTTTGGTATGCAAAGAAGAGGCTGAATGAATGCTCTTTGGTAGCTTTTCTTCTTCTTAAATGGAGCTGAGAGATAGCTTGAAGTATTGTGGAAGATGACTCTTGAATGCTCTCTGAATTTGAAACTCAAATATCTCTCTTATCTTCTTTTATTTAGATATTTAATGTAACATACTCTTCTTGAATGATTTTTTTTCTTAAATCCTTAATCTCTTTTTCAAAATATTTTTCTAACAATTTTTATACTTGAGAGTGACTTTTGAGTGAGTTTTGGCCGTAAGCAAGCTTGGACTAGCCATTGGAGTGGAGAATGGCCCGTTGGAGAAGTACAAAAAACTAGTCATTACAGTCTGTCCCGACATTGGGATTGACACCTTCTCTGTAGGGGTCGACACTTTTCCTCAGGTATCGACACTTTTCTTCAAGTGTCGACACCTTCTAGGATTCGAAGAATTTTATCTATCTGTCTTCTGTTCTATGCAACAAAGATCAATCCTGGGGTTGTGCTCTAGCACAAGGGTCATCTTAGAGGTCGTCCCCTATATATGCCAGTCCATGCCAGTGCATGCCAAAAGCCTAGGGTCGATACCTTTGCTCTTGGGATCGACACCTGGACTTTCTGAACTTTAAAATTTTGATCTTTTTGCTTCGTTTCAAGATAGCGGTTGACACCTTTAGCCTTCAGATCGGCACCTCCAAGTCTGAAACTCAAAAATTAATTCTTTGAAGCCCTTGACTTGATAATTTTTGCATAGACCTTTTCTTGAATTAATTCTTCAATTTAAATACCTAGAAAAATCTACATCCCCTTCTGAAACACATGGTTAAATACTCAAATACTCAAAGTTTGGCAATCATCAAAATCAATCGTGGGGTCAACATTCATTAAATCTTTGTTTGGCTCATTTTGGAGTGGATGATTTTGATGAAGATGAGTATACAAGAGAGGTAAATGACCAAGTAGATATACCCTACCCCAAAACTATCCTACTTTGGATCGAAAAATTTGAGCCACCAATAGCTTTCTTGTTAGAACCACCAACTCTTCTAGAATTGAAACTATTTTTTAATGCACCCATTGATATTCTATCCATGATCCTTAATCAGGAAGCCCAACTTGTAGGTATTTTAAAAGCACAAAAGAAGCTATCGGATGGGATATTATCGAAATGAGGGATAACGATTTTAAGACTGATTTTTCTATATTTGGCACTACTTTCGAGGATGGCCTTCAAAATTTATCTATAATATTAAAATGATGTATAGAGATAGATTTAAAATTAATTTTAAAAAAATACCATATTTTAGATCAGAAAGAGTTGATGCCAAGATATATCATACCCGAGAAAGGGTTTAACGTAGAACAAGCTATAGTTAAAGTAATTTCTAGACCACTACCCCTGATTTCGGCCCAACAAATATAATTCCTTCCTGATCATCATAAAAAGTATGATAATTTTAGATTCTGGTATAGCATGCTTGCAAAATATACTCTATTAGTCCAGGCTAAGATTAATCATCATAAAGTATTTCATGAACATTTTACGATCATGATGACAAAGCCTCTTGACTGACCTTATTCTTTTAATATTTTGAGGGATGCACCCAAGTTGATTTGATATAAGACTCTTTCATTGGTTCCGCCTAAATATATTAAACTTAACACTTATTGAAAGGTAATCCAGCTTTTATATTTAAATTTTTTTAATTTTAGCTTTCCTTTTTTTTGAGTTTAGAACTAAGTTAGGGGAAGAATTATAGACCAGGCTAGACTAAGAACAAATTAAGCCTTGGCCAAGTCGAGAAACATACTAAGCCAGGTGAACTCTTTTCTTTTTTTTTTCTTTATACCTACCATGCTCTATTTTTTTCCTCCATTGAGGACAATGAAAATTAAATTTAGGGAAAGAGGTAAATAAAAATAATTAAGTTCTTAAATATAGTAATAATTAGTCTTATATACCAGATTTTATCTTGATTTAAAATTAATTAGATATTTTAATCAATGATTGATTATTGATCCAGAAAATTGTTGAGATACTAAGGATCTAATTATTAAGAAAATCTAATAAATGGTCAGGTCTATAATAGAATAAATTTTTGAGTAATTTTAAAACCTTCTTCCTACCTATATCAATGAAGAATCTACTTTGTATAGGTATGTGTGGAAAATATCAATATATATAAAAAAATAAAAAAAAGAACAAGTACTAAACATTAATCTTCCATCAAGTAATCGGATCTCATTACCTAAATAAGCAATTATTTTTATGTCAAAAATGGATAACGTAAAGAAGCTGGTTATACAGCTAGTTTTAACTTGTAGCCTATTTGACTCAAGTTAGTAAGTCCGAGGGGTGTTCTAAATCTAGTGCCCTAAAGCCAACTGGTTTATGAGCTATTGGTCTAAAGCTTACTATAAGGATTAGATAGAAAGCATAAAGGGTTAAAATATTGCGATGGCTGTAATATAAAAAATAATTATTTTTACTTTAGTTCAAACTAAAGATAGAGGATTTGAAGAATAAAAATAGAAAGTTGATCAAGAAAAGCTCTAAAATTCTATGTTCTCCACTTACCCAATATTTAGGATGGAATTAATAATCCAATGATGTATATATTAATTCTCTAACCAAGTATCAACTGGCTTTAGAATGATCTGAAGAAATTTTTACATCTTAAATGACTTGGTTGGTACATCTAATTTTTTTTCTTTTAACTTAAGGATAAATAAAACTTAAGTTAGAAGATGTGATAACTATCATAAATATAATAATAAAAAATATTAAAATATATATTAATTTATATTTATTTAAAAAAAATATTTTTTTATTATGTTTTATAGCAAAGATCATCACCAATGCAAAAAGCTCGACTCATAGGTTAGAAAGAATCAAATTTGATGCAAATTGGAGCTAAATTGATTGGAGCTTAAATGAAGGCCGAAAGAAATGAAAATAAATATATATATATTAGCCCAGAATAGTCAACCTAGCGTAGTGCACCATAGCCCAGCCATGGCCCGATTAGATATGTGTGCCCTAGAAGCCAGAATTGGCTAACACTTGTTATACACTTCTAAGAAAAAAATTATAATTTTAACTGTAAATAATAAAATAGGTTATTTTCTATCACAATGTGTATTTAGTGTCTGTGATACATCCCTTGAGTTAATGGCAATGATAATTCTTATTTTCAAGCATTGAAAATTTAAGACATGAATAATCATTATTAACTCATAAACATGCTCCCGACCATAGGATCATCACGAGGATGGTGATTGATCCGGAAGGTTGGTGTACGATCGCTTCTCTTTAGTAGATGAGTCTTGAGTCTACGGTGTGGAGACACCGGAGCGAGAGTACAGGTACTCGTTAGAGAACGAGGGCACTGAGCGTGACCACCTCGAGTAGTCATTAGGAAGTCTACCTTCTCGTCAATGACTGACTCGATGCTGCAGTAGTGTGTCTGGTTCTTTGACCTGAGATGCATCGGCAGTTCACCTTGAGGGTGTTATAGTTTGACTACACCATTACTCGGTCTCCTAGCCATATGGAACCCTGAGGTGTATGTTGGCTATAGCATGTTCATTGTAGGAACTGGATTGCATCAAGATGGAATCTATCTACCTCGGTGGTAGAGGAGTAGCCCTATGATGATCATGAGAATCAAGTCCAGAAAGCCCATGGCCATGGTAGAGTGAAATAATAGAAAGAGTTTCTATTTAGATTTTCACATTGGACTCGAATCGAATGATTACATCATATGACAGAGACTAGGGTTTGACGAGTTCACCTTAACCCTAATCTGATCGGGGCTCAAGATAGAAGAACTTAATCACACAGGTAGCTGCACCAAGAGGTTCGCATTTTCAGCTCTGATGGGTTGCCACCATATACTGCTAGGTGTCACTGGTGGATTTTGGGAGCAATTAGAATGATTTAGATGATCGATCATTCTAGCTGTTCGAATCAGAAGAGTTCTGATCCATCGAAAGGAGTTTCGATGATGTCTATGATAGAGATCATGACATATCCCATTACCATACAGAACTGAACCTAACTGGGTCACACAAACAAGGGTTTGAATCTGGTGATCATCAATTGAACTGATCTAGTTCAATTGATCTGAATGAGATTCAATTAGGTTCAAGGAAATCGTGCTAGCACTCGATTGAACCTAACGTTCTTCTTTTACTATCATAAATAAGTTGTCCTGACTGAGCCAAAGGAGTTTGTGCTCAATCAGAGGGCCTTCATATGGTCTGACTGGAGGTTGTCCAAGTCAGAATAGGTTGTCTTATTTTTATTTGTAAGACATTACCTGCCATTTTTGGTCACCTGCCATTTCTTGTTCTTTGACTTTGGTCAAAAGTCTACCTTTGACTGGTCAAACGTTGACCATTGACCACTTTGACTTTTGACCACATGTCATGCACCTATTGGAGAGCTGGTGGGGGCCTGTCCCCCTGCCAGAACCTGGCAAGGAGAAGGGGGGCACACGCCAAGGGTGGCGTGAGCCCAAGTAGGAGGCGCCTAGGAGTCCTTGTTGGACAAGGACTCCACCTCCCTTTTTGGATTCCAAATAGAGTTTCTACTAAGAACTTTCCAGTTTGACTGGTCTTAGGGCGCCCTCTAAGGAGGAATCCAGGGTCTCTATTCCAACCAATCAGATTTAGATCTGATTTCACAAAGGGTTGTGATTGGTTGAGAGGAAGAGGAGTTGGATCACAAGAGGTCTATAAATAAGACCCTGCGCCCAACCCTAATTCTAAGATTCTCCAATTAGAAACCCCACGCCCCAAGGCTGCCTCTCCCTCTCCTTCTCCATGCCATAGTCTCTTCTCCCCTTGCTCTCCACGTCCAAAAGAGTTTTGGACTTAGGTTGGTGCGATTCAGATCATCAAGAAAGGCGATCAAAAGCAAGAAGGCTGCGCTGCTGCAAAGGACGACTGCAGATCTTCAAAAGAGTTTTGAAGATCCTCCAGATCAGATCCAGATCTGATTTTTGGAGGTGTGATAGAGAAGAAGAGGATCTCCAGATCCAACCCGAGTGGATACCGGTAGAGGCCAGGCGCTTGCGTGGCTAAGATCCAGAACCTTCCGCTGCAATGCAATCAGGATCATCTACAGGGTAATAGGATTACCCAAATCAGGTAAATTAAATTTGATTTAATTTATCTTATTTTATTTTATTTTATTAAAATAATAAGAATCAGATCTGAAATATATCAAGATCTGATTGAGATCAAGAGAAAATTTTTGAAATATATCTCTTGATCTAATCAGATCTGGACGAACCTGGACCGGGAAATCAGGATTTCCCTTCAACTGGTATCAGAGCCATGGTTCTATAAATTGTTTAGATCTGATTTTAATTTTATTTTAATTAAAATAATAAATTTTCAGATGTCACATGAGATGTGATCAGATCTGAAATCAAAAAAATTAAAATTAAATGATTTGGATCTAAGAACATGAAGATATGCATGACTAGTTCTAGAATAGAATAGTTCTATAGAATAGTTTTGCATGTCTTTGATTTAATCTGATTAAATCATATTTTAGATCTTCTTATTTACTATTTTTTGATATTATAAGTGTTATAATAACATCTGAAAAATAGCAAATAAAAATTATTTAATTTTAAATATCATATGAGATATGATTAGATGCATGTCTAGACTAGTTGTAGAATAGTTCTACATAATTGTCTAGATTAGAATTTATTTTGATTAGATCAATTTAAATCTAATTTTTTAGATTATTATGAGATAATTTAGATCTGAAAACATGCATGATTATGATACATGAGATGTATGCAAAATATGCCATGATTAGATCTAACTTTATATATGAGATATATGATATAGATCTAACTGTTTTGTAGTATTGACATGTTCCTGATTAAGGCGTTCCTCTTGGCCGTCCGGTCATAAGAACGAAGAAGGGTTTAAAGGCCCTCTCTTCCCATTCGATGGGGTGTTCTTATGACGTGTAGGGGTGCTGCGTGTTCGTCCTTAATCAGAAACCCAAAACTTACTTTCTGCAAAACCCTAGATCCTGAAACCCTAGGATTTATTGTGCATATTTTGTTTATGAACCCAACTTAATTAAGAATTAAGTTTATGGAATATTAATTAGGTCTAAAATTGAGAATTTTCAGATCTAAGACATATTCATAATACTGGGTTCGGGCTTGGGTAGCTCAATTAGGTCTAAGCGGTTGATCAAACCGAATCAAGAGTTGGTTAGATGGGATCAACAATGCTTAAATTGACCAGCCTAATAGGATTAAGTCTGGGTCAAGATCGAGTCACGATCAAGCAAGACCTAATTAGGCTCAGAGGTTAGAGTCTGGATTGTAGGCTAACCCAATTGGTTCTGACTCAACAATTTGGTGTCTAAGGTAAGTTTGGCACAGACGACCGACTGGTTTTTAATTGGAAGCTACTCGACCTGAATGCGTTCTTGTGCGAGTTAACGGCATATTCCTTCCACCGGTCTCACTTACCTGGCCATATCTGTTGACACAGTTCTGATCTGAGGTGGTCAATAATCCGAGCTGACCCATGCCACTAGGTTAGTCATAATTGTTATGACTAAGCCAAGTCTAGTTTAATGAGACCTGAATCAATTCTCCCTAAGAAAAGATTAAGTCTGAGGTCTTCCACCATTGTAGATGTGCGGGCCCTTCCCGGGGTTGATTGTTCTCGGCTGGATACAGTGGCTCAGTTGCACCGGGAAGACGCAACCATGTCTATTAGGCATTGGATGCTATGGGCTGGAGGATGAGTTGGGCTCAATATTTCGGATACGGTGAGAGACCTCAATTAGGAACCCAGTCTATGCAAATGGTGGGTCTGACTTAACTAAGGAGTGGATCAATATTCCGGATACGGTGAGATTCATGAATTAGAGACCAAGTTTGGGTGCACCATGATTAGAGAATCATTGAACAAGAGTTGTTCACTCATTGGCTAACCCATCACCAATAACTGTTAGGTGAGGTGATGAGTCAGTTGGTGAGACCGCACCACCCACTAGAAATCATCAATCGTGGAGATTTTCGCATCTCTACAGAGGGAGTGTAGGGATCCGAGAAAATAGTGGGAGCTAATTTGTTTAAAAATAAAATCCCTAAACAAATTGGTCAAGTCAAAATTACAGTATCTAACTAGAATCTTTGACTCTCTACAGGAAAATGTCTGCGTCCAACCCACTGGCACGTATCCTAGACACACATAGACTGACTGGACCCAATTATAAAGATTGGCTCAGGAACTACAAAATTATTTTGGGTTCAGAGAAGTTAACACATGTTTTGGACCAGGACCCTCCCACCTTACCAGCTCGTCCATCCACTGAACAGAGAGCGTCTCTGGAAAAATGGATTGACGAAGACAATAAGGCCAGATACTACATGTTGGGCTCGATGTCTGATGAGCTCCAGCGCCAACATGAAGATATCGGGACTGCTCGCCAAATGTTGGCTCACCTGCAGGAGATGTTTGGTGAACAGAGTCGCGCAGCCAAATATCAAGTCACAAAATGACTTTTTAAGGCTAAGATGCGTGATGGGCAGTCAGTCCAAGATCACTGTCTGACAATGATCAAGGACATGGAAGAGCTTGAGAAGCTCGGTGTGAAGTTGGACTTGGATCTGCAGAACGATATTATTCTGCAATCCTTGACTGATGCATATGGGCAATTCATCATGAATTACCACATGCATAAACTTCAAAATTCCTTGGCCGAGTTGATGAATATGCTGGTTACCGCTGAGCTTTCTATGAAAGGTTCTAAAGGCTCAGTTCTTGCTATGGAACGGACTTCTTCCAAAAGAAAGTCTTATGGAAAGAAAAAGAAGTCTGTGAAAAAGCAAAAGGTGGAAGGATCAAAGAAGAAGAAGGCAGAACCGAAGAAGAAGGTCGATGGCAAAGGAAAGTGTTTCCATTGCAACAGCGACGGCCATTGGAAGCGGAACTGCCCTACTTACCTGGCCACCCTGAAGAACAAGAAGGAAGGTCCTTCTGGAGGTATGCTCGTTATTGAGTCTAACCTTACGGTTTCTTCTGCATCCAGTTGGGTGCTTGACTCTGGTTCTAGTGCTCATCTGTGCACTTCTATGCAGGGTCTTGAGGATAGCAGGAGGCTGAGGGATGGAGACATGATCCTACGCACGTCGGTAATGGAGCAAGAGTTGCTGCAGTAGCCGTGGGAACATACCCTCTTCGATTACCATCTGGTTTAGACTTAGTTTTAAAAGACTGTTATTATGTGCCTGCAGCTAGCAGGAATTTGATTTCTGTTTCATGCTTAGCACAAGAAGGTTATGTGATCACCTTCTTTAAGGACCATTGTAACATTCTTTATGAAAGAAATAAAATTGCAAATGGTTTCCTTGTTAATGGTCTTTATCAGTTGCATATTGATGTACCTATTTTAACTATCGAGCAAAACGTGAATGCCAAACGACCTAGGGATAGTCCAAACGACAGATATCTATGGCACCTGAGATTAGGTCATATAGCAGAAGATAGGATTAACAAATTGGAGAAAAATGGGCTATTGAGTCCATTGACTTTTGAGTCATATCCAACTTGTGAATCTTGTCTTCAAGGCAAAATGACTAAACTCCCTTTTGTTGGACATGGGGAGAGGGCCACAGATCTCCTTGCCCTAGTACATACTGATGTGTGCGGCCCATTTGATGTGCCGGCTAGAGGCAATTTTGTCTACTTCATTACCTTTACCGATGATCTGTCTAGGTATGGGTATGTGTATCTTATGAGACACAAGTCTGAAGCTTTTGAAAAGTTCAAAGAATTCAGACATGAAGTAGAAAAACAAACTGGAAAACCCATTAAGGTTCTTCGATCAGATCGAGGAGGTGAATACCTTAGCCGGGAATTCCTAGACTATCTTAAGGAAAATGGCATAGTCTCTCAATGGACTCCACCAGGAACACCTCAACTCAACGGGGTTTCAGAATGGAGAAATCGGACTCTATTGGATATGGTTCGATCCATGATGAGCTTCACAGACCTCCCTGATTTTCTTTGGGGACATTCATTATTAACTTCAATCTATTTACTGAATAGGGTTCCCTCTAAAACCGTTCCTACCACACCGTATGAGATATGGCACGGTAAGAAACCAAGTCTGAGTCATCTCAGAATTTGGGGTTGTCCGGCTCATGTCAAAAGACAACAAGCGGACAAGTTAGAGTTTAGGTCCTTTAGAGCTCGATTCATAGGATATCCTAAAGAGTCATTAGGATACTATTTCTACATTCCAGAAGACCACAATGTGATTGTGAGTCGACATGCCATATTTCTTGAAAAATAGTTTATTCAAGATAGCGGCATTGGAAAGCAGATTAAGCTTGATGAGAAAGTCTCACAAGCAGAACGAGCTAAGGACCAAGTGGAACCAAATCAGGTTGAGCCAATAAGAACACTACCTCCTCCACCTCGTAGATCGGAAAGAGTTTTCCCGTCCCCCTGAAAGATACTTAGGTATTATTTCAGAGGATGTAGAGGAAATGTTCCTCATAGGTAATGGTGCTCATGGTGATGATCCCAAAACCTACAACGAGGCGATATCAGATATCGACTCCGAGAAATGGCTTGAGGCAATGAAGTCAGAAATTGACTCGATGCACTCAAACCAAGTCTGGACCTTGGTAGATCCACCAGAAGGTATAGTACCTATTGGGTGTAAATGGATCTTCAAGAGAAAGATTGGTGCAGATGGGAATGTGGAGACATTCAAGGCTAGACTGGTGGCAAAAGGTTATAGTCAACGTGAAGGCATTGACTATCAGGATACCTTTTCCCCGGTAGCTATGCTAAAATCCATCCGCACATTGCTTGCTGTTGCAGCCTATTTCGATTATGAAATATGGCAAATGGACGTGAAAACGGCATTCCTAAATGGATATCTTGAGGAAGATATCTATATGGAACAGCCGCTAGGTTTCACATCCAGTGATACTGATCACAAGGTTTGCAAGCTGCAAAGGTCCATATATGGACTTAAGCAAGCATCTCGGAGCTGGAACACTCGTTTCAATGATGTGATCAAAAAGTTTGGTTTCATCAAAAATGAAGAGGAACCATGTGTTTTCAAAAGGGTCAGTGGGAGCGCTGTTGTCTTCCTCGTATTGTACGTGGATGACATCCTCCTTATTGGGAATGATATTCCCATGTTGACATCAGTCAAGATGTGGTTGTCCAAGGAATTCTCCATGAAAGACCTAGGTGAAGCATCCTTTATTCTAGGAATTAAGGTCTATAGGGATAGACCGAATAGGATGCTAGGACTTTCACAGAAGATGTACATAGAGGAAGTACTAAAGAGGTTTAGTATGGAAAACTCTAAGAGGGGATTAATACCCTTCAGACATGGTATTCATCTTTCCAAGAAGATGTGCCCCAGCACACCTGAGGAAATAGAACGCATGAGCAAGATCCCTTATGCTTCTGCAATAGGGAGCCTCATGTATGCCATGCTATGTACACGACCTGATATAGCCCATGCTGTGAGTGTCACAAGCAGATATCAGTCAAATCCAGGTGAAGAACACTGGACTTCTGTGAAATGTATCCTTAAGTACTTGAGAAGAACTAAGGATATGATGTTGGTCTTTGGTAATGGAGAACTCCAAGTTCCAGGGATACACAGACTCGGACTTCATGTCCGATATAGATGATCGAAAGTCGACATCTGGAAGTCTGTTTGTGTGCAATGGTGGAGCTGTCAGCTGGAAGAGTTCCAAGCAAACTGTGATAGCAGATTCCACCATGGAAGCAGAATATATAGCTGCATCAGAGGCTGCAAAGGAAGCATTCTGGTACAAGAAGTTTGCTGCAGAAATTGGAGTAATGCCATCAGATGCCATTCCTCTTTACTGCGACAACAATGGCGCCATAGCCCTTGCTAAGGAGCCGAGGTCTCACCAGAAGTCCAAGCACATTGAGCGGCGATATCATCTCATCCGCGATTACCTTGAGAAAGGTTACGTTGAGGTCAAGAGAGTCAACTCCGCAGATAATGTGGCAGACCCACTTACAAAGCCGTTGGGCCA
>QRFJ01003235.1:34025-82036 GCA_006176705.1 Cocos nucifera
AGAAGGTTGGTGTACAATCGCTTCTCTTTAGTAGATGAGTCTTGAGTCTACGGTGTGGAGACACCGGAGCGAGAGTACAGGTACTCGTTAGAGAATGAGGGCACTGAGCGTGACCACCTCGAGTAGTCATTAGGGAGTCTACCTTCTCGTCAATGACTGACTCGATGCTGCAGTAGTGTGTCTGGTTCTTTGACCTGAGATGCATCGGCAGTTCACCTTGAGGGTGTTATAGTTTGACTACACCATTACTCGGTCTCCTAGCCATATGGAACCCTGAGGTGTATGTTGGCTATAGCATGTTCATTGTAGGAACTGGATTGCATCAAGATGGAATCTATCTACCTCGGTGGTAGAGGAGCAGCCCTATGATGATCATGAGAATCAAGTCCAGAAATCCATGGCCATGGTAGAGTGAAATAATAGAAAGAGTTTCTATTTAGATTTTCACATTGGACTCGAATCGAATGATTACATCATATGACAGAGACTAGGGTTTGACGAGTTCACCTTAACCCTAATCTGATCGGGGCTCAAGATAGAAGAACTGAATCACACAGGTAGCTGCACCAAGAGGTTCGCATTCAGCTCTGATGGGTTGCCACCATATACTGCTAGGTGTCACTGGTGGATTTTGGGAGCAATTAGAATGATTTAGATGATCGATCATTCTAGCTGTTCGAATCAGAAGAGTTCTGATCCATCGAAAGGAGTTTCGATGATGTCGATGATAGAGATCATGACATATCCCATTACCATACAGAACTGAACCTAACTGGGTCACACAAACAAGGGTTTGAATCTGGTGATCATCAATTGAACTGATCTAGTTCAATTGATCTGAATGAGATTCAATTAGGTTCAAGGAAATCGTGCTAGCACTCGATTGAACCTAACGTTCTTCTTTTGCTATCATAAATAAGTTGTCCTGTCTGAGCCAAAGGAGTTTGTGCTCAATCAGAGGCCTTCATATGGTCTGACTGGAGGTTGTCCAAGTCAGAAAAGGTTGTCTTATTTGTAAGACATTACCTGCCATTTTTGGTCACCTGCCATTTCTTGTTCTTTGACTTTGGTCAAAAGTCTACCTTTGACTGGTCAAACGTTGACCATTGACACTTTGACTTTTGACCACATGTCATGCACCTATTGGAGAGCTGGTGGGGGCCTGTCCCCCTGCCAGAACCTGGCAAGGAGAAGGGCGCACGCCAACCCTAGGCGTGAGCCCAAGTGGAGGCGCCTAGGAGTCCTTGTTGGACAAGGACTCCACCTCCCTTTTTGGATTCCAATTAGAGTTCTACTAAGAATCCAACTTTGACTGGTCTTAGGCGCCCTCTAAGGAGGAATCCAGGGGTCTCTATTCCCACCAATCAGATTTAGATCTGATTTCACAAAGGGTTGTGATTGGTTGGGAAGGAAGAGGAGTTGGATCACAAGAGGTCTATAAATAAGACCCTGCGCCCAACCTCAGATTCTAATGCAATTCAATTGAAGAAATTCCCCATGCCCCAAGGCTGCCTCTCCCCTCCTTCTCCATGCCATAACGTCTCTTCTCCTCCTCTGCTCTCCACGTCCAAAAGGAGTTTTGGACTTTTGGTTGGTGCGATTCAGATCAAAGAAAGGCGATTGAAAGCCAGAAGGCTGCACTGCTGCAAAGGACGACTGCTGATCTTCAAAAGGAGTTTTGAAGATCCTCCAGATCAGATCTAGATCTGATATTTGGAGGCATGATAGAGAAGAAGAGGATCTCCAAAGCCAGCCTGAGTGGATACCAGTAGAGGTCAGGTGCTTGCGTGGCTAGATCCAGAACCTTTCACTGCAAATATGATCATCAACGGGTAATAGGATTATCCATATCAAGGTAAATTAAATCTAATTTAATTTATCTAATTTTATTTTAATTTTTAAAATAATAAATAATCAAATCTGAAACATATATCTAGATTTGATTGGGATCAAGAAAAAAAAAATTTAAAATATATCTCTTGATCGAATTAGATCTGAACAAACCTGGTCTGAGGAATCAGGATTTCCCTTCAGCAGGATCATCTCACCATCCCTCAGCCTCCTACTATCCTTAAGATCTTGCATAGAAGTGCATAAGTGAGCACTAGAACCAGAGTCAAGCACCCAACTGGATGTAGAAGAAACCGTAAGGTTAGACTCAATAATGAGCATACCTCTAGAAGGACTTGCCTCATTCTTCTTTAGGGTGGCCAGGTAACAAGGCTAGTTTCGATTCCAGTGGCCGTCATTATTGCAATGAAAATACTTTTCTTTATCAGCGGCCTTCTTCTTCTACTATGCCTTTTTCTTCTTTCCTCCTTCCATCTTTTACTTTTTTGCAGACTTCTTCTTTCCAAAAGACTTTCTCTTGGAAGAAGTCCATTCCATAGCAAGTACTGAGCCTTTAGAACCTTTCATGGAAAGCTTAGCGGTAACCAGCATGTTCATAAGTTTGGTCAAAAAATTTTGAAGTTTATTCATATGGTAGTTCATGATGAACCATCCATATGTATCAGTCAAGGATTGTAGAATTATATCATTCTGCAGATCCAAGTCCACCCTCACTCCAAGCTTCTCAAGCTCTTCCAAATCCTTGATCATCATTAGACAATGATCTTGGACTGACTGCCCATCACGCATCTTAATCTTGTAAAGTTGTTTAGTGACTTGATACTTGGCTGCACGACTCTGTTCATCAAACATCTCCTATAGGTGAGCCAACATTTGGTAAGCAGTCCTGATATCTTCATGTTGGCGCTGAAGTTCATCAGACATCAAGCCCAATATGTAGTATCTGGCCTTGTTATCTTCGTCTGTTCACTTATCCAGAGACACTCTCTGCTCAGCAGATGGACGAGCTATAAGATGGGAGGGTCCTGGTCTAGTATATGAGTTAACTTCTCAGAACCCAAAATGATTTTGATGTTTTGGAGCCAATTCTTGTAATTTGGTCCGATCAGTCTATGGGTGTCCAGGATTCATACTAGTGGATTGGATGTAGATATTTTCTTGTAGAGAGTCAAAGTTTCTAGTTAGATATTATAATTATGATATAACCAATTTATTTAAAAATTTTATTTTTAAATAAATTAGCTCCCACTATTTTCTTGGATCCCTAAACTTTCTCTATAGAGATGCAAAAATCTCTACAATTATTGATTTCTAGTGGGTGGTGCGATCCCACCAACTGACTCATCACCTCACCTAACAGTTATTGATGATGGGTTAGCCAATGAGTGAACAACTTCTTGTTCAATGATTCTCTAATCATGATGCACCCAAACTTGGTTTCTAATTCATGAATCTCACCATGTCCGAAATATTGATCCACTCCTTAGTTAAGTCAGACCCACCATTTGCATAGATTGAATTCTGAATTGGATCTCTCACCATATCAGAAATATTGAGCCCAATCCATCCTCCAGCTTGTAGTATCCAATGCCTAATAGACATGGTTGCATCTTTCCAGTGCAACTGAGCCACTGTAACCAGCTGAGAATAATCAACCCCGAGAAAGGCCCACAAATCTATAATGGTGGAAGACCTTGACTTAATCTTTTCTTAGGAGGATTTGATTTAGGTCTCATTAAACTAGACTTGATCATAGTCATAACCATTATGACTAACCTAGTGGCATGGGTTAGCTCGGATTATTGACCACCTCAGATCAGAACTGAGTCAACAAACATGGCCAGGTAAGTGAGATCGGTGGAAGGGATATGCCATTAACTTGATAAGAATGCATTCAAATTCGAGTAGCTTCCTAATTAAAAATCAGTCGATCATATCTGCCAAACTTACCTTAGACACCAAATTGTTGAGCCAGAACCAATTCGGGTTTAGCCTACAATCCAGACTCTAACCATCTGAGCCTAATTAGGTCTTAGCTTGATCGATCACTCACGTGACTCGATCTTGACCCAGACTTAATCCTATTAGGCTGGTCAATTTAAGCATTGTTGATCCCATCTAACCAACTCTTGATTCGGATTTGATCAACCGCTTAGACCTAATTGAGCTACCCAAGCCCGAACCCAGTATTATGAATATGTCTTAGATCTAAAATTCTTAATTTTAGACCTAATTAATATTTCATAATCTTAATTCTTAATTAAGTTTAGGGTTCATAAACAAAATATGCACAATAAATCCTAGGGATTTCAGGATCTAGGATTTTGCAGAAAGTAAGTTTTGGATTTCTGAATAAGGACGAACACGCAGCACCCCTACACATCATAAGAACACCCCATCGAATGGAAAGGAGAGGGCCTTTAAACCCTACTTTATTCTTATGATCGGACGGCCAAGGGGAACGCCTTAATCAGGAAATACAACTAATCTACAAAACTAATTAGATCTATATCATATATCTCATATAAAAATTAGATCTAATCAAAACATATTTTGCATACATCTCATGTATATCATGCATGTTTTTAGATCTAAATTATCTCATAATAATCTAAAAAATTAGATTTAATTTGATCACGTCAAAATAAAATTTAATCTAGACCTTTTGTAGAACTATTCTACAACTAGTCTAGACATGCATCAATCATATTTCATATGAATAAAATTAAATAAATTTATTTTTTAATTTTTAGATTTGATTATAATATTTATAAGATTAGAAATTAGTAAATAAATTAGATCTAAAAAATGATTATAATTAATTAAATAAAAATAATGATTATACTAGACTACGCATAGAACTAATTCTATTCCTAGTCTAGTTATGCATATCTCATACATCTTAGATCCTAATTGATTTAATTTTAATTTTTTAATTTTTTAATTTTAGATCTAATCACATATCTTGTGATATCTAAAAGTACTAATTTATCAAATTAAATTAGATCTAGATAGATTTTATGCAACCTGGCTCTAATACCAGTTGAAGGGAAAATCAGATTTTCTCGGGTCAGGTTCGTTCAAATTTGATTGGATCGAGAGGCATATTTCAAAAATTTTTTCTTAGATCTAAATCAGATCTGACACTTTTTGAATTTAATTTTATGATCTAATAAATAAAAAAATTAAATTAAATTAAATCTAAATTAATGTTACCTTATTTGCTGGGTAATCCGATTATCCTTTGATGATCCTGCTAATTGCCTGAGGTTCTGGATCTAGCCACGCAAGCGCCTGGCCTGTATTGGTATCCACTCGATCTAGATCTAGAGATCTTCTCCTTCTTTATCATGTCTCCAAAAATTAGATCTAGCTCTGATTTGGAGGATCTTCAAAACTCCTTCTGAAGATCAGCAGTCGTCTCTGCAGCAGTGCTGCCTTCTTCCTTTCTCGTCAACCTTTTCTTGCCTGGATTGCACCAAACTGAAGCCCAACTTCCTTGGGTGTGGAGAGGGGAGAGAGGATTAGATGATGGCATGGAGGAGGGAGAGGGGCAGCCTTGGGGCATGGGCTAAGAGGACATCACTTTTGGTTGGGCGCAGATAGGGTTCATTTATAGACCTTGCTGCGCCATGCAGTGCCGCATCATCTCGACCAATCACGTTGCTTCGTGCAGTCAAATCTAAATCTGATTGATGGGATGACATCACCTGATCTAATTAGATGAGAGCCCCATAGATTCATCCTTAGATGGCATCTTAGACTAGTCAAAGTCTATAGGTAAGGGTCACCTAGTTTGAATCCAAGAAGCAACCTGAAGTCCCATTTATATGGAATTCCCGGCATCCCTATCCATGGGAGCATGCCATCCTAGGCATGCACCCCCTTCTTTCCAAATTCCAGTGAGGGGACAAGCCCCTATCTAGTCTCCAATAAGTGCATGACACATGGGCAAATGTCCAAGGGTCAAATGTCAATGTTTGACCAAAGTCAAAGGACAAGAATTAGCAGGTGTCGAAAAATGATAGGTGCTATCTTAAATTTATCTTATAAATTAAGACAATCCTTTTCTAACCTGAACAAGCTCCAGTCAGACCAGGTAAAGGTACCTGAGTGAGCATAAACACATTTGGCTCAGTCAAGACAACTTTTAATGATGATAATGAAAAGAAGAACATTAGGCTCAATCGTGTGCTAGCACGATTTTCTTGAACCTAATTGAATCTAATTCAAATCAATTAAACTGGATTAGTCCAATTGATGATATCTAAATTCAAACCTTTGTTTGTATGATCTAGTTAGGTTCAGTTCTGTATGGTAATGGGATATGTCATGAACTTGATCATCGACATCATCAAAACTCCTTTCGATAGATTAGAACTCTTCTGATTCAGACAACTAGAATGATTGATCATCTAAATCATTCTAATTGCTCCCAAAATCCACTAGTGACACCTAGCAGTATATGGTAGCAACCCATCAAAACTGAAAAAGTATCTCTTGGTGCAGCTATTTGTGTGACTAAGTTCTTCTATCTTGAGCCCTGATCAGATTAGGGTTAAGGTGAACTCGTCAAACCCTAATTCTTATCATATAATTTAATCATTCGATTCAAGTCCGATGTGAAAACCTTAATAGAAACACTTTCTATTATTTCACTCTCTGCTATGGCCATGGGCTTATGGACTTGATTTTCATGATCATCATAGGACTGCTCCTCATCTATCGAGGTAGATAGATTCCATGTTGGTGCAATCTAATTCCTACAATGAACATGCTATATCCAACATACACCTCAAGGTTCTGAATGGTTAAGAGACTGAGTCATGGTGTGGTTATACTATAACACCCAAAAGGTAAACTACCGATGCACCATAGATCAAAGAACCAGAGACACCACTATAGCTTCGAGTCAGTCATCGACGAGAACGTAGACTTTCTTATGACTACTCAAGGTGGTCACGCTTAGTGCCCTCATTCTCTAACGGGTACCTGTACTCTCACTTCGATATCTCTACACCGTAGACTCAAGACTCATCTACTATGAAGAAGCGATTGTACACTAACCTTCTGGATTAATCACCATCCTCATGACGATCCTACGGTCAGGAGCCTTTTATGAGTTAATAAATGAAAATTCATGTCTTAAATTTTCAACTCTTAAAAATATGAATTATCATTACCATTAACTCAAGGGATGTATCATAGACACTAAATACATATATGTGATAGAAAATATTCCATTTTATTATTTATAGTCAAAATTATAATTCTGCCCCTAGAAGTGTATTACAAGTGTCAGCCAATTCTGGCTTCTAGAGCATACATATCTAACACTAGCCTCTACTAGTATCTATTCGGGCAGGATCTGAAGATCTTCTCCTTCTCAATCAATTCTCCAAAAAATTAGATCTAGATCTGATCTTGAAGATCTTCAAAACTGCTTTTGAAGAACAGCCATTGTCTCTTGCAGTAGTACTGTCTTTTTCCTTTCCTAGCACCTTTCACTTGCTTGGATCGCACCTTGTTCATGCCCAAAAACCCTTGAGCATGGAGAGCAGAGAGAGGACCAGAGGGTAGCATGGAGAATAAGGGAGAGGGGCTATGTGGCATTGGCTAAAGGCAGAAGAATTGAATTCTAGGCGCAAATAGGGTTTATATAGACCCTACTGTGCCACGCAGTGCCACATCATCCTAGCCAATCATGACCCTTTACGCAATCAGATCTAAACCTGATTAGTTAGATGACATCATCTAATCCAATTAGATGAGAGACCCTCAAAGCACTCCTTAAGTGGCACCAAGACTAGGTCAAACAAGACTTCTTGACGCCACATAGTTTAATCCCCTGAAGCAACCTGGAGTCCCATCTGTATTGGACTGCATCTTCTATCCTCATGGGGTGCATGCCTCCCTAGGCGTGTGCCCCCTTCCTATCTACTTTTTAGCAGGAGGACAAGTCCTTAGGTACTCTCCTATGGGTGCATGATACATGGGCAGATGTCTAAGTATCCAGGATCAACATCTGACCAATGTCCGAAGATAAAATTTAGCAGGTGACAGAAAATGATAGATGTTGTCTCAAATTTATCTCATAAATTAAGACAATTCTTTTCTAATCTTGACAAGCTCCAGTCAGACCAAGTAAAGGTTCCTGAGTGAGCCCAAACATATTTCGCTCAATTGCCATAAGCTTTAATGATTATTAAAGAAGAACATTAGGCTCGATCATGTGTTAGCACAATTTTCTTGAACCTAATTGAATCTTATTCAAATCAATTAAATTGGATTAATCCAATTGATGATATCTAGATCCAAACCCTTGTATGTGTGATCCAGTTAGGTTTAGCTCCATATGGTAATGGGATATGTCATGATCTCTATCATCAACATCATTGAAACATCTTTCGATGGATCATAACTTTTCTAATTCAGACAACTAGTATGATCGATCATCCAAATCATTATAATTACACCCAAAATCCACAAGTGACACCTAGCAGCATATGGTGGCAACCCATCAGAACTAAAAGTGAACCTCTCGGTGCAGTTACCTATGTGATTAAGTTCCTCTATCTTAAGCCCCGATCGGATTAAGGTTAACGTGATCTTGTCAAACCCTAATTTCCGTCATATGAATTAATCATTTGATTCAGGTCCAATGTGAAAACCCTAATAGAAACTCTTTCTATTATTTTACTTTGCCATGGCCATGGGCTTATGGACTTGATTCTCATGATCATCATAGGGCTTCTCCTCATCTACCAAGATAGATAGATCCCCTATTGGTGCAATCCAATTTCTATACTGAACATGCTATAGCCAACATACACCTCAAAATTTCAAATGGCTAGGAGACCGAGTTATGGTGTAGTCAAACTATAACACCCTCAAGGTGAACTACTGATGCACCTTAGATCAAAGAACCAGACACACTATTGCAGCTTTGAGCCAGTCATCGACGAGAAGGTAGGCTTCCTCATGACTGCTCGAGGTGGTCATGCTCAGTGCCCACATCCTCTTACGAGTACCTGTACTCTGACTCTAATGCCTCTACATCATAGAATCAAGACTCATCTATCCAAAAAAATTAATCATACACCAACCTTCCGAATCAATCACCATCCTCATGATGATCCTACGGTTAGGAGCATTTTATGAGTTAATAATGAAAATTCATGTCTTAAATTTTCAACTCTTGAAAATATGAACTATCATTACCATTAACTCAAGGGATGTATCACAGACACTTTCAAATATATACTATGATAGAAAATAAACCATTTTGTTATTTATAGTTAAAATTATAATTTTGCCCTTAGAAGTGTATTACAAGTGTTAGCCAATCTGGCCTCTAGGGCACACATATCTAACAAACTCCCACTTGACCTAAAGCCAATTGGCTACAAATCTAAGTCCCATCTTCTCAAGATGGGCTTCAATCTTCTACTAGACCAACGGCTTTATAAGTGGGTCTGCTGCATTGTCTGCGGAGTCGACTCTCTTGACCTCGACGTAATCTTTCTTAAGGTAATTGCAGATGAGGTGGTATCACCGCTCGATGTGCTTGGATTTTTGGTGAGACCTTGGGTCCTTAGCAAGGGCTATAGTGCCATTATTATCGCAGTACAGAGAAATGGCATCCTATCGCATCACTCCGATCTCTGTGGTGAACTTCTTATACCAGAATGCCTCCTTCGTAGCTTCTGACATAGCGATGTACTCTGCTTCCATGGTAGAATCTGCTATCACTATCTGCTTGGAACTCTTCCAACTAATAAAACCACCATTACACACAAATAGAGTCCTAGATGTCGACTTTCGATCTTCTATATCAGACAAAAAATTCGAGTCTGTATACCCCTGGACTTGGAGTTCTCCATTACCAAAAACCAACATGATATCCTTAGTTCTTCTCAAGTACTTAAGAATACATTTTACAGAAGTCTAGTGTTCTTCATCTGGATTCAACTGATATCTACTCGTGACACCCACAGCATGGGCTATATTAGGTTGTGTACATAACATGGCATATATGAGGCTCCCTATTGCTGAAGCATAAGAGATCTTGCTCATGCATTCAATCTCCTTAGGTGTGTTAGGACACATTTTTTTGGAGAGATGAATGCCATGTCTGAAGGATACCAATCCCCTCTTGATGTTTTTCATGCTAAACCTCTTTAGCACTTCCTCTATGTACATCTTTTGTGAAAGTCCTAGCATCCTATTCGGTCTATCTCTATAGACCTTAATTTTTAGAAAGAAGAAATGCTTCTCCTAGGTCTTTCATGGAGAATTCTTTAGATAACCATATTTTAACTATGGTCAACATGGAATATCATTCCCAATAAGGAGGATATCATCCACGTATAGTATGAGGAAGACAATAACGCTTCCACTGACCTTTTTGAAAATACATGATTTCTCCTCATTCTTGATGAAACTAAATAATTTGATCACATCATTAAAATGAGTATTCCAGCTCCGAGTGCTTGCTTAAGTCCATATATGGACCTTTGTAGCTTGCATCCTTTGTGATTAACATCACTGGATGTGGAATCTAGTGGCTGTTTCATATAGATATCTTCCTCAAGGTATCCATTTAAGAACATCATTTTCACATCCATTTGCCATATTTCATAATCAAAATAGGCTGCAACAGCAAGCAATGTATGGATGGATTTTATTATGGCTACCGATGAAAAGGTATCTTGATAGTCAATTTCTTCATATTGACTATACCCTTTTGCCACTAATCTAGCCTTGATTGTCTCAACATTCCCATCTACACCAATCTTTCTCTTGTTGATCCATTTACACCCAATAGGTATTATACCTTCTGGTGGATCTACCAATGTCCAGACTTGGTTTGAGTGCATAACGTCAATTTCTGACTTCATTGTCTCTAACCATTTCTCGAAGTCAATATCCGATATCGCCTCGTCATAGATTTTGGGATCATCACCATGAACCCCATTTTCTACAAGAAATATTTTCTCTACTTTCTCTGAAATAGTATCAAGTACCTCTCAGGAGGACGAAAATTTTTTTTCGATCTACGAGGTAGAGGGGGTAGTGATTGTATTGGCTCAACCTGATTTGGTTCCATTGGGTCCTTAGCTCGTTGCTCTTATGAGATTTTTTCCTCGAGCTTGATTTGCTTTCCAATGCCACCATCTTGAATAAACTATTTTTCAAGAAAGATGGCATGCGGACTCATAATCACATTGTGGTCTTCTAGAATGCAGAAATAATATTCTAATGACTCTTTAGGATATCCTATGAATCGAGCTCTAAAGGACCTATAGTCGAACTTGTCCGCTTGTTGTTTTTTAACATGAGTTGAACAACCCCAAATTTTGAGATGACTCAGACTTAGTTTCTTACCATACCATATCTCATACAGTATGGTAGGAACAATTTTAGAGAGAATCCTATTTAGTAAGTATATAGCAGTTAACAGACTATGTCCTTATAGAAAATTAGGAAGGTCTATGAAGTTCATCATAGATTGGACCATATCTAATAGGGTCCGATTCCTCCATTCTGAAATCCCGTTGAGTTAAGATATTTCAATTGGAGTCCATTGAGAGACTATGCTATTTTGTTTGAGATAGTCTAAGAATTTTCAACTAAGGTATTCACTTCCTCAATCTGATCAAAGAACCTTAATGGGTTTTTCAATTTGCTTTTCAACTTCATGTCTGAATTTCTTAAACTTTTTAAAGACTTCAGACTTGTATCTCATAAGATACACATATCCATACTGAGATAAATCATCGATAAAGATTATGAAGTAGTCAAAGTTGCCTCTAGCCGGCATATCAAATGAGCCACACACATCAGTATGTACTATGGCAAGTAGTTCCGTGGCCCTTTCCCCATATCCTACAAAAGAAAGATTAGTCATTTTGCCATGAAGATATGATTCATAAATTGGATATGACTCGAAAGTCAACGGACTCAACAGCCCAATTTTCTTTAATTTGTTAATCCTATCTTTTGCTATATGACCTAGCCTTAGGTGCCATAGATTCTTATCATTTGGACTATTCTTGGAATATTTTGATCTTATGGCATTCATATTTTGCTCGATATTAAAGATAAATACATCAATATATAACTAGTAGAGACCGTTAATAAGAAAACCACTTGCAATTTTATTTCTTTCATAAAGAATATTACAATAGTCTTTAAAAAAATTAATTACATAGTCTTCTTGTGCTAAACATAAAATAGAAATCAAATTCCTACTTATAGCAGGCACATAATAACAATCCCTAAGTACTAAATCTAAGCCAGATGGTAGTCGAAGAGGGTAGGTTTCTATGGCTACAGCAGCAACCCTTGCTCCATTTTCGAGGCATAGATCATCTCACTATTCCTCAGCCTCCTACTATCATCAAGGTCTAGCTTGGAAGTGCACAAATGAGCACTAGAACTAGAGTTAAGCACCCAACTGGATGCTAAAGAAACTATAAGGTTAGATTCAATAATGAGCATACCTCAAGAAGGACCTATCTCCTTATTCTTTAGGGTGGCCAGGTATGTAGGGCAGTTCTGCTTCTAGTGGCCGTCAGTATTATAATGAAAATACTTTTTTTTGTCAGCGGCTTTCTTCTTCAGCTTTGCCTTCTTTTTTTTTTCACCTTCCATCTTTTATTTTTTCACAGACTTCTTCTTCTTTTCAAAAAAATTTTCTATTGGAAGAAGTTCGTTCCATAGCAAGTATCGGGCCTTTAGAACCTTTCATAGAAAGCTCAGCAGTAACCAGCATATTCATAAGCTTGGCCAGAGTATTCTGAATTTTATGCATATGGTAGTTCATGATGAACTGCCCATACGCATCAGTCAAGGATTGTAGAATTATATCATTCTGTAGATCCTGGTCTAACTTCACTCTGAGCTTCTCAAGCTCTTCCAAGTCTTTGATCATCATTAGATAATGATCTTAGACTGATTGCCCATCATGCATTTTAGTCTTAAATAGTCGTTAAGTGATCTGATATTTGGCTGCATGACTCTGTTTACCAAACAACTCTTGCAGATGAGCCAACATTTGGTGGATAGTCTTGATATCTTCATGTTGGTGCTGAAGCTCATCAGACATCGAGCCCAACATATAGTATCTGATCTTATTATCTTCATTTATCCATTTGTCAAGAGATGCTCTCTATTCATCGAATGGATGGGCTAGTAAGGTGGAGGAATGCTGGTCTAATATATGAGTCAACTTCTCAAAATCTAAAATAATTTTGAAGCTCTGAAGCTAATCCTTATAATTGGGTTCGGTCAATCTATGGGTGTCCAGGATACGGGCTAGTGGGTTGGACTCAGATATTTTTCTTTTTTCTGTAGAGAGTCGAAGTTTCTAGTTAGATTTTATAATTAAGACTTGACCAATTTATTTAGAAGTTTGATTTTTAAATAATTTAGCTTCCACTATTTTTTTGGATCCCTACACTCTCTCTGTAGAGATACAAAAATCACCATGATTACTGATTTCTAGTGGGTGGTGCAGTCCCACAAACTGACTCGTCACCTCACCTAACAATTATTGGTGATGGGTTAGTCAATGAGTGAACAACTCTTATTCAATGATTCTCTAATCATAGTGCACCCAAACTTGATCTCTAATTCATGAATCTCATCGTGCCTGAAATATTGATCCACTATTTAGTTAAGTCAGATCTACCATTTGCATAGATTAAATTTCTAATTAGGTCTCTCATTGTATCTAGAATATTGAGTTCAATCCATCCTCTAGCCCATAGCATCCAATGCCTAATAGACATGGTTGCATCTTTTTGGTGCAACTGAACCACTATGACCAGCCGAGAACAATCAACCCTGAAAAGGGTCCGCACATCTACAATAGTGGAAGACCTTAGACCTAATCTTTTCTTAGGAAGATTTGATTTAGATCTCTTTAAACTTGACTTGATATAACCATAACCATTATGACTAACCTAGTGGCATGGGTTAGCTCATATTGTTAGCCACCTTAGATTAGGACTAGACTGACAAATATGGCTAGGTAAGTGAGATCGATGGAAGGGATATGTCATTAACTTGATAAGAACGTATTCGAGTTGAGTAGCTCTTAATTAAAAATCAGTCGATCGTATCTGCCAAACATACCTTAGACATCAAATTATTGAGTCAGAACCAATCAGGTTAGCCTACAATCCAGACTCTAACCACTGAGCCTAATTAGAGCTTAACTTAATTGATTACTCATATGACTCGATCTTGATCGAGAGTTAATCCTATTAGGCTGGTCAATTTAAGTCTCTTGATCCCACCTAACCAACTTTTTATTCGATTTGATCAACCGCTAGACCTAATTGAGCTATCCATGCCCGAACCTAATTTTATGAATATATCTTGATCTAAAAATTCTTAATTTTAGATCAAATATATTTCATAATCTTAATTCTTAGTTAAGTTTAGGATTCATAAATAAAATAGATATATAAAATTCTAGAATTTTAGGATCTAGGATTTTATAGAAAATAAGTTTTAATTTCTGATTAAGGTCGAACACGCAGCACCCCTACACACCATAAGAACACCCCATCGAATAGAAGGAGAGGGCCTTTAAACCCTACTTTGTTCTTATGATCGGATAGCCAAGGGGAATGCATTAATCAAAAATATGATAAATCTACAAAACTAGTTAGATCTACGTTATATATTATATATATAAAAATTAATCTAACTAAAAACATATTTTGCATACATCTCATGTATCATATCATGCATGTTTTTTGATGTAAATTATCTCATAAATATATAAAAATAAAATTTAAATTTGATCATATCAAATTAAAATTTATTCTAGATAATTTTGTAGAATTATTCTACAACTAGTCTAAACATGAATCTATCATATCTCATATGAATAAATTAAATAAATTTATTTTCTATTTTCTAAATCTAATTATAATATTTATAATATCAAAAAATAGTAAATAAATAGATCTAAAAATTATAATTAATTAAATTAAAATTATAATCATGCTAGACTACACATAGAATAATTCTATTCCTAGTCTAGTCATACATCTCATACATCTTAGACCTAGATTATTTAATTTTTAATTTTTTTTATTTTAGATCTAATCATATATAATGTGACATCTAAAATCATCTAATTATTAGATTAAAAATAAATTAAAATTAGATCTAATGAATTATGAAATCTGACTTTGATACCAGTTGAAAAAAAAAACCTATTTTTTGGATCAGGTTCGTTTAGATCTGATTAGATTAGGGGGAATATTTCAAAAATTTTTTCTCTAAGATTTTAATGAAATCTGAGACTCCTCCAATCTAATCTTATTGATCTAATAATAAAAAAAATAAAAATAAAAATTTAATATAATTTAATTATACCTTTGTTTTGGGTAATCCAATTATCCTATGATGATTCCGATGTTTGCTTGAGGTTCCGGATGTAGCCACGCAAGTATCTGGCCTCTACCAATATCCACTCAGGCAGGATCTGAAGATCTTCTTCTTCTCAATCAATCCTCTAAAAATTAAATCTAGATCTGATCTTGAAGGTCTTTAAAATTGGTTTTTAAGAACAGCCATTGTCTCTTGTAGTAGTGCTGCCTTCTTCCTTTCCTAGCGCCTTTCACTTGCTTGGATCACACCTTGTTCGTGCCCAAAAGCCCTTGGGCATGGAGAGGAGAGAGAGGACCAGAGGGTGGCATGGAGAAGGAGGGAGAGGGGCTATGTGGCATGGGCTAAAGGTAGAAGAATTAAATTTTAGGTGCAGACAGGGTTTATACAGACCCTACTGCGCCATGTAGTGCCACATCATCCAAGCCAATCACGACCCTTTATGCAATTAGATCTAAATCTGATTGATATGATGACATCATCTGATCCAATCAGATGAGAAACCCTCAAAACTCTCCTTAGGTGGCACCAAGACTGGGTCAAACAAGACTTCTTGGCACCACACAGTTTAATCCCCTGAAGCTAAAGGGAAAAATCCTATTTTCTGGGTCAGGTTCATTCAAATCTGATTTGATCAAGAAAAATATTTCAAAGATTTTTCTCTTAGATCTAAATTATATTTGATACTTTCTAGATCTAATTTGATGGATCTAAAAAAATAAAATACAATAAAATAAATTAGATTTAATTTATATCTTGTTCTTGAATAATCTTATTATCCTGTGATGATCCTTCTGATTGCCTGAGGTTCTGGATGTAGCCACACAATCGCCTGGCCTCTATCGGTATCCACTTAGGTAGAATTTGGATATCTCCTCCTTCTTAATCTTTCCTCCAAAGATCAGATCTAGATCTAATCTTGAAGATCTTTAAAATAACTTTTGAAGATCCGATGTCATCTCTTGCAGCAGTGCTGCCTTCTTCCTTTCTTGTCGTCTTTTTCTTACCTGGATCACACCAAACTAAAGCCCAAAGCCCCTTGGGCATGGAGAGGAGAGAGAGGATCAGATGTAGGCATGAAGAAGAGAGGGAGATGCCTATGTGGCATGGGCAAAAGGAGAACCTCTCTAAACCTAGGCGCAGATAGGGTTTATATAGATCCTGCTGCGCCATACAGTGCCACATCATGCCAGCCAATCACCTCTCTTCATGCAATCAGATCTAAATCTGATTGATGGGATGATATCATTTGATTTAATCAGATGAGAGCCCCTCTCAAACATCCTTAGGTGGCACCAAGGACTGGTCAAAATAGAGTCTTTGGTGCCACCTAATTTGATGGCATGAAGCATCCTGGAGTTCCATCTATATGGGACTCCAAGCATCATTATCCTTGGGTGCACTCCTCCCTAGGCATGCAGCCCCTACTTTCCACTTTCTACTATGGGGACAAACCCCTATCTGCTCTCCAATGGTTGTATGATATATGGGTAGATGTCCAAGTATCAAAGGTCAATGTTTGACCAAAGTCAAAAGATAAGAATTAGCAGGTGATGAAAAATGACAGGTGTCTTCTTAAATTTATCTCATAAATTAAGACAACCCTTTTCTAATCTGAACAAGCTCCAGTCAAACTAAGTAAAGGTACCTGAGTTAGTCCAAATATATTTGGCCTAGTCGAGACAATATTTGATGATTATCGAAGGAGAACATTAGGCTCAATCATGTGCTAGCACGATTTTCTTGAACCTAATTGAATCTAATTCAAATCAATTAAACTAGATTAGTCCAATTGATGATATCTAGATCCAAACCCTTATTTGTATGATCTAGTTAGGTTTAGTTTTGTATGGTAATGAGATATTTTGCGATCTCTATCATCGACATCATCGAAATACCTTCTGATGGATCAAAGCTTTCCTAGATCAGACAACTAGAATGATCGATTATCCAAATCATTCTAATTGTTCTCAAAATCCACCAGTGACACCTAGTAGTACATGGTGGAAATCTATCAAAACTAAAATAAACCTCTCGATGCAGTTACTTGTGCAATTAAGTTCATGTATCATGAGCTCCAATCGGATTAAGGTTAAGGTGAACTCATCAAACCCTAATTTCCATCATATGAATTAATCATTCGAATCAAATTCAATGTGAAAACCTTAATAGAAACTCTCTCTATTATTTCATTCTACCATGGCCATGTGCTGACGGATTTGATTATCATGATCATCATAGTCCGCTCCTCATTTATCGAGGTAGATAGATTTTCTCTTGGTGTAATCCAATTCCTACAATGAACATGCTATAGCCAACATACACCTTAGGATTTTGAATGGCTAGGAGATCGAGTCATGGTGCAGTCAAACTATAACACCCTCAAGGTGAACTATTGATGCACCTTAGGTCAAAGAACCAGACACACCACTGTAGCTTCGAGCTAGTCATTGACGAAAAGGTAGACTTTCTAATGACTGCTCGAGGTGGTCACGCTCAGTGCCCTCGTTCTCTAACCAGTACCTATACTCTCGCTCTGATGTCTCTATACCATAGACTTAAGACTCATCTACTATAAAGAAGCGATTGTACACCAATCTATCGGATCAATCACCATCCTTATGACGATCCTACGGTCAGGAGCATTTTATGAGTTAATAATGAAAATTCATGTCTTGAATTTTCAACTCTTGGAAATAAGAATTATCATTGCCATTAACTCAAGGGATATATCAAAGACACTAAATACACATTGTGATAGAAAATAATCCATTTTATTATTTATAGTTAAAATTAAAATTTTGCCCTTAAAAGTGTATAATAAGTGTCAGTCAATTCTGGCTTCTAGGATACACATATCTAACAAACTCCCACTTGACCTAAAGCTAATTGGCTATAATTCTAAGTCTCATCTTCTCATGGTGGGCTTTAATCTTCTACTAGCCTAATGACTTTGTAAGTGGATCTGCCGCATTATTTATGAAGTTGGCTCTTTTGACCTCGAAGTAACCTTTCTCGAGGTAATCGCGGATTAGGTGACATTACCGCTCGATGTACTTGGATTTTTGGTGAAACCTCGACTCCTTAGCAAGGGCTATGGCACCATTATTATCACCATATAGAGGAATGACATCTGATGGCATCACTCTAATCTCTGTGGCAAATTTTTTATACCAGAATGCCTTCTTCGCAGCTTCTGATGAAGTGATGTATTCTGCTTCCATGGTGGAATCTGCTATTATTGTCTGCTTAAAACTCTTCCAACTGACAGCACTACCATTACACACAAACATACTTTCTGGTGTCGACTTTCGATCATCTACATTGAACATAAAATCCAAGTTTGTATACCCATGGACTTGGAGTTCTCTATTACCAAAAATCAACAACATATCCTTAGTTCTTCTTAAATACTTAAGGATACACTTTACAGAAGTCCAGTATTCTTCACCTAGATTCGATTGATATCTGCTCGTGACACTCACAACATGGGCTATATCAAGTCATGTACATAACATGGCATACATGAGGCTCCCTATTATTGAAGCATAAGGGATCTTGCTCATGCGTTCTATCTGCTCAGGTGTGCTAGGGCACATCTTCTTGGAAAGATGAATGCCATGTCTGAAGGATACCAAACCCCTCTTGGAGTTTTCCATACTAAACCTCTTAAGCACTTCCTTTATATACATCTTCTGTGAAAGTTCTAGCATCCTATTCAGTCTATCTCTATAGACCTTAATTCTTAGAATACAGGATGCTTCTCCTAGATCTTTCATGGAGAATTCTTTGGATAACCACATTTTAACTATGGTCAACATAAGAATATCATTCCCAATAAGAAGGATATCATCTACGTACAATACGAGGAAGATAATAGCACTCCCACTGACCCTTTTGAAGAAACATGGTTCCTTCTCATTCTTGATGAAATCAAATAATTTGATCACATCATTAAAATGAGTATTTCAGCTCCGAGATGCTTACTTAAGTCCATATATGGATCTCTGCAGCATGCATACTTTGTGATCAGCATTACTGGATGTAAAACCAAGTGGCTGTTCCATATAGATATCTTCCTCAAGGTATCGATTTAAGAATGTCGTTTTCACATCTATTTGCCATATTTCATAATCGAAATAGGCTATAAGAGCAAGCAATATACGGATGGATTTTAGCATAGCTATTGATGAAAAGGTATCCTGATAGTCAATATCTTCACGTTGACTATAACCTTTTGCTACTAATCTAGCTGTGAATGTCTCCATATTCCCATCTACACCAATCTTTCTCTTGTAGATCCATTTACACCCAATAGGTACTATATATTTTGGTGGATCTACCAAGGTTCAGACTTGGTTTGAGTGCATCGAGTCAATTTTGGACTTCATTACCTCTAACCATTTCTTAGAGTCGATATCCGATATCACCTCGTCATAGGTTTTGGGATCATCACCATGAACCTCATTACCTATAAGAAACATTTTTCTCTACTTCTTCTGAAATAGTACCTAAGTACCTCTTAGGGGGATGAAAAATCCTTTCCGATCTACGAGGTGGAGGAGGTAGCGATCGTATTGACTCAACCTGATTTGGTTCCATTTGGTCCTTAGCTCGTTGCTCTTATGAGACTTTCTCCTCGAGCTTGATCTGCTTTCCAATGCCGCCATCTTGAATAAACTATTTGTCAAGAAAGATGGCATGTCAACTCACAATCATATTATGATCTTCTTGAATGTAGAAATTATATCCTAATGACTCTTTAGGATATCTTATAAATTGGCTCTAAAGGACCTGAAGTCTAACTTGTCCGCTTGTTATCTTTTGACATGAACTGGACAACCCCAAATTCTAAGATGACTCAGACTTGGTTTTTTACCATTCCATATCTCATATGGTATGGTAGGAATGGTTTTAGAAGGAATCCTATTCAGTAAGTATATTACAGTTAACAGACTATATCCCCAAAAAAAATTAGGAAGGTCTATGAAGCTCATCATGGATCAGACCATATCTAATAGGGTCTGATTCCTTCATTCTAAAATCCCATTGAGTTGAGGTATTCTAAGTAGAGTCCATTGAGAGATTATGCCATTAAGCTTGAGATAGTCAAAGAATTTCTGACTAAGGTATTCACCTCCTCAATCTGATCGAAGAACCTTAATGGGTTTTTCAGTTTGCTTTTCTACTTCATGTTTGAATTTCTTAAATTTTTCAAAAGCTTCAGACTTATGTCTCATAAGATATACATACCCATACTAAGATAAATCATCGGTTAAGGTTATGAAGTAGACAAAGTTGCCTCTAGTCGGCACATCAAATGGGCCGCATACATCAGTATGTACTAGGGCAAGAAGATCCATGGCCCTTTTTCCATGTCGTACAAAAGATAACTTAGTCATTTTGCCATGAAGACAAGATTCATAAATTAGATATGACTCAAAAGTCAACGGACTCAATAGCCCGATTTTCTTCAATTTGTTAACCCTATCTTCTGCTATATAACCTAATCTTAGGTGCCATAGATACCTATCATTTGGACTATTCCTAGGTTATTTTGTTCTTGTAGCATTCACATTTTACTTAAAATTAAAAATAGATACATCAATATGTAACTGGTAAAGATCGTTAATAAGAAAACCACTTACAATTTTATTTCTTTCATAAAGAATATTACAATGGTCCTTAAGAAAACTAATTACATAGTCTTCTAGTGCTAAGTATGAAATAGAAATTAAATTTTTGCTTGCTGCAGGCACATAATAACAGTCTTTTAATACTAAGTCTAAACTAGATGGTAGTCGAAGAGGGTATATTTCCACAGCTAAAGCAGCAATCCTTGCTCTATTTTCAACACGTAGGATCATCTCACCATCTCTCAGCCTCCTACTATCCTCAAGATGGAAGTGCATAAATGAGCACTAGAATCAGAGTCAAGCATCCAACTAGATGCAGAAGAAATTATAAGGTTAGACTCAATAACGAGCATACCTCCAGAAGGACCTACCTCCTTATTCTTCAAGGTGGCAGGTAAGTAGGATAGTTTCGCTTCTAGTGGCCGTCATTGTTGCAGTAGAAACACTTTCCTTTATCAGTGGCCTTCTTCTTCAGCTCTGCCTTCTTTTTCTTTCCTCCTTCCATCTTCTGCTTTTTTACATACTTCTTCTTTCCAAAAGACTTTCTCTTGGAAGAAGTTCGTTCCATAGCAAGCATTGAGCCTTTAGAATCTTTCATGGAAAGCTCAGCAGTAACCAGCATATTCGTAAGTTTGGCCACAGAATTTTGAAGTTTATGCATATGGTAGTTCATGATGAACTACCCAAATGCATCGATCAGAGATTACAGAATTATATCATTCTACAAATCTAGGTCCAACTTCACTCCGAGCTTCTCAAGCTCTTCCAAATCTTTGATCATCATTAGACAATGATCTTGGACTGACTGCCCATTATGCATTTTAGCCTTGAATAGTTATTTAGTGACTTGATACTTGGCTGCACGACTCTGTTCACCAAACATCTCTTTTAGGTGAGCCAACATTTGATGGACAGTCCTGATATCTTCATGTTGGTACTGAAGCTCGTCAGACATTGAGCCCAACATGTAGTATCTGACATTGTTATCTTCATCCATTCACTTATCAAGAGATGCTCTCTATTCAGTAGATGGACGAGCTAGTAAGGTGGGGGGGTCCTAGTCCAATACATGAGTTAGCTTCTCAGAATCTAAAATGATTTTGAAATTTCGAAGCTAATCCTTATAATTTGATTCGATCAGTCTATGGGTGTCTAGGATACGTGCTAGTAGGTTGGACGCAGATATTTTTCTATAGAGAGTCAAAGTTTCTAGTTAGATATTATAATTAAGACTTGATTAATTTATTTAAAAATTTTATTTTTAGCTCTCACTATTTTCTTGGATCCCTACACTTCCTCTGTAGAGATATGAAAATCTCCACGATTAATGATTTCTAGTGGATGGTGCGATCCCACTAACTGACTCATCACCTCACCTAACAGTTATTGATGATGGGTTAGCCAATGAGTGAACAACTCTTATTCAATGATTCTCTAATCATGGTGCACCCAAACTTGATCTCTAATTCATGAATCTCACCATGCCCAGAATATTGATCCACTCCTTAGTTAAGTCAGACCCACCATTTGCATAGATTGGATTTCTAATTGAGTCTCTCACCATATCCAAAATATTGAGCCTAATCCATCCTCCAGCCCGTAGCATCCAATGCCTAATAGACATGGTTGCGTCTTTCTAATGCAACTAAACCACTATAATCAGCCAAGAACAATCAACTCTGGGAAGGGTCTGCACATTTACAATGGTGGAAGATCTTAGACTTAATCTTTTCTTAGGAAGATTTGATTTAGGTCTCATTAAACTAGACTTGACATAGTCATAACAATTATGACTAACCTAGTGGCATGGGTTAGCTCAGATTATTGGCCACCTCAGATCAGGACTGAGCCAACAAATATGGTCAGGTAAGTGAGACCAGTGGAAGGGATATGCCATTAACTCGATAAGAATGCATTCGAGTTGAGTAGCTCCCAATTAAAAATCAGTCGATCGCATCTGCCAAACTTACCTTAGACATCAAATTGTTAAGCCAGAACCAATCGGGTTAGCCTACAATTCAGACTGTAACCACTGAGCTTAATTAGGTCTTAGCTTGATCGATCACTCATGTGATTCGATCTTGATCTAGACTTAATCCTATTAGGCTAGTCAATTTAAGCACTCCTGATCCCATCAAACCTACTCTTGATTCGGTTTGATCAACTGCTTAGATCTAATTGAGCTATCCTAGCCTGAACCCAATTTTATGAATATGTCTTAAATCTAAAAATTCTTAATTTTTAGACTTAACATATTTCATAATCTTAATTCTTAATTAAGTTTAGGATTCACAAATAAAATATGTAAATAAAATCTTAGAATTTTAGGATCTAGGGTTTTGCAGAAATTAAATTTTTGGATTTCTGAATAAGGACGAGCACACAGCACCCCTACACATCATAAGAACATGCTATTGAATGAGAGGAGAGGTCATTTAAACCCTACTTTATTCTTATGGCCGGATGGCCAAGAAAAATGCCTTAATCAAAAATATGAAAACTACAAAACTAGTTAGATCATATATCTCATATATAAAATTGGTCTAACTTCAAACATGTTTTGCATACATCTCATGTATCATATCATGTATATTTTTAGATCTAAATTATCTCATAATCATCTAAAAAAATAAATTTAAATTGATCATATCAAAATAAATTCTATTCTAGATAATTATGTAGAACTATTCTATAACTAGTCTAAACATGCATTCATCATATCTCATATGAACCAAAAATTAAATAATTTTATTTTTTATTTTTTAGATCTTATTATAATATTTATAATATTAAAAAATAATAAATAAATAGATCTAAAAATTATAACTTAATCAAATTAAATTATGGTCATGCAAGACTATACATGGAACAATTCTATTCTACAACTAGTCATTCATCTTGTACAACTTCAATCTAAATTATTTAATTTCTAATTTTTTGCTGATTTCAGATCTAATTACATCTCATGTGATATCTAAAATCATCTAATAATTAGATCAAAATTAAATTAAAATTAGATCTAAAATATTTATAGGAATCTGGCTCTGATACTAGTTGAAAAAAAAAATCCTATTTCCTGGGTTAGATTCGTTCAAATCTGATTTGACCAAGAAAAATATTTCAAAACTTTTTCTCTTAAATCTAAATTAGATTTGATATTTTTTAGATCTAATTTGATAGATCTAATAAAATAAAATAAAATAAAATAAATTTAATTTAATTTATACCTTGTTCTTGGGTAATCTTATTATTCTGTGATGATCCTTCTGATTGCCTGAGGTTCTAGATGTAGCCATGCAATCACTTGGCCTCTACCGATATCCACTCAGGCAAGATTTAGATATCTCTTTCTTCTCAATCTTTTCTTCAAAGATTAGATCTGGATCTGATCTTGAAGGTCTTCAAAATAACTTTTGAAAATTCGATGTCGTCTCTTGCAGCAATGCTGCCTTCTTCCTTTCTTGTCGACCCTTTTTTGCCTGGATCGCACCAAACTGAAGCCCAAAGCCCCTTGGGTGTGGAGAGGAGAGAGAAGATTAGATGTAGGCATGAAGGAGAGAGGGAGATGGCTATGTGGCATGGGCAAAGGGAGAACCTCTCTAAACCAAGGTGCAAATAGGGTTTATATAGATCCTGCTGCATCATGTAGTGCCACATCATCCCGACCAATCACGTCACTTCATGCAATCAGATCTAAATTTGATTGATGGGATGACATCACCTAATCTAATTAGATGAAAGCCCTCTCAAACATCCTTAGGTGGCTCCAAAGATTGGTCAAAGTAGAGTCTTTGGCGCCACCTAGTTTGATGGCATGAAGCAATCTGAAGTCCCATCTATATGGGACTCCAAGCATCATTATACTTGGGCACATGCCTCCCTAGGCATGCACCCCCTCCTTTCCTCTTTCTAGAAGGAGGACAAACCCCTATCTACTTTTCTATGGGTGCACGATACATGAGCAGATGTCCAAGTGTCAAAGCTCAATGTTTGACCAAAGTCAAAAGACAAGAATTAGTAGGTGATGAAAAATGGCAGATGTTATCTCAAATTATCTCATAAATTAAGACAACCCTTTTCTGATTTGGACAAGCCCCAGTCAGACCAAGTAAAGATACCCGAGTTAGTCCAAACACATTTGGCTCAATTGAGACAACATTTGATGATTGTCAAAGGAGAACATTAGGCTCAATTATGTGCTAGCATGATTTTTTTGAACCAAATTGAATCTAATTCAAATCAATTGAACTGAGTTGGTCCAATTAATGATATCTAAATCCAAACCCTAGTTTGTGTGACCCAGTTAGATTCAGTTCTGTATGGTAATGAGATATGTCATGATCTCTATCATCGAGATCATCAAAACACCTTCCGATGGATCAAAACTTTTCTGATTCAGACAACTAGAATGATCGATCATCTAAATCATTCTAATTGTTCCCAAAATCCACTAGTGATACCAGCAGTATATGGTGGCAATCCATCAGAACTGAAAATGAACCTCTCGATACAGTTACATGTGTGATTAAGTTCTTCTATCATGAGCCCCAATCGAATTAAGGTTAAGGTGAACTCATCAAACCCTAATTTTCATCATATGAATTAATCATTCGATTCAAATTCAATGTGAAAATCTTAATAGAAACTCTTTCTATTATTTCACTCTACTATAGCCATGGGCTTATGGATTTGATTCTCATGATCATCATAGGGCTACTCCTTATTTATCGAGGTAGATAGATTCCCTCTTGGTGCAATCCAATTCCTACAATGAACATGCTATAGCCAACATACACCTCAAGATTTTGAATGGCTAGAAGATCAAGTCATGGTGTAGTCAAACTATAACACCTCAAGGTGAACTACTGATGCACCTCAGATCAAAGAACTAGACACACCACTACAGCTTCGAGCTAGTCATTGACGAGAAGATAGACTTCCTAATGACTGCTCGAGGTGGTCACGCTCAGTGCCCTCGTTCTCTAACGAGTATTTGTACTCTCGCTCCGATGTCTCTACACTGTAGACTCAAGACTCATCTACTATAAAGAAGCAATTGTACACCAATCTTTCAGATCAATCACCATCTTCATCATGATCCTACGGTCAGGAGCATTTTATGAGTTAATAATGAAAATTCATGTCTTGGATTTTTAACTCTTGAAAATAAAAATTATCATTGCCATTAACTCAAGAGATATATCACAGACACTAAATACACATTGTGATAGAAAATAATCTATATTATTATTTATAGTCAAAATTATAATTTTGCCCTTAGAAGTGCATAACAAGTGTCAGCCAATTCTGGCTTCTAGGGCACACATATTTAGCAGAAGCAACCTGAAGTCCCATCTGTATGGACTCCATCTTTTATCCTCATGGGGTGCATGCCTAGACCAAGACTGGGTCAAATAAGACTTCTTGATGCCAGATAGTTTAATCTCTTGAAGCAACCTAGAGTTCCATCTATATGGAACTCCATCTTTTATCCTCATGGGGTGCACGTTCCATCTTTTATCCTCATGGGGTGCATGCCTCCCTAGGCGTGCACCTCCTTCTTGTCTACTTTTTAGTAGCGGGATAAGTCTCTAGGTACTCTCCTATGGGTGCATGACACATGGGCAGATGTCTAAGTATTCAGGGTCAACATTTAACCAATGTCCGAAGATAAGATTTAGCAAATGATGGAAAATGGCAGGTGTTATCTCGAATTTATCTCATAAATTAAGACAATCCTTTTCTAACCTAGACAAGCTCCATTCAGATCAAGTAAAGATTTCTGAGTGAGTCCAAACATATTTGGCTCAATCGAGACAAGCTTTAATGATTGTTAAAGAACATTAGGCTCAATCGTGTGCTAGCATGATTTTCTTGAATCTAATTGAATCTTATTCAAATCAATTGAATTGGATTAATCCAATTGATGATATCTAGATCCAAATTCTTATTTGTGTGACCCAATTAGGTTTAGTTTCATATGGTAATGTAATATGTCATGATCTCTATCATCGACATCATCGAAACATCTATTGATGTATTAGAACTTTTCTGATTCAGACAACTAGTATGATCGATCATCCAAATCATTGTAATTACTCTCAAAATCCACCAGTGACACCTAGCAGCATATGGTGGCAATCTATCAGAACTGAAAGCAAACCTCTCGATGCAGTTATCTATGTGATTAAGTTTCTCTATCTTGAGCTCTGATCGGATTAGGGTTAAGGTGATCTCGTCAAACCCTAATTTTTGTCATATGAATTAATCATTCGATTCAAGTCCAATGTGAAAATTCTAATAGAAACTCTTTCTATTATTTCACTCTATCATGGCCATGGGCTTATGGACTTGATTCTCATGATCATCATAGGGCTGCTCCTCATCCACCGAGGTAGATAGATCCCCTATTGGTGCAATCTAATTTTTATAATGAACATGCTATAGCCAACATACACCTCAGAGTTTCGAATAGCTAGGAGATCGAGTTATGGTGTTGTCAAACTATAACACCCTCATGGTAAACTGTCGATGCACCTCAGGTCAAAGAACTAGACACACTACTATGGCTTTGAGCCAGTCATCGATGAGAAGATAGACTTTCTCATGACTGCTCGAGATGATCACGCTCAGTGCCCTCATTCTCTAATAAGTATCTGTACTCTCACTTCGGTGTCTCTACACCATAGACTCAAGACTCATCTATCCAAAAAAAGTGATCATATACCAACCTTCCAGATAAATCACAATCTTCATGATGATCCTACAGTCGGGAGCATTTTATGAGTTAATAATGAAAATTCATGTCTTAAATTTTTAACTCTTGAAAATATGAACTATCATTACCATCAACTCAAGGGATGTGTCACAAACACTTTCAAATACACGCTGTGATAGAAAATAATTCATTTTATTATTTATAGTTAAAATTATAATTTTGCCTTTAGAAGTGTTTTACAAGTGTCAGCCAATCTGGCTTCTAGGGCACACATATCTAACAAAATGATCATTAGGATTGAGACTGGAGAGAAAGGCCCTAAAGGCTACTCAATGCCAAGGGAAACAAAGCAAAGGATGATTCATGCAATCATACAACACTGGACAATTGGGGCACAATATGTAGGAGATGAATTTTTTCATTCATCAATTCTAATTATAAGGTGTTAGCTTAGTATCCATGTATAGTTATAAATAGAAAGCAAGAAGCCTAGTCTATTAGAAGATCTACTGTAGTGGTTGATAGCTATGTCGCATCTTGTATCACCAATGATAGTAAGTGGCTCAAGGACGGCCAGACCCTTGCGAACTATAACATCCAAAAGAGTCCGCCCTTCACCTCCAGCTTCATCTCATTGAAAGGCTCAAGGTGGGGAAGATCCCCATTGAGCCTCCAAAGGCTTGGCCACCTCCCTCTTTGATCCGATTGAGGAGCACACTCCATGGTGCAAGCAGCTCTCCTTTCAACCTCTGTAGCATGCTGACATATGGCCTGTATTCTTTCAAAGTGGACACCCTCCGATCCATCACTTTTGAGTAGAAATCTGCTACCCTGAGCTCTACCTTCATCTTGCCATCTTCCAATGGGTTGTGGCCACCTTCTCCATGACTAGCGGATTTCAGAGAGAGGCAAGCTCTCCCTTAACTTCCACCACCTTCTTAATGATGTCGTTGAGTGATACCTACAGTGCCTTGAATGTCTCCAGCAACTAGTTTATCGATGACCTAATCAAGGTTAGTTTGCTCACTATTTGCTGAATCTTCCTCTATTTGTAATGCACTTAGATGGTCAAGATTAGATCTCTATACTCTAATCACCTGCCACATGCCGATCTTTTAGAGCTTTGGATGGTGCATATCCCCCATTAGAAGACACTCTTCATGGGCCAAGTGATGAGGTAGAAGTTTGGACTAGGTGACGAGCCCGATAGTCATCTCTTGGGGTTGTATGTTATCCAGGATTTGCCGTCCTCCTCTTATTATGGCTAAAGAGCAAGCCATACCCAAGCTTAGCATAATTCATCTCTATACACCCATCATGGAATACAAATGCTGGGTAATCGAGCCAGTCAATGTTGGTTTAAGCTTTGACTTATATTTTACTTACCTGATGCATTTCCAAGCTACTTTAGATGCCCTAAGGGACTTGACTACATCCTAGTTGCCTATGCAAGTCAAATTATTCTAAGCACTATACTTGGACAAAAAGTATTCAAAAGATAAGACAAAATTAAAATGAAGATTCTTTATTTCATTAAAGAAGAAAGTATAAAAGGACTATAATTGCTCTTATAATCTACAAAGTCTAAAGGCAAAGATACATATGATGGTCATGATGAACGAGCTACTAAGTTGTCTTCTCTTCATCTTCCTCTTTTTCTTCATCGTCTTCACATTCCTAGCCATCACCTGAGGGTAGGTCTAGTAGATGGAGCTGAAGTCAGACTTTATGAACTATCCGCAAGCATTTTCTTGCAAAATTGGAAACCCTTCTTGAAAGAGTCCCGACCGGCCTCCTTGTGGAACACCTTGGACTCTTTGAAGTCCTCAATTGCTAGTCAAGCTACCTTCTTAGCTTGGATCACCTTCTATGATGGCTGCTGACTTTGCACTCCAAGTAGCTTCTGCCTTGGCCTATCCCACTCTTTCTTTGATCTGAACTGCCCTTTCCTCTAACTAAGCAGCTTCTTCCTTGTATTGTGCAACCTAATCCTCTGTGTGGTGAGACCTTCCTTGGCTTGGGAGAGCCCTCAACTTCAGAAATCTAGCTTTAAAGATGAGCAATTTCCATCTTGCCTTTCTTTTAGGTAAGGGTTACCTTGGACTCAAAGTTGTCCTTAGCTTCTATTTGCTTCAACTCGATGATCTCAGCCCTTGTCCTCTTGAGGTGAGCTTGACCCATCACCTCCTCCAAGGACTTTATTGCAACCAATGATAAACCCTGGATTATGAAGGCTCAGATTCTCACCTCAATGGCTTGTGGCTATAATGGCAAATGGCATCCTATAGCATCCACTTCTTCAACAACTCCTTATTCAGGGTAGTATAAGCCCATTAAGCATCCTCTAGCATAGCCTAGTATGACCTAAAAAATTGAGCATTGATTCAAGCACCATAACCGACTAGTTAGATTGGAAGATCACTGACTAAGGCCTGTTTGACATGGATTGGGGCAAGGATGGCAAAGCTTGGGAGGGCCCTACAACACCACTTAGAGGCTCAGAAGTAGTAGGGAAGTAGGCCCAGTCTTTGGCACTTCAGAAGCTACCTTTGGTGCCTCTAAGACTACCTCATGGATCTCCCTGGATAGACTCCATGGCATCGAAAAGAGGATAATGGATGGACATTCAAGGTAGGCCTTTCATCACAGGAAAAGAAACCCCAACTAACACCACCTTGGGAGATTCTGCCTTGGGGGGTTTCGCTTTGGTAGCCCTTGCCTCAATTGTAGTAGCTTATATATGCTTGGGCTCGAGTGATGGCTCGGTTACTAGAGAAGATGGTCCTACAACCTTTGTTTTCTTCTTCCTTTTCAATGGCTTGGTAGTGCTTGGCCTTTTCTTCGAGATGCCCATTAGATTGTGTATGTTTAATTTCATCCCTACAAAGTTAGACAAGTTGGTCGGTCAGCCCATTAAACTTTCACCCTTGGGGTTCAAATGTGCATGTAGAGAAGGAACTCATGCTAGATGCTAGGAATCCTAAGGCTGAACCTTGACAAGTTCTCTTCATGAAGAAGCTTTGAGTAGGTGGGAGCTTTGGTCTCTTTATGTTCCCAAATTATCACCTCCTCCTCCTTGATTAGTAAAGGGTAAAGGCTCGAAGATTTCTTCCTCAATGACTCCCACCATGTTGGAAAGCTCCAAGGATCAAATGAGGCAATAAAGAAAAATTGACCCTTGTGATCATGAATAAAGGATGGACTAAGAAGGAAGATGTTATAGCCTCTTCAACTAGAGAGATACCATCATCCTCTACTCTAGAGATGCATCTTTATCTAGAAGAATACCCAGAATATCCCCATAATGGGCATATTCTTTAGAGTATCAAGAAGCAAAACAATCTAATTATCATTCATCAAGCATTGAGCATCAATTGGGCTGGAGAAAGCTGATACTGGTTCAATAGCTCAGCTATAATTGAAGTTATTAGGAACCTTAGGTTGGCCTTTAAAGCATCATTATATAAGGCCACCTGATTCTCCTGAGGAGACATTAACAGGCCAGAAGGGCCAAGCAACTCTAGAAAGTATTGCTAAGAAAGATTGTCTTTAGCTCAAATTGGCTTGAGTTTGGCCACTTCCAAGATGCTCTTTATATCATCTGAGCTCAGGGTAGCCTCAGACGAAGCCTTGTCAGACTTTGTAAAGGCTTAATTAAAAGATCCCTAGCGGATAACCTCCTAATCCGCAACATTTCTTCAAACGACCTACTAAAGAAGAAGAAAATGAATAAAGAAAGAGAAGTAGAACAAAAGGCATAAAGGGGGTTAAAAATAAAGAGGTAAGAAGCCAGGGGAAGGATCCAATGATCTACTAAGGACTTATGAATAGAAGGCACTGACTAGGACTTGATGGACACCAAAAATCAGGTGATGATAGGGGGATGGTGAAGGCGATAGACACTAAGTCCTACTCCAACATCGGTGAACAAGCAACCAAAAGTAGCAACCCCTACCTATTCCTGGACACAAGTAAGTTCATCATTCAACTCTAAAAAATCATTAGGATTGGATGTGGCAAAGCATCCAATCATCATCCTAGAATTCTTACCAATCATGATGCTACCTCAGGAAGCGTAGGTGCCAGCATGTCTATAATTAATGCAGTGTCAAGAAACTTCCGATGGTAGCCTCAAAAAAGTTGTTAAAGCAGTATAACTCACTATACAACTATATAGCTTGGCTACAACATTTGGAATCATGGCTTGGTTCACGGCTTTGAAGCTCAATGCCATAACTTGGAACATAGTTCCATGACTAGTCATCTAGGTCTACTTTAAAGGATGTCGCACATCCGAGATATGCATACAAAAATCAGATTAAGATGGAAACATAAGCTGATCTAGATTTAAAATGATTTTAAATATGACATGCATAAAATTATAGATTTAATCTATACATGCTAGGAAAGTTCACATGCTGAAATTAAGATGCTAAATTATAAAAATCATTAGAGTTGGTTAAGGTATCATCTGAAAAATTTTTGAAGTCAAAAGCATCTTATAACTTAACAAGGGAGCAGTTGAAGGACGTTTGTGAATGGTATAAAAGTCTTAAATTCCTAGATGGTTATGCAAGTAATCTAGCTTGGTGTGTTAATATCAAAGATTGCAAGTTCTATGGGCTAAAGGGTAATGACTGCCATATCTTCATGCAATGATTACTGCCATTGGCTTGGCATGATCTTTTTTCCAACTCCATATGGAGTTATTTAACTAAGCTTAGCCTTTTCTTTAGAGACATTTATGCTATGGAATAATCCATTAACCACTTCTCCAGTCTTGAGGCTAGTAGTGTAGAGACCATATGCAAGTTAGAGAAAATATTTTCTCCTAGCTTCTTTGACTCCATTGAGCACCTTATGATTCAACTGGTGTATAAGGGTAGGGTGCGGGAACCAGTGCAGTACAGATAGATATATCCATTTGAGAGATACAAGCATACTTTTAAGAAAAAAGTAAAAAATAAGGTCCAAGTCGAAGATTCTATTATGGAGGCTTATATAATATAAGAAATTTTAAATTTTAGCCGACACTACTTTAATCCTAGTGTGCAGATAAAGTTAACTCAAGTGGATCGAATGATGATGGTGGTGGTAAGGGTTCAGAGTGGAAGATCTCAATATTTGCCTATCCCTCTTATGATTTGGGCACGAGGTTTACTAAAGTTTTTCCAATACTGAACTTTGTCAGTCAAAGACATGTTTTGCTAAGCTGCGAGAAGATCGAACAATATGTCCCGTAAGTGTTTATAATCCCAACTCTTTAATCATTTATTTTAGTATATTTATCTTATGCATGTTTAGGCAATATGATGAGATGCTGAGACGGAACAACCTAAGGATAAGTGATGAAGAAATATCTATACGCTATTCACAGAACTTTGCATGTTGCTTCCATCAATTGGTAAGCATCCATTATCATTTTATATATTTTAATTTTCTTTAATTTATTCTTTTCATAATATACAAGTCAAACAAGGGGACGAATCCATACCAAAGAAGCTAAGATCATTAGGTTACGAGCCAATAAAATACATGAACGCTATAATGGCTGTAACATAAATGATTTAAAATTTCACACCCAGTAATATAGAAATCCTAAAAATACAATAAATGATGGTGTGTGTGTAAAGGGTGTAAGGACTAGTAGTGCTCTCAAGCATTGGGAGGTGACGGGAGGAGCCAGGATATTGGCTCCAGAAAGTCTAAAATAGATGTGGTCCTAGGACTAGGATAGGAGTTATCCTAGGATGGAAATGGTGTGTAGCCCTCTGCGGACTTAAGGTTCAAGTGCGAGGAGCTTGAGGAGCTTAGTAGATGCTCCAGAGACTTGGAACACAAGATGGAGCAAGGGACTAGAGCCAAGAGAAGAATCATCCAAGATAAGGGGCTGACACATAAGCGGGTTGGCTTGGGTATGCAGTCAAGCTAGTGATCAATGCATTAAATATGACATCAAAAATATTAAGATGTATGCTATTTAATCTCTATTATTTATTATTTGATGCTTCATATGTTCATTTTTAGGAAATTATTAAAGGCCCCAGTAATTGTAATTAACAAGCATGACACATGCATATTCAAGTGGTTGGATCTCCATATAGAAAGAAGCTTGCACAAATGTTAAAGCACTTGCTAGATATGGGAATAATTAATTATCAAGATGTAATCCTACATCAAGTCCAAGCTTAATACAAAGTCTAATTTAAAAAGAAAATAAAGGATATGAGTGGTATAAATACAAAAGAGATATTTATTTTAGAATTTTTCTTAGCTTTAGCAATTAATGGAAGCATTAAACTCTCCAAAGATTATGGGCGTTGGCTGGAGAATTGAAGTTGGCATGAAGCTTTTGGTTCTAGCATGCACGCGGAGGCAGGGAGCTTGGATTTTTAATGCTATGAAAATAGCTTGCGGATTGGATCGGGCACTTATGGAAAAATAAAATAAGGAAAGAAGTGGATATGCGATGGCGAGTAGACGGACGAAGCAACACAGTGAATGGCGGATGGATCGGAAATTTTAAAGAAGAAAATAATATTTAAAAATATCCTAAGAGGAAAATTTATATTTTCTTTATCTACTTTGATCCTCCAATCTCATCCATCCATTATTTAGGCCTTTTTTTTTTTAGTCCCACATCTGAAAGTCATGTAAAACTCTTTCCTCTCATCACCTATAAAAAGGCTCTTGTACTCCTACTTGAGGATCATCCTAGAAATTCTTCTAGAGTCTTGCGTAGAGGAAGAAGAAGGGGCTACTCCATGAGCACCTAGGCTAGTAGTCTCAGGAGGAGAGAAGAAATTTTATAATGATGCAGAGTGGATTCTATTATTCTAAACTTTTTGTATTTCTTTTATATGCAATAAAGATTTTACTTTTTATTGAATTATCATCAGTTTTTTCTTTGATTTCTTATATGATTTCTTTTATGCTCTCTTGTTAGATTAAGTTTAGCAATAACTTTTACTTTTCTGAGATGAGTCATGATCTATAGGTACGAGACATGCTGAGAAAAGAAGAGTTATTTACTTAGTACTTTCCAGAGATGTGCCATGATCTATGAGTACCAAGCATGCCGAGGAAAGATAGGTATTTTTTCTAAAATTAATCACATCTATTTAATTTTAAAAAAAAAGAGATATAACTCTGCTAATGCAAAATTAATTCAAAACTCTCGAGCTTTTTATTTTATAATTACATTAATTTTAGGATAGTTTATTTTCTAAATTAAAATAAATATTTTTTCTTTTATTTTGCAATCTCAACTTAGTCCAAGATCTCTGAGGATACGATCTCGACTCACCCTACCTACATAGTGAGTAAAGTTATTTTTGGTGCTATGAATGATTATGCATCAAATTTTGGCACCGTTGTCAGAGATCTTGGCATGATTATTTTGAAAAACAATCTACAAAGTATATTAAAAAAAATTATTTTATTCCTTTCTAGGTTTTTATTTCTTGCTTTAGATTATTTTACTGTCTTTCTAGTAAAATAATTTTTTACCTTTGACTTCCTACCTATTTTAGACTTGTATTTTATTTTTAGAATAATTTACTTTGTTTTAATAGATTCTCTAAAAAAAATTTTAAAAAAATTGACTACTTTACTTTAATTGCTTAATTACTTTCTATTTACTCTTTTTAAAATTTCTATCATATATTACTTTTCATATATAGTAGATTTACTGCTTTCTAGCTAGATTACCTTATTTGCATACATAGAAAAATTTTCTACTTTCTAATCCATAAAATAATTTACTACTTTATATAATTAGTAATTTTCTATTTTTCATAGTTTAGAATAATTTATTGCTTTGAAAGTAGATTTGATTTCTTGCTTTATTGGAAGATTATCTAGTTGCCTTTTAATCTTAGCATAATTTACTTTTCATTTAGTTAGATTCTCTAAATCTTCTCAAATCTAATTAATTTAATTAAAACCTACCTCTTATTCCTTCTTACTTAAAGATAATATAACATAAGAAGAAAACAAAACACCACATAGCACTTAACTAAAATAAAAAAAAAACTAATTAAATCTTAAAAGATTTTTACTTGTATTGGACATCTTCTCTAATTGCATTGCATCTTTCATAAAATACATTAAGGGCACAACCCATTGACTAAGATAAGGTGGGGATTTGATCACCCTTTCTTAGCCCACAAATCACTCTCTTGCATCTGCATAATGTAGACCTTAATCTAAAATTAATTAGACATTGACATCTAAGAATTTCGAGCCTAATAAGACAAGTGATCCTGAGAGTAGAATCGGGTTAGACTTGGTCAGCTTGCTAGTGTTTAGGCAAGTGGTTTGTGGGATGACTGGGCTCCAAGGAAGGTGGTTTGTAATTGATTTCATTCACTGACCTGGACAATTTAATTGATGTCTAAGAAAAACAATGGAAGGACTCCCATCGATCTTACACTTATCTGGCCAGTTGGTTGGTCAAGCTTCAACTTGGAGGGCTTAAAGGCTAACTTAAAATAGTTAAGAGTTGTCTAGAACTAGGATAACCTTAGGATAGAGAGTCCATTGTGTGTTAACTTGATTGCAATTAAAATCTAACTACAACCAATTCTTGTTTTCCCTCTTAGTTTTAGGACTCAGATTTTCTTGTTTAGAACTCTTTTCTCTCTTTCTTTCCCTCTTCTCCCCTTCTCTTAAAAGAAAAAGAAAAAGAAAATCCTTAATAGAGGTCTTGCATAGACCTTTTAGTTGTATGTTAGGTCGACGATCGTTAAAACTCGACATACAACCACTAAATGAAGAATTAGAATGAACCATCAGAGCTATTCGAGCTAGAATTATGGACCGTAATCATGAGACTGATCCACCATACCCATTGAGGGAGTACTTCACTCCTTCATCATATACCTACTCCCTGTGTATCCAAGTACCTCCTATAGAAGCAACTCAATATGAGATTAAGTACAGCATCATTCAAATGTTACCATCTTTCTATGAACTGAAGGAACCAGATCTAGGATTTTATAGGTAGATCTTAAAATTTTTTCAAGATCTTACAGCGGATGACTTAAATAAATCTAAAATTTATTTAAATAACCATGTAAATACCTAGATCTCAGATCTATTACATGATTAAGGCATAATTTTGAATCAAAAATTAAAATCAAATAACAAAGAAAAAGGTTGATCAAATTGACCTAGATCTATACTACATCAATACAGGTATGAAGTTTATGGATTAGATCTATTACCTAAGAAAATTTAGATGTTCTAACATACTGATCTAGGCTTGAAGATGAAGTCACGAGCCGCACACATGTCTAGCCTCAGGAGTCATCCATACGAGCCTACGAACTCTGATCTGCTATTCTATGTAGAAAATCAACACAGCATGCTAGTACTATGCTGATCCTTCTTCAACGATCGATCCGATGCTCCCTTCTTTGAAATTTGGATTCTCCAAAGTATGAGAAGAAAGATGAGAGTTTGTTGATCTGAGACTCTCTCAAAAAAACTCAAAAGAAAGGAGGAGAGATTAAAAATAAAATAGCCCTAGAAGAAGACCCTCTTTTTCTTCTCTTTTCTCTCACCTAGATACCTAGTTTGGTGCCTATGGAACCCCCATGCCCAAGGACCCTCTTCCTCTGATTTTTCAACACCCCAAACCACTCCCAAAGATCTATATTTCATAGAAGAATAAGAATAAAATTGATCCAATAAATAGAGAAAAAGAGGAGTCCAAGTTAGGTTAAATTCCTAGACAAGGAATATCCAAACATGGAAAGTTGCTGGGGCGCCCAACTCTTGGATGCCTCCTCTACAATTTTTGGTATGGACAATCAAGGGAGGGTGCATAAAAAAGAAAATTATTTTCATGGAATAAGAGAAGAATTAATTAAAAGAGAGGGTGGCACTCAAGGAAAGATGTTTTGGTCAACAAGGATTTTATCTCATAAAATCCTAAGCAAAACTAATTCCTCCTTTGACTTGGTCTTCCACCTGAAAGGAATATGCCCTTAAGCAAATTTTTTTTGGGATGTTCTTTGTCTTCCAGACTCATGTAATGATATTTTTAATAAATAAAGACATTTATTTCATCATATGCAGTGTCTTATTATTTATTTAAAATTATGACGAACCCTATAAATTAGGGTTATGGTTTTAGGATTATGATGAGATCATACCAGTGAGACCTAAAATCTTAAAACCCTAATTTAAATATTTCTAGCCGATGGGACATTGAGTTAGGGAACAATATTTTTTGATAAGACTAGCACATTCCTTATGTGCTCGATTGAGAGGGTGATTGATCTCACAATAACTTGTATATGACACTAATACAAGAATATAAGTGCTCACTAGAGAATGAGTTCACTGAATTAATCCAAATCGGGAATATCTAATGGAGTCTTATCTACATGTCAATAGATGGTTCTCATAGTGGAATTTATGCATGTAATCCTTTGACCTAAAACTACCCTAGAATCTTATATATATAAATTCATATTTTGGTTCATACTCATTCATGACTCAGTTATGTATGAGATGATCTGGATATGGTAGATTATATATATGAAGGTTGTGAGTAGGTTAACATGGAATCGATCTCTCCTGGTAAGAGGAAATTGCATTCTACTTGCTTCAAACAAATGATGATTCAGGAAGACTTTGATCGAAGCATGATAAAAAAAAAAATTAGAAATGGTTTCTAATATCTCATTAAATGAATCATCATCATAAGATTGAAAGAAAAATGAATATAATATTGGGGTTGACATATTTTCATACCCAAAGTCATATTAAGGATGTAGGGAGATCGAAGGATCTAGTTGTATGGTAATTTTCACTAAAGGATATTTTTGGTATTTCCATCAAAATTTCATATCTTTTGGGTAGTCATGATACGTTGCTAGAAATCAATCATATCTTATGGATTTGATCAAATTAAAATTTTAATTTGATTATTAAATTAGAAAGTGTTCTAAATTAAGTCAAATTGGGTTGGCTAGTTTTTTGACCTAAATTGGTTTGATTGAGTTCTAACCAGATTAGGTCAAATCACACCCAAACTCACTATTGGTTAGATGTGAAACCCAATGGGTCACACACAAAGAGAATTGATTAAGGGTCTAATTGGATTAGACCATGATTGCAAGATGAACATGCTAGCACATGTAGCAAACCCTAGCACCTGGTTTCGAATTGGATTCGAATCAGCTTTTGATTTGGGCTAATTTAGATCCGATTTGAGCCAAATAGGATTTGGTCTTGAGTTGAATTAACCTAGACTGATTGGGCTTTAGATTGGATGCCACATACCTAGATCTCACATGCCAGAGAGTCTCTCTCTTGCATGTGGAAAGTCTTTCATGCGCAAAGAACTCTTTGGTGCATGGAATTTATTGGTGCCTACCTTCTTTGACTTTTTTCATTTTGTTATGTCATGTAAATTTTTATATTAGCATGGACATCAGATATGAGGTGCAGAAGAGTCCTTCTACAAATGAAATACTCCTTTTTATTTTTAATTTTTTTTCCCAGGATGTTTTGTCACCCAAGACCCCTTGCCGCCAAAGACTCCATGCCGCCTACTCCTCCTTGACGTCTCTTGGACTAAGTCAAAGTCTCTTGGGACTTTGACTATTCAAAGATTATCTCCATGCCTTCTTGCTGAATGGGCGTCCATTTTTAGAGCCATTGGATGGCCTTTTTTTATGATCTAATGGATGAAAAGGGTGGCGCCAAAGATGATATATTATGACTCTTCGTAAAAAACTTATGTAGAATTAGTCCAAGAGTCCTTCTGCTTTAAGGCACCTCTTGGACTAAGTCTACATTTTATTTTTACTGATGAGGCATGAGATTAGCTGATGGGGCATGAGAAATTGATGAGGAAAGGGTGTGAGATTTTTTGTTGGCACTCGTACGTACATTATAAATAGGGGTGCACACCAAGAGTTTGTGGGTGTGTAAAATATCTGTCTTTCTTACAATAGTTTCTTTTTATCCAATTTTCTTTCTTTCTTTCTCTTGTCTAGACCTTGTCCTTATAAGGACAAGAAGTCATCTTAAGACTAAGAGATTAGGATGGAAAATTAAGAAGACAAAAGAAAAAGAAAGAGAGATAAGGAGAGGCAAGGAAGGTAACATAAAGGCCAAAGAAGGTCTTGCCCTTTTTGCCAAAGAAGGTCTTGCCCTTTTTAATTAAAGTTCTTATTGTTAGAACTCTAATTATATAAATCAGAGGTGCTGGTGTCTTGATCAAGTTTTGTGTGGATCAATGTTGGAGGGTGAACATGTGGGCACCTGGTGGAACCCCTGACGGACTGCTACTGGCGATTAGGGTCAATTTAAGGTTTAGCGATAAGAGGTATGTTCTAATACTTTCTTTTATGTTACAAATGCATGTTATATAATTTAATTGCTAATGAGGTGGTCCTAGGGTTCGGATTTGGTTTATATGATTTCATGTTTTTGCTTTAAAATCCATGCTTCCGCCCTATACACCAATCCCATCAGTGGTATCAGAGCAAGCCTTATTAGGTCAAATCATATAATGCTTTGCTTATAGTATAATAGCATAAATGAAAAATATGATATAATATTTTTAGCATGTTTTAATTTATATGATGAGATCATATTCTTTTTCTTATCATAATGAGATTATGTTGTACATATTATTCTGTAAAGGTTGCCCTGATATAGTAGAAAGTATTCACTATATAATGATGGTTGTCTTAGAATAATTATACATATTAATTGACATATATAAATTTTATCATAATTAATGCTATTATGCATTTAGTTTGTTTTAAATCAATATGTGCATTGAGACCATTTAAATCCCTCTATAAAAAATTATATTAAGTTGTAGTGTAATTAATCTTTAGCTGAATCAGTCAGGATGTCTAATTGATCAATCGGTGTCTAGGAAAAATGGTTCTTGATTGATAAAGAGAATATGATTTTTTAATTAGTTTCGTTGTTTGACCTAGCTAATTTATTGGTGTCTAAGGAAAGCAATGGGGGGACTCCCATTTCTCTCCTATTTACCTGGCCGATTTGATTAATTTAATTCCAGATTGGAATGCTTAATATTATATTCACTATATTAAGGCCTTTCTTCATACTAGTTTCTTATTATGTCCAGAACCATGTTAGTTCTATTGTGTAACCACAAGATCTATCATGGGAAAAGATATAAAATTAATCTAGTGCATTGAGATGCTTACAGTATTTTGAATATACTACTTTGTTGTATAACCACAAAAGTAGTTATATTTCAATTTTGATTGTATAGAAATGAAGGGTTCTACTGAAACTAAAACATTAAAGTTTGTTGTGCAAACACAAGACTATTAATGTTTTAGAGGCAAAAGTTTTTGAGAGTTGCATAAAATGCAATTGAAAAGAGTTTCCTACCTTTGAACTTATAATAGGTTTGTTGTGCAACCACAAAATTTTTTATAAGGAATTAGGATCTTATTCTCACTAAGAAAATCAATAAGAGGGTTATGATTTTTAGTGGGAGATATAATTAAATTAAAGTCCTAATTTAATTATATTTTGTCATCATGAATTGTTTGCTTATATATTGTTATTTATTATGTAGATTAAATGGCTTCTTCACCTTCATTACATTCAATTTTGGATTCAAATAAATTAACTGGACAAAATTATGTTGACTGGTTGAGAAACCTAAAAATAGTAGTCAGTCAAGAAAAACTCTCCTATATTCTTGATGCCCCTGATCCTAAGTCATTAGAAAATGATGCCACGAAAGAAGATAAGTCCACATACAAGATGTGGCAAAATGATTTTCTTACTATCAAATACATCATAGTTGCCTCTATGAATAATGAATTATAGAGGCAGCATGATAGCATGGACACTCAGTCCATATTGCTCAATCTAAAAGAGCTTTATGGAGAGCATAGTAGGACTGCTAGATATGAGATATCTAAATAATTATTTCATGCAAGAATGATAGAAGGAACATTCGTACAAAATCATGTTTTGATGGTAATTGACCTAATCACTCAATTAAGTCAATTAAGTTTTATAATGGATGGAGAGTTAAGTCAAGATTTGATCCTGTAATCATTCCCAGAATCATTGTCTCAGTTTGTCATGAACTATCACATGAACAAACTGAATTCTTCATTTCTTAAGCTATTAAATATGCTCAAGACAGTAGAAAGCCATATTAAGAAAGATAAGACTCCTCTTCTTCTTGTGGAAGGGATCTCCAAGAAGAAGGCAGGCAAAAAGGGTTCAAAGAGAAGGTTGAATCCTAAAAGTGGTATAAATAAGAAGAAAAAGGGGAAAAAGGTCTCCGGACAAATGACCTATTTTCACTATAGGAAAGTAGGTCATTGGTAGAGGAATTGCAAGGCTTACCTTGCAACCGTGAAGTCTGGTGCAAATAATGCACCAAAAGGTATGTATGAGATACATACTATATTATCATTAAATTCTTCCATTTCAAATTCTTGGGTATTAGATACCGACTGTGGTTTTTATATCTGCAAATCTTTGTTGGGGCTACAGAAAATTAAGAGTTTGAAGAAAGGTGACTTCAAGCTCTATGGTGCTGGAGGAGAATCTATCCAAGCAGAAGCTGTAGGGACAAATATATTGAAGTTACCTTATGGAAAGATCTTAGAGTTTACAAATTGTTATTATATGCCTAAGATCATTAGAAATATTATATCTCTACCATTGTTATTAAAACAAGATTATAGTCTTAATGTAACGAGCGAAGGTTGCTCGATCAAATATTCTAATGACAATATTTGTTTTGGCATATTTAGCAATGGTTTGTTGACTCTATGTTTGGATGACAATATATTTCATATTGATGAAAATGGAAAACATAAGAGAGATGACATAAATAATACATAACTTTGGCATTGTCAATTAAGTCATATTAGTGAGGCTAAGATTAACAAGTTATACAAAGAAAAGTTCTTTGATCCTTTTGATTATGAATCACTGGGAACTTGTGAATCATGCCTCATGGATAAAATGACCAAGATTCTATTTAATGGACATCAAGAAAGGACAAATGAGTTATTAGAACTTGTACATATGGATGTATGTGGTCCTATGACAACTCAAGCCAGAGGAGGATACTCTTATTTTATTACATTCACTGATGATTTATCTAGGTTTGGATATGTGTATCGTATGAAACACAAATCAAAAGCCTTTGACAAATTTAAAGAGTATCAAAGTATGATGGAAAAATAAACTAGAAAATGTATAAAAATCCTTCGATCTGATCAAAAAGGAGAATACTTATCTAGTGAGTTTCTAGACTATCTTAAAGTTAAAGGGATTCTCTCTAAATGGACACCACCTTATACACCATAATTAAATAGTATAGCTGAAAGAAAAAATCATACCTTATTAGATATGGTACGGTCCATGATGTGCTTCACTGATTTACCTATTTTCTTTTGGGGTCATGCTCTGGAGACTGCAATTTACATCTTGAATAGAGTTCCTTCTAAATTTGTATCTAGTACTCCATATAACATATGGAGAAGTAAGAAACCTAATCTTAAGTATCTTAAGATATGGAGCTGTCCAGCATATGTCAAAAGAAATTTTGGACATAAACTTGATGCTAGATCAGATAGATGTCTATTTATAGGATATCCTAGAAATAGTATAGGATATAATTCTACCATCCTACTGAACAAAAGGTATTTGTAAGTAGACATGCCATTTTCATAGAAAAAGAATTTATCCTAGAAAAGGGCAGTGGCAGAAATATTGAACTTAGTGAAGTTCAAGAAAAACAAATAGAAATTTCTCAACCATATAATCATATAAAAGAACCAGAACACATAACTCCTATTCGTAGCTCTAAAAGAGTACGAAATACTCCTATGAGGTATGGTTTCATTATTGAGAACAATGAATTCCAAGTCACTGAAAATGATGAAACTCTGACCTATGCGGAAGCAGTCAAAAGTAAGGACTCTTACAAATGGCTGGCTGCCATGCAATCTGAAATGGAATCCATGCACACCAACAAAGTATGGACTTTGGTGGATGCATTAGAGGATATAAACCCTATTGGATGCAAATGGATTTTTAAAAAAGAGATTGGAGCTGATGGTCAAATAGAAACCTATAAAGCCAAATTGGTGGCTAAGGGTTTTAGGCAAAAACAGGGGATTGATTATGATGAAACTTTTTCACTTGTTGCCATGCTCAAATCTATTTGGATTATGCTTGCTATAGCAGCATACCACGATTATGAAATATGGCAAATGGATGTAAAGACTGCCTTCCTTAATGGTTTTCTTAAGGAGGAGGTCAATATGTCATAGCCAGAGGGATTTGAGTCAAATGAGAAACCAAATCAGGTATGCAAGCTTAAGAGATTATTTATGGATTAAAAGCAAGCATCAAGGAGTTGGAACATCTGTTTTGATGAAATAGTAAAAGAGTTTGGTTTTATCAAGAATGTTGATTAACCATGTGTAGACAAGAAAACTTGTGGGAGAATCATAGTCTTCTTGGTTCTGTATGTAGATGACATACTACACATTGGGAATGATATCCCAATGTTACAATCAGTCAAATTATGGCTATCAAATAAGTTTTTCATGAAAGATTTGGGAGAAGCATCCTATATACTAGGAATAAAGATCTATAGAGATAGATCTAAGAGGATGCTAGGCTTGTCCCAATCAAGGTACATTGACTTAATACTGAAAAGATTCAGTATGGATGGGAGTAAAAGAGGTTATTTACCCATGAGTCAAGGCATACATCTCTCTAAAAAGATGTCTCCAAAGACACCTGAAGAGAGAAATAGAATGAGTTCTATTCCTTATGCTTCGGCTGTTGGATCAATAATGTATGCCATGTTATGTACAAGGCCTGATGTTGCTTATGCTTTAGGCATTGCAAGTAGATTTCAAGCTGATCCAGGAGAGGATCATTGGAAAGCTGTGAAAAATATTCTTAAGTACTTGAGAAGGACTAAAGATATTTTTCTAGTATATGGTGGTTCTGATCTTAAATTAGAAGCATATTCTGACTCTAGTTTTCAATCAGACCAGATGATAGCAAATCCATTTTAGGGTATGTCTTTACTCTGAACGGTGGAGCAGTAAGTTGGAAGAGTACTAAGCAGCCAACTATAGCTGAGTCAACCACTGAAGCAGAATACATAGCTGTAAGTGAAGCCATCAAGGAAGCTATCTGGATGAAGAAGTTCATCAACTGAATTGGGTGTTATTCCTAAAATTGAGAATTCTAGTACCACTTTACTGTGATAATACTGGAGCTGTTGCTCAAGCAAAGGAACCAAGGTCTCATCATAAATCCAAACACATTCTGAGATGCTTCCATCTCGTTCGAGAAATTATTGAAAGACAAGATGTAGTCATAGAACGAGTGGACATAAAGAACAACATAGCAGACCCATTCACTAAGGCTTTACCACTGCAACTGTTTGATCACCACCTTGATTGTATGGGATTAAAATATAAGGGCGATTGGCTTTAGTGCAAGTGGGAGATTGAAAGGAATATGCCCTCAAGCCAATTTATTTTTGGGATGTTCTTTGTCTTCCAGACTCATGTAATGACATTTTTAATAAATAAAGGCATTAATTTCATCATATGCAGTGTCTTATTATTTATTTAAAATTATGATGAATCCTATAAATTAGGGCTATGATTTTAGGATTATGATGAGATCATACCAGTGAGATCTAAAACCTTAAAACCCTAATTTAAATATTCCTAGTCGATGGAACATTGAGTTAGGGATCAATGTTTTTCAGTAAGACTAGCATATTCTTTGTATGCTCGATTTTGTTAGATATGTGTGTCCTATAAGCCAGAATTAGCTGACACTTGTAATACACTTCTAAGGGTAAAATTATAATTTTGACTATAAATAATAAAATAGATTATTTTTTATCATATAAGTGTATTTGGTGTCTGTGACACATCCCTTGGGTTAGTGGTAATGATAATTCATATTTTCAAGAGTTGAAAATTTAAAACAAGAATTTTTATTATTAACTCATAAAATGCTCCTGACCGTAGGATCATCATGAGGATGATGATTGATCCAGAAGGTTAGTATACAATCACTTCTTTATAGTAGATGAGTCTTGAGTCTACGGTGTAGAGACAGCAGAGAGAGAGTACAGGTACTTGTTAGAGAATGAGTGCACTGAGCGTGACCACCTCGAGTAGTCATAAGAAAGTCTACCTTCTCGTCGATGACTGACACGATGTTGCAGTAGTGTGTCTGGTTCTTTGACCTAAGGTGCATCGGTAGTTTACCTTGAGGGTGTTATAGTTTGACTACACCATGACTCGGTCTCGTAGCCATTTGGAACTTGAGCTGTATGTTGGCTATAGCATGTTCATTGTAGGAATTGGGTTGCACCAAGATGGAATCTATCTACCTCGGTGGATGAGGAGCAACCCTATGATGATCATGAGAATCAAGTCCATAAGCTCATGGCCATGGCAGAGAGTGTGAAATAATAGAAAGAGTTTTTATTAAGGTTTTCACATCGGACTTGAATCGAATGATTAAATCATATGATAGAAATTAGGGTTTGACGAGTTCACCTTAACCCTAATCTGATCGAAGCTCAAGATAGAAGAACTTAATCACACAAGTAGCTGCACCGAGAGATTTATTTTTAGTTTTGATGGGTTGCCACCATGTGCTGCTAGGTGTCACTGGTGGATTTTGGGAGCAACTAGAATAATTTTGATGATCGATCATTCTAAGTTGTCTAAATAAGAAAAGTTCTGATCCATCAAAAAAAGTTTCGATGTTGTCAATGATCGAGATCATGACATATCCCATTATCATATAGAATTGAACCTAACTGGATCACATAAATAAGGATTTGGATCTGGATATCATCAATTAGACTAACCTAGTTCAATTGATTTGAATAAGATTCAATTAGGTTCAAAAAAATCGTACTAGCATATGATTGAGCCTAACATTCTCTTTTTTCTATCTTAAAAGTTGTCTCGACTGAGCCAAATAAGTTTGTGCTCACTCAGGTAGCTTTACCTAATTTGACTGGAGCTTGTCCAAGTCAAAAAGGGATTGTCTTAATTTATGAGATAAATTTGAGACAACACCTGCTATTTTTTGTCACTTGCTAATTCTTGTACTTTGACTTGGTCAAATATTGACCTTTGACCCTTGAACATCTGCTCATGTATCATGCACTTATTGGAGAGCAGAGAGGTGCTTGTCCCCTCTCTGGAAATTTGAAAGAAAGGGGGTGCACGCTTAGGATGGCGTGTGCCCATGGATAGGGACGCTGGAGTTCCACATGGATGGGACTCCAGGTTGCTTGTTGGATTCAAACTAGGTGATCCTCACCTATAGACATTGATCAGTCTTAGGCACCACCTTAGGATGAATCTATGGGTCTCTTATCCCACCAATCAGATTTAGATCTGATTGAATGAAGCAACGCGATTGGCCGGCGTGATGCAGCACTGCATGGCGCAACAGAGTCTATAAATAGATCCTGTCTGTGTCCACTTTTGAGAACTTCTCATCTAAGCCATGCCCCAAGGCTGTCTCTCTCCCTTCTTCACACCACCATCTAACCCTCTCCCTCCTCTCCATGCCTAAGAAAGTTGGGTTCCTCAGATTAGTGTGAGTCAAGCAAGAAAAGACTGACGAAAAAGGAAGAAGGCAGCAGTGCTGCAGAGACGACGGGTGATCTTTAGAAGAAGTTTTGAAGATCCTCCAAATCAGATCCAGATCTAATTTTTGGAAAAAAGAAAAAGAAGGAGATGATCTCCAGATCTAGCCTAAGTAGATACTGGTAGAGGCTAGGTACTTGCATGGCTAGATCCAGAACCTCAGAGCTTCCATAGGATTATCAACGGGTAATCAGATTACCCAAGATCAAGGTAAAAATTAATTTAGAATTAATTTAGTTTTATTTTCTTAACTATAAGTTTATAAATTAGATCTAAAAAAGTGTTAGATCTGATCTAGATATGAGAGAAAAAAATTTGAAATATGTCTCTCGATCCAATCAGATCTGAACGAACCTGACCCAAAAAATTAGGATTTTCCTTCAACTGGTATCAGAGCAAGGTTCTTATAAATTTTTTTTAGATATGATTTAATTTGATTAATTAGTGATTTTAGATATCACATGAGATGTGATTAGATCTAAAATCAAAAAAATTTAAAAAAATAAAATAAATTAATTTAGATCTAATATGTATGAGATACATAACTAGACTAGGAATAGAATTGTTCTATGTCTAGTCTAGTTTGATCATTATTTTTGTTTGATTAAAAGTAATTTTTAGATCTATTTATTTTTTGTTTTCTAATGTTATAAATGTTATAATCAGATCTAAAAATAGAAAATAAAATAAAATTAA
>QRFJ01003235.1:83036-97914 GCA_006176705.1 Cocos nucifera
ATGTGCCCTAGAAGTTAGAATTGGCTGACACTTGTAATACACTTCTAGGGGCAAAATTATAATTTTGACTATAATCAATAAAATGGGTTATTTTCTATCACATATGTGTATTTAGTGTCTGTGATACATCCTTTGAGTTAATGGTAATGATAATTCATATTTTCAAGAGTTGAAAATTTAAGACATGAATAATCATTGTTAACTCATAAAATGCTTCCGACCATAGGATCATCACGAGGATGGTGATTGATCCGGAAGGTTGGTGTACAATCGCTTCTCTTTAGTAGATGAGTCTTGAGTCTACGGTGTGGAGACACGGAGCGAGAGTACAGGTACTCGTTAGAGAACGAGGGCACTGAGCGTGACCACCTCGAGTAGTCATTAGGGAGTCTACCTTCTCGTCAATGACTGACTCGATGCTGCAGTAGTGTGTCTGGTTCTTTGACCTGAGATGCATCGGCAGTTCACCTTGAGGGTGTTATAGTTTGACTACACCATTACTCGGTCTCCTAGCCATATGGAACCCTGAGGTGTATGTTGGCTATAGCATGTTCATTGTAGGAACTGGATGGCATCAAGATGGAATCTATCTACCTCGGTGGTAGAGGAGCAGCCCTATGATAATCATGAGAATCAAGTCCAGAAGTCCCATGGCCATGGCAGAGTGTAAAATAATAGAAAGAGTTTCTATTTAGATTTTCACATCGGACTCGAATCGAATGATTACATCATATGATAGAAACTAGGGTTTGACGAGTTTACCTTAACCCTAATCTGATCGGGGCTCAAGATAGAAGAACTTAATCACACAGGTAGCTGCACCAAGAGGTTCGCATTCAGCTCTGATGGGTTGCCACCATATACTGCTAGGTGTCACTGGTGGATTTTGGGAGCAATTAGAATGATTTAGATGATCGATCATTCTAGCTGTTCGAATCAGAAGAGTTCTGATCCATCGAAAGGAGTTTCGATGATGTCGATGATAGAGATCATGACATATCCCATTACCATACAGAACTGAACCTAACTGGGTCACACAAACAAGGGTTTGAATCTGGTGATCATCAATTGAACTAATCTAGTTCAATTGATCTGAATGAGATTCAATTAGGTTCAAGAAAATCGTGCTAGCACTCGATTGAACCTAACGTTCTTCTTTTGCTATCATAAATAAGTTGTCCTGACTGAGCCAAAGGAGTTTGTGCTCAATCAGAGGCCTTCATATGGTCTGACTGGAGGTTGTCCAAGTCAAAAAAGGTTGTCTTATTTTGTAAGACATTACCTGCCATTTTTGGATCAATTTGAGACAACACCTTGCTATTTCTTTGTCACTTTGGTCAAAAGTCTTGTACCTTTGACTGGTCAAATATTGACCATTGACACTTTGACTTTTGACCATGTATGTCATGCACCTATTGGAGAGCTGGTGGGGGCCTGTCCCCCTCTGGAACTTGGCAAGGAAGGGGGTGCACGCCTTAGGATGGCGTGTGCCCAAGTTAGGAGGCGCCTAGGAGTCCCATTGGACAGGGACTCCATCTCCTTTTTGGATTCCAATTAGAGTTCTCACCTAAGAACCAACTTTGACTGAGTCTTAGGCACCACCTAAGGAGGAATCTAGGGGTCTCTATTCCCACCAATCAGATTTAGATCTGATTTCATAAAGCAACGTGATTGGTTGGGAAGAAGAGGAGTGCATGGATCACAGCTTAGTCTATAAATAAGACCCTGCTGTGCCAACTCAAAGTTTGAGAATTCTCAATTAAGCCCCATGCCCCAAGGCTGTCCTCTCTCCCTTCTTCCTCCACCATCTAACCCTTCTCCCTCTCCTCTCCATGCCTAAAAAGTTGGGTTCCTCAGATTGGTTGGTGAGTCAAGCAAGAGAAAGACTGACGAAAAAGCTAGAAGGCTGCAGCTGCTGCAAAGGACGACTGCTGATCTTCAGAAAGGAGTTTTGAAGATCCTCCAGATCAGATCCAGATCTAATTTTTGGAGAAATGATAGAGAAGAAGAGGATCTCTAGATCCAGCCTGAGTGGATACCGATAGAGGCCAGGCACTTGCGTGGCTAGATCCAGAACCTTCCGAGCTTCCATAGGATCATCAACGGGTAATAGGATTACCCAAGATCAAGGTAAATTAAATTTGATTTAATTTATCTAGATTTTATTTTATTTCTTAAAATAATTTAATAAATTAGATCTAAAATATCTCAGATCTGATCTAGATCATCAAGAGAAAAAATTTTTGAAATATATCTCTTGATCTGATCAGATCTGAACGAACTGGATCCGAAAAATCAGGATTTTCCTTCAACTGGTATCAGAGCCAAGGTTCTAAAAGTGTTTAGATCTAATTTTAAATTTATTTTAATTAGAATTAATTAAGTGATTTTAGATATGTCACATGAGATGTGATCAGATCTAAAATTAGAAAAAATTAAAAAAATAAAATGAAATTAATTTAGATCTAAGATGTATGAGAAATATGCATGACTAGTTCTAAAATAGAATAGTTCTATGAATAGTCTAGTTTGATCATTATTTTTGTTTGATTAAAATCATATTTTAGATCTATTTATTTATTATTTTTTGATATTATAATGTTATAATAACATCTAAAAAATAGCAAAATAAAATATTATTTAATTTTAAATATCATATGAGATATGATTGATGCATGTCTAGACTAGTTGTAGAATAGTTCTACATAATTAGTTGTCTAGATTAGAATTTTATTTTGATAAGATCAATTTAAATCTAATTTTTTAGATTATTATGAGATAATTTAGATCTGAAAAACATGCATGATTTGATACATGAGATGTATGCAAAATATGCCATGATTAGATCTAATTTGTATATGAGATATATGATATAGATCTAAAACTTTGTTTTTGTAGATTAGTTGTTTTCCTGATTAAGGCGTTCCTCTTGGCCGTCCGGTCATAAGAATGAAGAAGGGTTTAAAGGCCCTCTCCTTCCATTCGATGGGGTGTTCTTATGATGTGTAGGGGTGCTGCGCATTCGTCCTTAATCAGAAATTCCCAAAACTTACTTTCTGCAAAATCCCTAGATCCTGAAATCCCTAGGATTTATTGTGCATATTTTGTTTATGAACCCTACTTAATTAAGAAATTAAGATTATGGAATATCAATTAGGTCTAAAATTAAGAATTTCAGATCTAAGACATATTCATAATACTGGGTTCGGGCTTGGGTAGCTCAATTAGGTCTAAGCGGTTGATCAAACCGAATCAAGAGTTGGTTAGATGGGATCAACAATGCTTAAATTGACCAGCCTAATAGGATTAAGTCTGGGTCAAGATCGAGTCACGATGATCAAGCAAGACCTAATTAGGCTCAGAGGTTAGAGTCTGGATTGTAGGCTAACCTAATTGGTTCTGGCTCAACAATTTGGTGTCTAAGGTAAGTTTGGCACATACGACCGACTGATTTTTAATTGGAGCTACTCGACTCTGAATGCATTCTTGTACGAGTTAATGGCATATCCCTTCCACCGGTCTCACTTACCTGGCCATATCTGTTGACTCAGTTCTGATCTGAGGTGGTCAATAATCCGAGCTAACCCATGCCACTAGGTTAGTCATAATTGTTATGACTATGACAAGTCTAGTTTAATGAGACCTGAATCAATTCTTCCCTAAGAAAAGATTAAGTCTAAGGTCTTCCACCATTGTAGATGTGCGGGCCCTTTCCGAGGGTTGATTGTTCTCGATTGGATACAGTGGCTCAGTTGCACCGAGAAGATGCAACCATGTCTATTAGGCATTGGATGCTATGGGCTGGAGGATGAGTTGGGCTCAATATTTTGGATACGGTGAGAGACTCAATTAGGAATCCAATCTGTGCAAATGGTGGGTCTGACTTAACTAAGGAGTGGATCAATATTTCGGAACATGATGAGATTCATGAATTAGAGACCAAGTTTGGGTGCATCCATGATTAGAGAATCATTGAACAAGAGTTGTTCACTCATTGGCTAACCCATCACCAATAACTGTTAGGTGAGGTGATGAGTCAGTTGGTGAGACCGCACCACCCACTAGAAATCATTAATCATGAAGATTTTTGCATCTCTACAGAGGGAGTGTAGGGATCCAAGAAAATAGTGGGAGCTAATTTGTTTAAAAATAAAATTTTTAAACAAATTGGTTAAGTCATAATTACAATATCTAACTAGAATCTTTGACTCTCTATAGAAAAATGTCTGCGTCCAACCCATTAGCACGAATCCTGGACACACATAGACTGACCGGACCAAATTATAAAGGATTGGCTCAGGAAACTACAAAATTATTTTGGGTTTTGAGAAGTTAACTCCATGTATTGGACCAGGATCCCTCCCACCTTACCAGCTCCGTCCATCCACTGAACAGAGAGCATCTCTGAATAAGTGGACTAGATGAAGATAATAAGGCCAGATACTTACATGTTGGGCTCGATGTCTGATGAGCTTCCAGCACCAACATGAAGATATCAGGACTGCTCGCCAAATGTTGGCTCACCTACAGGAGATGTTTGGTGAACAGAGTCGCGCAGCCAAGTATCAAGTCACGAAACAACTTTTTAAGGCTAAGATGCGTGATGGGCAGTCAGTCCAAGATCACTGTCTGATGATGATCAAGGACTTGGAAGAGCTTGAGAAGCTCGGAGTGAAGGTTGGACTTGGATCTGCAGAATGATATAATTCTGCAATCCTTGACTGATGCATATGGGCAATTCATCATGAACTTACCATATGCATAAACTTCAAAATTCCTTGGCCGAATTAATGAATATGCTGGTTACCGCTGAGCTTTCTATGAAAGGTTCTAAAGGCTCAGTTCTTGCTATGGAATGGACTTCTTCCAAAAGAAAGTCTTATGGAAAGAAAAAGAAGTCTGCGAAAAAGCAAAAGGTGGAAGGAAGGAAAGAAGAAAAAAGGCAGAGCCGAAAAAGAAGGCCGCTGATAAAGAAAAGTGTTTCCATTGCAACAGCGACGGCCACTTGAAAGCGGAACTGCCCTACTTACCTGGCCACCCTGAAAGAAGAAGGAAGGAAGGTCCTTCTGGAGGTATGCTCGTTATTGAGTCTAACCTTATGATTTCTTCTGCATCCAGTTGGGTGCTTGACTCTGGTTCTAGTGCTCACTTGTGCACTTCTATGCAGGGTCTTGAGGATAGCAGGAGGTTGAGGGATGGTGAGATGATCCTGCATGCATCGAAAATGGAGCAAGAGTTGCTGCCATGGCCGTGGGAAACATACCCTCTTCGACTTACCATCTGGTTTAGACTTAGTATTAAAAGACTGTTATTATGTGCCTGCAGCAAGCAGAAATTTGATTTCTGTTTCTTGCCTTGCATTAGAAGGCTATGTAATTAGTTTTCTTAAGGACCATTGTAACATTCTTTATGAAAGAAATAAAATTGCAAGTGGTTTTCTTATTAACGGTCTTTATCAGTTACATATTGATGTATCTATTTTTAACTTTCGAGCAAAATGTGAATGCCATAAAATCAAAACGTCCTAGGGATAGTCCTAAATGATAGATATCTATGGCACCTAAGATTAGGTCATATAGCAGAAGATAGGGTTAACAAATTAGAAAAAATGGGCTATTGAGTCCATTGACTTTCGAGTCATATCCAATTTGTGAATCCTGTCTTCATGGCAAAATGACTAAACTCCCTTTTGTAGGACATGGGGAAAGGGCCACAGATCTTCTTGCCCTAGTACATACAGATGTGTGCGGCCCATTTGATGTGCCGGCTAGAGGCAACTTTTGTCTACTTCATAACCTTTACCGATGATTTATCTAGGTATGGGTATGTGTATCTTATGAGACACAAGTCTGAAGCTTTTGAAAAGTTCAAAGAATTCAGACATGAAGTAGAAAAGCAAATTGAAAACCCATTAAGGTTCTTCGATCAGATCGAGGAGGTGAATACCTTAGTCGGAAAATTTTTAGACTATCTCAAAGAAAATGGCATAGTCTCTCAATGGACTCCACCAGGAACACCTCAACTCAATGGGGTTTCAGAATGGAGAAATAGGATCCTATTAGATATGGTTCGATCCATGATGAGCTTCACAGACCTCCCTGATTTTTTTTGGGGATACTCATTTGTTAACTTCAATTTATCTACTGAATAGGGTTTCTTCTAAAACCGTTCCTACCACACCATATGAGATATGGCATGGTAAGAAACCAAGTCTGAGTCATCTCAGAATTTGGGGTTGTCCGGCTCATGTCAAAAGACAACAAGCGGACAAGTTAGACTTTAGGTCCTTCAGAGCTCGATTCATAGGATATCCTAAAGAGTCATTAGGATATTATTTCTACATTCCAGAAGATCACAATGTGATTGTGAGTCGACATGCCATCTTTCTTGAAAAATAGTTTATTCAAGATAGCGGCATTGGAAAGCAGATCAAGCTTGATGAGAAAGTCTCACAAGAGCAACGAGCTAAGGACCAAATGGAACCAAATCAGGTTAAGCCAATCCATACACTACCTCCTCCACCTCGTAGATCGGAAAGAGATTTTCCATCCCCTTGAAAGATACTTAGGTACTTATTTCAGAGGATGTAGAGAAAATGTTCCTCATAGGTAATGGGTTCATGGTGATGATCCCAAAACCTACAACGAGGCGATATCAGATATCGACTCTAAGAAATGGTTAGAGGCAATGAAGTCAGAAATTGACTCGATGCACTCAAACCAAGTCTGGACCTTGGTAGATCCACCAGAAGGTATAGTACCTATTGGGTGTAAATGGATCTTCAAGAGAAAGATTGGTGCAGATGGAAATGTGGAGACATTCAAGGCTAGACTTAGTGGCAAAAGGTTATAGTCAATGCGAAGGCATTGACTATCAGGATACCTTTTCCCAGTAGCTATGCTAAAATCCATCTGCACATTGCTTGCCATTGCAGCCTATTTCGATTATGAAATATGGCAAATGGACGTGAAAATGACATTCTTAAATGGATATCTTGAGGAAGATATCTATATGGAACAGCCGCTAGGTTTCACATCCAGTGATACTGATCACAAGGTTTGCAAGCTGCAAAGGTCCATATATGGACTTAAGCAAGCATCTCGGAGCTGGAAACACTCATTTTAATGATGTGATCAAAATGTTTGATTTCATCAAAAATGAAGAGGAACCATGTGTCTTCAAAAAGGTCAGTGGGAGCGCTGTTGTCTTCCTCGTATTGTACGTGGATGACATCCTCCTTATTGGAAATGATATTCCCATGTTGACATAGTTAAAATGTGGTTATCTAAAGAATTCTCCATGAAAGACCTAGGAGAAGCATCCTTTATTCTAGGAATTAAGGTCTATAGAGATAGACCGAATAGGATGCTAGGACTTTCACAGAAGATGTACATAGAGGAAGTACTAAAGAGGTTTAGTATGGAAAACTCTAAGAGGGGTTTAGTACCCTTCAGACATGGCATTCATCTTTCCAAGAAGATGTGCCCTAGCACACTTGAGGAAATAGAATGCATGAGCAAGATCCCTTATGCTTCAGCAATAGGGAGCCTCATGTATGCCATGTTATGTACACGACCTGATATAGCCCATGCCGTGAGTGTCACGAGCAGATATCAGTCGAATCCAGATGAAGAATACTGGACTTCTGTGAAATGTATCCTTAAGTACTTGAGAAGAACTAAGGATACGTTGTTGGTCTTTGGTAATGGAGAACTCCAAGTCTAAGGGTATACAGATTTGGACTTTATGTCTGATGTAGATGATCGAAAATCGACATCTGGGAGTCTATTTTTATGCAATGGTGGAGCTGTCAGTTGGAAAAGTTCCAAACAGGCATTGATAGCAGATTCCACCATGGAAGCAAAATATATCACTACGTTAGAAGCTATGAAGGAGGCATTTTGGTACAAAAAATTTGCCACGGAGATTGGAATAATGCCATCAGATGCCATTCCTCTATATTACGACAACAATGGTACCATAGCCCTTGCTAAGGAGCTGAGGTCTCACTAGAAGTCCAAGCACATCGAGCGGCGATACCACTTCATTCATGATTACCTCGAGAAGGATTACATCAAGGTCAAGAGAGTCAACTCTGCAAACAATATGATGGACCCGCTTACAAAGCCATTGGGCCAACAGAAGATCCTAGCCCATCTTGAGAAGATAGGACTTAAATTTGTAGCCAATTGGCTTTAGGTCAAGTGAAAATTTGTTAGATATGTGTGCCCTAGTAGCCAGAATTGGCTGACACTTGTACTACACTTTTAAGGGCAAAATTATAATTTTGACTATAAATAATAAAATGGGCTATTTTCTATCACATAAGTATATTTAGTGTCTGTGATACATCCCTTGAGTTAGTGGTAATGATAATTCACATTTTCAAGAGTTGAAAATTTAAGACAAGAATTTTCATTATTAACTCATAAAATGCTCCTGACCGTAGGATCATCATGAGGATGGTGATTGATCCAAAAGGTTAGTGTACAATCACTTCTTTGCAGTAGATGAGTCTTGAGTCTATGGTGTAGAGAAATCAGAGCAAGAGTATAGGTACTCGTTAGAGAACTAGGGCACTGAGCGTGACCACCTCGAGTAGTCATCAGGAAGTCTACCTTCTCATCGATGACTGACTCGATGCTGCAGTAGTGTATCTGGTTCTTTGACCTGAGGTGCATCGGCAGTTCACCTTGAGGGTGTTATAGTTTGACTACACCATGACTCGATCTCCTAGCCATTCGGAACCCTGAGGTGTATGTTGGCATAGCATGTTCATTGTAGGAATTGGATTGCACCAAGATGGAATCTATCTATCTCGGTGGATGAGGAGCAGCCCTATGATGATCATGAGAATCAAGTCCAGAAGCCCATGGCCATGGCAGAGAGTGAAATAATAGAAAGAGTTTCTATTTAGATTTTCACATCGGACTTGAATCGAATGATTACAATCATATGATAGAAACTTAGGGTTTGACGAGTTCACCTTAACCCTAATCTGATCGGGGCTCAAGATAGAAGAACTTAATCACACAAGGTAGCTGCACCAAGAGGTTCGCATTTTCAGCTCTGATGGGTTGCCACCATATACTGCTAGGTGTCACTGGTGGATTTTGGGAGCAATTAGAATGATTTAGATGATCGATCATTCTAGCTTGTCGAATCAGAAGAGTTCTGATCCATCGAAAGGAGTTTCGATGATGTCGATGATAGAGATCATGACATATCCCATTACCATACAGAACTGAACCTAACTGGATCACACAAACAAGGGTTTGGAATCTGGATGATCATCAATTGGAACTGATCCCAGTTCAATTGATTTGAATGAGATTCAATTAGGTTCAAGAAAATCGTGCTAGCACTCGATTGAACCTAACGTTCTTCTTTTTCTATCATAAATAAGTTGTCTCGACTGAGCCAAAGGAGTTTGTGCTCAATCAGAGTACCTTCATATGGTCTGACTGGAGCTTGTCCAAGTCAGAAAAGGGTTGTCTTAATTTATGAAGATAAATTTTTGAGACAACACCTGCCATTTTTTGTCACCTTTGACTAATTCAAAAGTTGTACCTTTGACTTGGTCAAACATTGACCTTTGACCTTTGACTTTTGACCACATGTGTCATGCACCTTATTGGAGAGCTGGTGGGGGCTTGTCCCCTCTCTGAAAATTGGCAAGGAAAGGGGCACGCACCCTAGGATGGCGTGCGCCCAAGTTGGATAGGGATGCCTGGAGTCCCATATGGATGGGACTCCAGGTTGCTTTTGGATTCAAACTTAGAGTGACCCTCACCTATAGACTTTGACCAGTCTTAGGCACCACCTTAGGATGAATCCATGGGACTCTCATCCCACCAATCAGATTTGGATCTGATTGAACGAAGCAACGCGATTGGTCGGGGTGATGCAGCACTGCATGGTGCAATAGAGTCTATAAATAGACCCTATCTGCACCCACTTTTTAGAACTTCTCATCTAAGCCACGGCCCAAGGCTGTCTTTCTCCCTTCTCCATGCCACCATCTACCCCTCACCCTCCTCTCCATGCCCATGAAAGTTGGCTTCCTCAGATTAGTGTGAGTCAAGCAAGAAAAGGCTGACGAAAAAGGAAGAACGTAGCACTGCTGCAGAGACGACGGGTGATCTTCAAAAGTAGTTTTGAAGATCCTCGAAATAAGATCCAGATCTAATTTTTGGAGAAAAGAAAGAGAAGGAGAAGATCTCTAGATCCAGTCTAAGTGAATATTAGTAGAGGCCAGGCACTTGCGTGGCTAGATCCAGAACCTCAGAGCTTCCGTAGGATCATCAATAGGTAATCAGATTACCCAAGATCAAGGTAAAAATTAATTTAGAATTAATTTAGTTTTATTTTCTTAATTATCAATTTATAAATTAGATCTGAAAAAGTATCAGATCTGATCTAGATATGAGAGAAAAAATTTTGAAATATGCCTCTTGATCCAATTAGATCTGAACGAACTGGATCCGAAAAATCAGGATTCCCCTTCACGATTGAGAGGGTGATTGATCTCACAATAACTTGTGTATGACACTAATACAAGAATATGGGTGCTCATTAGAGAATGAGTTCACTGAGTTGATCCAAATCGAGAATATCTAATGGAGTCTTATCTACATGTCAATAGATGTTTCTCATAGTGGAATTTATGCATGTAATCCTTTGACCAGAAACTACCATAGAATCTTATATATGTAAATCCATATTTTGGTTCATACTCATTCATGACTCAATTATGTACGGGATGATCTGGATATGGTAGATTATATATATGAAGGTTGTGAGTAGGTTAACATGGAATCGATCTCTCCTGGTAAGAGGAAATTGCATCCTACTTGCTTCAAACAAATGATGATTCAGGAAGACTTTGACCAAAGCATGATAAATAAAAAATTAAAAATATTTTCTAATATTTTATTAAATGAATCATCATCATAAGATTGAAAAAAAAATGAATATGATATTGGGGTTGACATATTTTCATACCCAGAGTCATATTCAGGATGCAGGGAGATCGAAGGATCTAGTTGCATGGTAATTTTCACTGAAGGATATTTTTGGTATTTCCATCAAAATTTTACATCTTTCGGATAGTCATGATACGTTGCTAGACGTCAATCATGTCTTGTGGGTTTGATCAAATTAAAATTTTAATTTGATCATTAAATTAGAAAGTATTCTAAATTAAGTCAAATTGGGTTGGCTAGTTTTGACCTAAATCGGTTTGGTTGAGTTCTAACCAGATTAGGTCAAATCACACCCAGACTCACTGCTGGTTAGATGTGGAACCCAATGGGTCACACACAAAGAGAATTGATTAAGGGTCTAATTAGATTAGACCATGTTTGCAAGATGAACATGCTAGCACATATAGCAAACCCTAGCACCTGGTTTCGAATTGGATTCGAATCAGCTTCCAATTTGGGCTAATTTAGATCCGATTTGAGCCAAATAGGATTTGGTCTTGAGTTGGATTAACCTAGATTGATTGGGCTTCAGATTGGATGCCACATACCTGCATCCCACATGTCAAAGAGTCTCTCTCTTATGCGTGGGAAGTCTTTCATGCGCAAAGAACTCTTTGGCGCATGGAATAAGATGGCTGTTGGCCTACCTTTTGACTTTTCATTTTGTTATGTCACATAAATTTTTATATTGGTGTGGACATTGGATATGGGGCACAGAAGAGTCCTTCTATAGGTGAAATACTCCTTTTTATTTTTAATTTTTTTGCCTAGGATGTTTTGTCCCCCAAGACCCCTTGCCGCCAAAGACTCCATGCCACCAACTCCTCCTTGACGTCTCTTGGACCAAGTCAAAGTCTCTTGGGACTTTGACTATTCAAAGATTATCTCCATGCCTTCTTGCTGAATGGGCATCCCTTTTTAGAGCCATTGGATGGCCTTTGTTTCATGATCTAATGGATGAAAAGGGTGGCGCCAAAGATGAAGCATTGCGACTCTTTCATAAAAAACTTACGTAGAATTAGTCCAAGAGTCCTTCTGCTTTTAAGGCACCTCTTGGACTAAGTCTATATCTCATTTTTACTGATGAGGCATGAGATTGGCTGATGGGGCATGAGAATTTGATGAGGAAAGGGCGTGAGATTTTTTGTTGGCACCCCTACATACATTTATAAATAGGGGTGCACACCAAGAGTCCAACGTGGGTGTGTAAAATTATCTTTCTTTCTTACAATAGTTTCTTTTTATCCAATTTTCTTTCTTTCCTTTCTCTTGTCTAGACCTTGTCATTATAAGGATCAAGAAGTCATCTTAAGACTAAGAGATTAGGAAGGAAAATTAAGAAGACAAAAGAAAAAGAAAGATAGATAAGGAGAGGCAAGGAAGGTAACATAAAGGCCAAAGAAGGTCTTGCCCTTTTTAATTAAAGTTCTTATTATTAGAACTCTAATTATATAAATCAAAGGTGCTGGTGTCTTGATCAAGTCTCTATGTGGATCAATGTTGGAGGGTGAATACATGGGCACCTGGTGGAACCCCTAACGGACTGCTACCGACGATCAGGATCAATTTAGGGTTTGGCAATAAGAGGTATGTTCTAATACATTCTTTTATGTTACAAATGCATGTTTCAAGATTTAATTGCTAATGAGGTGGTCCTAGGGTTCGGGATTGGTTTATATGATTTCATATTTTTGCTTAGAAATCCATGCTTCCACCCTGTACACCAATCCCATCACCACCTAACTTCCAAATATGACTTGGAGGGAGAGAGGAGGCATGGAAATCAGAAAGAAAGAGATTTTCCATAAAAAATATCTAAAAAATAGGTATGGAGGGGCATTGGGACCAAGGTGGCGCAAGGAGATAGGAAGTCCTAGTCACACTAGGACTCTTATTTTGACTTGGTCAAACATGATCTTTTAACCAAATAAAATCAAGGTTAAACAAACTCAATTAAATAAGATCCTAACCCATTTAAGGACTTAATTAAATTAGATTTAATTCTAATTTATTTTTTAATCGAATTAGAAAATTGGATTAATCTGAGTCCTAGTTAGACTTGGACTAGTTCTTTCTTGCACTTGGCTTATCCAATAAATCAATTGAACTTGATCCAATCAGGCCTAAATCAAATTTAATTAAATTATATTTAATTAGACTTAATCTCAGCCTATTGGCTTAATCAAATTAAGATAATTAGCAATCCAATTGCTAATTGATTCTCCTGCAATACTTGCACTCGGTTAAACACCAATCGTATTGATTGTTTAACCCTAGAACGTTTCTTAATCGTTGATCAACCATCCGATCAGATCATAAGCTCTAATATGTGTGACCTCATAGGCCCGAACCTAAGCCGGTAGCATAAGAATAAATTTTTATACCAATCGAAGTGATCATCTAGCAATAATACCGAACGGTCGAATAGGTCGAAGGTGTAGAACACCATCCTTAGAAGCCATGTGGATATAGTTTCTATATAATTCATCTTCTTGACCATAATGCTCATAGGACACATTAGAGTTCAACTGTCAACTCTGATCAGGTTGTCCACATTGTATTTCAAAATACGAAATCTATCTGATGGATTACCCTGGCTAAGGTTTTGCTATATTGAAATATAGTGATACATTCTTCTCCAACTCTTGGAGTGATCAATTCCATCTTGATCACACTCCAACTATGCAAGTACTTGACTATGCTCAGAAACCTTTCGTTACTGAATTAGAAATTTAGTTAGTCCGATACCAAAGCACAGTGAGTTGCTTGCAAGTCACTAAGGTGATTTCAGGTCTAAGGGATACTTATACCTACATCCCATCAGAGATATTTTCAATAGCAGAATGCTTTGGAGTTAGTCACATTCAATGACGATGTACCCATACATCTCACCTATATGCCATACCAGTGTCTCCACACACCTTGGTTAAGAGGACAACCAACCTATATGGCATATAGCGACCTATGCTCGATAGACGTTGCCATCCTAATTAACAGCCTATCATTTGGTCGTGAACAAATTTAATGACTAATCAATCAATCTTCTTTTTATCGAAACTAAATAGTTCTAAGAACTTCATCACAATAATGGAGTTCATTAGAAAATGTAAACTTATGATGAAAAAAGATGTCAAAATATTTTTTATTAATTAATAAATTAATTATAATATCTCAACCATCAACAGGCTAATGATTGGCTTTGGGACATAATTTTCAACAACTCTCACTTATCCTAAAGCCACTCGGCATAGTATCTAATACCCATCTTCGACTTATGGTTGTCGAACTCCTTGATTGCTAGGGCTTTAATAAAGGGGTTGGCTAGGTTCTCTATTTCATCGATCTTCTGAAGGTCGACGTCATCACGATCCACGATCTCACGAACCAAATGAAAGCGGTGCAGAATGTATTTTATTCATTGGTGTGCCTTCAATTCCTTTGCTTGAGCTATGACGCCAGTGCTGTCACAGTAGAGCAGAACTGGACCATCAATGGAGGATGCAACTTCGAGCTTGGTGATGAACTTTCTCAGCCATACAACTTTCTTTGCTGTATCTGATGCTGCCATATACTCTGCTTCGCAAATAGAGTCAGCCACTGTATGTTGCTTGAAACTTTTTCATCATATGGCTCCACCATTTAGAGTAAAGATATATTCTGACACACTTTTACTTTCATCATGATTAGATTGAAAGCTGAAGTCTGTAAACTCCATAAGATTCAGATTTGACTCATCATAAATCAACCATTGGTCCTTAGTATTTCTCAAATACTTAATGATGGTTTTAACCACCTTTCAGTGATTTTCTCTAGGGTCAGATTGGTATCTACTCACAACTCTTAGTGAGTATGCCACATCTGGTTTTGTACATATCATTGCATACATAATAGAT
>QRFJ01003236.1:0-142653 GCA_006176705.1 Cocos nucifera
AAAAGGTCTGGGAATCAAGCCACGCAAGTGTCTGACCTTTCTACGGTATCCACTTGGACGGATCTAGAGATCCTCTTCATTCTCATCACATCTCCAAAAGGATCTAGATCTAGATCTGATCGTGAGGATCTTCAAAAACTTCTTTTGAAGACCAGTAGTCATCCTTTACCAACAATATCATACCAATAATCACCCCACCACCTGCAGTAGGCAGCCTTCTACTTTCAATCGCCCTTTCTCTCATCCAGATTGCACCAACCAAGCTCTAAAACTCTTTTGGACGTGTGAGAAAAGAGAGAGAAGTAGAGTTTGGCTTGCAGAAAGGAAAGACACCTTGGGCGCAGGGGAATTTATGATTCAATCAATCTTTGAGGTGGCCGTATGGATCTTATTTATAGACTAAGCTGTTGATCCCAAACTCCTCTTCTCCCAACCAATCACATTCCTTTGTGAATAAAACAGATCTATCTGATTGTCGGAATAAAAGTCCCCGGATTCCTCCTAGATGGTGCCAAGGACCAGTCAAAGTTGGTTCTTTGAGATGAAATCGAATCGAAATCCAAAAAGAGATGGAGTCCCCTGTCCAATAGGGACTCCTGCGTGGTGCTCCAAGCTTGGGCACATGCAAAGCGTGGCGTGCATCCTCTCCATTGCTAGGGTCTCGAGTTTTTATAGTGTCGTCCCTGGGGCCCGACGCATCTCGTCGCGGAGAAGGTAGGGAGGGGTGGTGGGGGGGGGGGGGGGGGGGGGGGGGGTGGGGGAAATTTTTCTTTGATTCCTTTTTTATTTTTTATCTCTTTTTTTTTAATTTTTTTTTTTTTATTTTTTTAGTCGTGCGTATCTTATCTTTGTGAATTAGAAGTTTTAATATTGTCTCATTTTTTATGTCAACGTTTTTTTTTTTTTTTAGTTACCAGTCAAAGGTAGACTAATTGGTCTAGACTCAAATGTGAAAAGAACTGAGAAGAGTGGCAGCATGACCAAAAAATGGTAATGTAATGTCTTAACAAATAACAACCTTTCTACCTTGGACAACCTCGCAAGTCAGACCAATTGCTGAGGCCTCTGATTTGAGCACAAACTCCTTCTAGGCTCAAGTCAGGAATACTTATTTGTGATGCAAAAGAAGTAAAACGTCAGTCAATCGAGTGCTAGCATGGAATTTTCTATTGAACCTAATGAATTTCATTTAGATCATTTGAACTGATCGCAACTGATGATCACTAGATTCAAATCCTTGTTTGTGTGAACTCCTAATAGTGTCAGTTTTATATATGATGGGATATTCATGATCTCTATCATCGACACATCAAAACTTCTTTCGAGTGGACAGAACTTTTCTATCGAACAGCTAGAAGACTCGATCAACGTTTAAATCATTCTTATGTTCCCAAAAATCGCTAGTACACTTAGCAGTATATGGTGGCAACCCATCAGAGCTGAATGTGAACCTCTTAGTGCAGCTACTTGTGTGATTAAGTTCTTCAATCTTCAGCCCCGATCAGATTAGGGTTAAGGTGAACTCGTCAAACCCTAGTTCTCTGTCATATGATGTAACCATTCGATTCAGTCCAATGTGAAAACCTAAATAGAAACTCTTTCTATTATTTCACTCTACCATGGCCATGGACTTCTGGACTTGATTCTCATGATCATCATAGTGCTGCTCCTCTACCACCAAGGTAGATAGATTATAGATTGATGCTATCCAGTTTCTACAATGAACATGCTATAGCCAACATACACCTCAGGGTTCCATATGGCTAGGAGATCGAGTAATGGTATAGTCAAACTATAACACCCTCAAGGTGAACTGCCGATGCACCTTAGGTCAAAGAACCAGACACACCACTGCAGCATTGAGTTAGTCATCGACGAGAAGGTAGACTTCCTAATGACTACTCGTGGTGGTAACGGTCAGTGCCCTCGTTCTCTAACGAGTATCTGTACTCTCACTTCGATGTCTCCACACTGTAGACTCAAGACTCATCTACTAAAGAGAAGCGATTATACACCAATCTTTCGGATCAATCACCATCCACGTGATGATCCTATGATCGGGAGCATTTTATGAGTTAATAATGATTATTCATGTCTTAAATTTTCAACTCTTAAAAATATAAATTATCATTATCATTAACTCAAAGGATGTATCACAGACACTAAATACACATATGTGATAGAAAATAACCCATTTTATTGATTATAGTCAAAATTATAATTTTGCCCCTAGAAGTGTATTATAAGTGTCAGCCAATTCTAGCTTCTAGGGCACATATATCTAACAGAAATAATATCCTAATGACTTCTTAGGATATCCTATGAATCGAGCTCTAAAGGACTTATTGTCTAACTTGTCCACTTGTTGTCTTTTGACATGAGCCGGACAACCCCAAATTCTGAGAAGACTCAGACTTGATTTCTTACCATGACATATCTCTTACGGTGTGGTAGGAACGATTTTAGAGGAAATCCTGTTCAGTAAATATATAGCAGTTAATAGACTATGTCTCCAAAGAAAATAAGGAAGGTCTGTGAAGCTCATCATGAATCATACCATATCTAATAGAGTTTGGTTCCTTCGTTCTAAAATTCCATTGAGTTGAGGTATTTCAGATGGAGTCCATTGAGAGACTATGCCATATTGCTTGAGATAGTCCAAAAATTTCTGACTAAGGTATTCACCTCCTCGATCTGATTGAAGAACCTTAATGGGTTTTCTAGTTTACTTTTCAACTTCATGTCTGAATTCTTTAAACTTTTTAAAGGTTTCAAATTTGTGTCTCATAAGATATACATACCCATACCGAGATAAATCATTGGTAAAGATTATGAAGTAGACAAAGTTGCCTCTAGTCGGCACATCAAATGGGCTGCACAAATCAGTATGTACTAGGGCAAGTAGTTCCGTGGCCCTTTCCCCATATCTTATAAAAAGAAACTTAGTCTTTTTGCCATGAAGATATGATTGATAAATTGGATATGACTCGAAAGTCAATAGACTCAATAGTCTGATTTTTTTTAATTTGTTAACTCTATCTTCTGCTATATGACCTAGCTTTAGGTGCCATAGATACCTATCATTTGGACTATCCTTAGGTCATTTTGATCTTATGGCATTCACATTTTGCTTGATATTAAAGATAGATACATCAATATGTAACTAGTAGAAACTGTTAATAAGAAAACCACTTGCAATTTTATTTTTTTCATAAAGAATATTACAATGGTCCTTAAGAAAACTAATTACATAGCCTTCTTGTGCTAAATATGAAATAGAAATCAAATTCCTACTTGCAGCAGGCATATAATAACAATCCTTAAGTACTAAATCTAAGCCAGATGGTAGTCGAAGAGGGTAGGTTTCTATGACCACAGCAGCAACCCTTGCTCCATTTCTGACGTGTAGGATTATCTCACCATCCCTCAGTCTCCTGTTATCCTCAAGACCCTGCATGAAAGTGCACAAATGAGCACTAGAACCAGAGTCAAGCACCTAATTGGATGCAGAAGAAATCGTAAGGTTAGATTCAATAACGAGCATACCTCCAGAAAGACCTATCTCCTTCTTATTCTTCAGGCTTGCCAGATATGTAGGAAAGTTTTGCTTCTAATGGCGTTAGTATTATAATGAAAATATTTTTCTTTATCAGCGGCCTTCTTCAGCTCTACCTTTTTTTTCCACCTTCCACCTTCTGCTTTTTCATAGGCTTCTTCTTCTTTCCAAAAGACTTTCTCTTGGAAGAAGTCCAATTTCGTAGCAAGTACAAAGCCTTTAGAACCTTTCATAGAAAGCTCAGCAGTAACCAGCATATTCATAAGCTCGACCAGAGTATTCTGAAGTTTATGCATATGGTAGCTCATGATGAATTGCCCATACGCATCAGTCAAGGATTGCAGAATTATATCATTCTACAGATCCTGGTCTAACTTCACTCCGAGCTTCTCAAGCTCTTCCAAGTCCTTGATTATCATCAGACAATGATCTTGGACTGACTGTCCATCATGTATTTTAGCCTTAAATAGTTATTTAGCAATTTGATATTTGGCTGTGCGACTCTGTTCACCAAACAACTCTTATAGGTGAGCCAACATTTGGTGGGCAATCTTGATATCTTCATGTTGATGCTGAAGCTCATCAGACATCGAGCCCAATATGTAGTATTTGATCTTATTATCTTCATCCATCCACTTATCAAGAGACGCTCTCTGTTCAGCGAACGGATTAGCTGATAAGGTGGGGGGATCCTGGTCCAATACATGTATCAACTTCTCAGAATCCAAAATGATTTTGATGTTCTGGAGCTAATCCTTGTAATTGAGTCTGATCAGTCTATGCATGTCTAGGATACGGGCTAGTGGATTGGACGCAGACATTTTTTTGTAGAGAGTCAAAGTTTCTAGTTAGATTTTGTAATTAAAACTTAAACAATTTATTTAGGGATTTATTTTTAAATAAATTAGCTCCCACTATTTTCATGGATCCCTACACTCCATCTGTAGAGATACGAAAATCTTCACGATTACTGATTTCTAGTGGATGGTGCAGTCCTACCAACTGACTCATCACCTCACCTAACAATTATTGGTGATGGGTTGGCTAATGAGTGAACAACTCTTATCCAATGGTTCTCTAATCATGGTGCACCCAGACTTGATCTCTAATTCATGAATCTCACCATGCCCAGAATATTGATCTACTCAGTTAAATCAGACCTATTATTTGCACAGATTGGATTCCTAATTAGGTCTCTCACCGTATTCAGAATATTAAGCCCAATCCATCCTCCAGTTCGTAGCATCCAATGCCTAATAGACATGGTTGCATCTTTTTGGTGCAACTGAATTATTGTGACTAGTCGAGAACAATCAACCCCAGGAAGGGTCCGCATATCTATAATGGTGGAAGATCTTAGACTTAATCTTTTCTTAGCAAGATTTGATTTAGGTCTCTTTAAACTTGACTTGACATAGCCATAACCATTATGACTAACCTAGTGGCATGGGTTAGCTCGTATTGTTAGCCACCTTAGACTAGGACTGGGTCGATAAATATGGTTAGGTAAGTGAGACTAGTGGAAGGGATATATCATTAACTTGATAAGAACTTATTTGAGTCGAATAGCTCTCAATTAAAAATCAGTCGATCATATCTGTCAAACTTACCTTAGACACCAAATTATTGAGCCAGAACCAATTGGATTAGCCTATAATCCAGACTCTAACCACTGAGCCTAATTAGGTCTTAACTTAATCAATCACTCATGTAACTTGACCTTGACCCAGACTTAATCCTATTAGGCTGGTCAATTTATGTACTCTTAATCCCACCTGACCAACTCTTGATTCGGTTTGATCAACCACTAGACTTAATTGAGCTATCCAAGCCCGAACTCAATTTTATGAATATGTCTTAGATTTAAAAATTTTTAATTTTAGACCTAATATATTTCATAATCTTAATTCTTAATTAAGTTTAGGATTCATAAATAAAATATGTATAGAAAATCCTACGATTTCAGGATTTAGGATTTTGTAGAAAATAAGTTTTTGATTTTTGATTAAGGATGATCGCCCAGCACCCCTACACACCTTAAGAACACCCCATCAAATGAAAGAAGGGAACATTTAAATCCTATTTCATTCTTATGATCATACGGCCAAGGAGAATGCCTTAATCAAAAATATGATAAATCTACAAAATTAGTTAGATCTACATCATATATTACATATATAAAAGTTGATCTAACTAAAAACATATTTTGCATACATCTCATGTATCATATCATGCATATTTTTAGATATAAATTATCTCATAAACATCTAAAAAAAAGATTTAAATTTGATCATATCAAATTAAAATTTATTTTAGAAACTTTTGTAGAACTATTCTACAACTAGTCTAAACATGCATCTATCATATCTCATATGAACAAATTAAATAAATTTATTTTTTATTTTTTAGATCTAATTATAATATTTATAATATCAAAAAAAAGTAAATAAATAGATCTAAAAATTATAATTAATTAAATTAAAATTATGATTATGCTGGACTATACATAGAATAATTCTATTCCTAGTCTAGTCATGCATCTCATACATCTTAGATCTAGATTATTTAATTTTTAATTTTTTAATTTTAGATCTAATTATATCTAATATGATATCTAAAATCATCTAATTATTAGATCAAAAATATATTAAAATTAAATCTAATGAATTATAGAACCTGGCTCTAATACCAGTTGAAGAAAAAGCCTTATTTTTTGGATCAGGTTCGTTCAGATCTAATTGATTCAAGAGGGATATTTCAAAAGTTTTTTCTCTAAGATCCTAATTAGATCTGAGACTCCTCAGATCTGATCTTATTAATCTAATAAAAATAAAAATTAAAATAAAAATTAAATCTAATTTAATTATATCTTTGTTTTGGGTAATCCAATTATCCTGTGATGATCCCGATATTTACCTGAGGTTCTGGATGTAGCCACGCAAGTGCCTAACCTCTACTAGTATCCACATGGGCAAGATCTAGAGATCTTTTCCTTCTCCATCAATCCTCCAAAAATTATATCTAGATCTAATCTTGAAGGTCTTCAAAATGGCTTTTGAAGAACAGCTATTATCTCTGCAGCAGTGCTGCCTTCTTCTTTTCCTGGCGCCTTTCACTTGCTTGGATCGCACCTTGTTCGTGCCCAAAAGCCCTTGGGCATGGAGAGGAGAGAGAGGACCAGAGGGTGGCATGGAGAAGGAAGGACAAAGGCTATGTGGCATGGGCTAAAGGTAGAAAATTTTTTTATTCTAGGTGCAAACAGGGTTTATATAGATCCTGCTGCGCCATGCAGTGGCACATCATCCCGACCAATCATGGCCCTTTGTGCAATCAGATCTAAATCTGATTGATGGGATGACATCATCTGATCCAATCAGATGAGAGACCCTCAAAATCCTCCTAAGGTGATGCCACGACTGGGTCAAACAAGACTTCTTGGCACCACATAGTTTATTCTTCTGAAGCAACCCTGGAGTCCCATCTGTATGGGACTCCAGCTTTATCCTCATGGGACGCACGCCTTTTTGGGCATGCACCCCCTTTCTATCTACATTTTAGTAGGGGGACAAGTCCCCAAGTACTCTCCTATGGGTGTATGACACATGGGCAGATGTCTAAGTGTCTAGGATTAACATTTGACCAATGTCTGAAAATAATATTTAGTAGATGACGAAAAATGGCAGGTATTGTTTTAAATTTATCTCATAAATTAAGATAATCCTTTTCTGATCTGGATAAGCTCTAGTCAGACCAAGTAAAAATTTTTGAGTGAATCCAAACATATTTGGCTGAATTGAGACAAGCTTTAATGATTGTTAAAAAAGAATATTAGGCTTAATCATGTGCTAGCACAATTTTCTTGAACCTAATTAAATCTTATTCAAATCAATTGAATTGGGTTAGTCCAATTAATGACATCTAGATTAAAACTCTTGTTTGTGTGACCTAGTTAGGTTCAGTTTCGTATGGTAATGGGATATATCACGATCTCTATCATCGACATCATCGAAACATCTTTCAATGGATCAGAATTTTTTTGATTCAGACAATTAGTATGATCGATCATCCAAATCATTCTAATTGCTTCCAAAATCCACCAATGGCACCTAGTAGCATATGGTGGCAACCCATCAGAACTGAAAGTGAACCTCTCAGTGCAATTATCTGTGTGATTAAGTTCCTCTATCTTGAGCTCCGACTGGATTAGGGTTAAGGTGATCTCATAAAATCCTAATTTTCGTCATATGATTTAATCATTCAATTCAAGTCCAATGTGAAAAACCTAATGGAAACTCTTTCTATTATTTCACTCTATCATAGCCATGGGCTTATGGATTTGATTCTCATGATTATCACAGGGCTGCTCCTCATCTACCAAGGTAGATAGATCTCCTATTGGTGCAATCCAATTCCTACAATGAACATGCTATAGCCAACATATACCTCAGAATTTTGAATGGCTAGGAGACCAATTTATGGTGTAGTCAAACTATAACACCCTCAAGGTGAACTGTCGATGCACGTCAGATCAAAGAACTAGAGACACCACTGTAGCTTCGAGCTAGTCATTAATGAGAAGGTAGACTTCCTCATGACGTATCACAGACACTTTCAAAATACACACTATGATAGAAGAAACCCATTTTATTATTTATAGTCAAAATTATAATTTTGCCCTTAGAAGTGAACTACAAGTGTCAGCCAATCTGGCTTCTAGGGCACACATATCTAATAGATGGGTGTCTGGACAATAGAGTCATATCAACATGAAACTCTTGAAGGATCCCAAATCAATGGGACTCTTGAATCCAATGTCCTAAATGAATGAAACTCATGATCATAGAGTCCTAGATTAGTGAAACTCTTGATCAGAGAGTTATAGACAAGTAGGACTCTAAGTTTCAGTTTAATAGGATCCACAAAGGTAGAGTCCTAGTCCAGTGGAACTTCTGATCATAGAGTTCTAGTCCAGTAGGACTCTTGACCATAGAGTCCCAGATCATTGGGACCTTTGACCAGCCATTAGATCAGGTAGGAACTCCAATTGTGTGTGACCTCATAGGTTCGAATCTTAAGTAGGTAGCATAGGAACTAATTTTTCTATGAAATAATTTTTCATGAGTAAAGAGACTCTCCCTCTCCCCTACACTCATTAAAACCCCTTTTTAAATAAGTGACAATAAGAGAGAAAAAAAAAGAAAAGGTGGCATTAGGAAGGATGTGGCATAGGAAATAATGTTTGACTTTTCCACCCCAAAAAGCTACGGTCCACTCAGATATTGTCTCTCTAAGAAACCTTCCCATGCCACTCTTTGATCCTTCATGTTCACCCATTCACACCTAGAGAAAAATCCTTTCTAAAAGTGCAACACAGTGGAAAATACACCTGGATAAGGGAGGTTAGTGGGTTTTTACCATCTCCACTTGAATTCAAAATTTAAGTGTATTCCTCATCCAAATCCAATGCTTCCTAAAATGATTGACACACAGAAGGACTCTTCTTCTATGTGCCCACACCTAGAAATGCACAAAAATATGCACCAAAAGCATATGGGGTGTGGAGAAATGGATAAGTCTTGAGTGGGTTAGGGGGTTTCAATCAATAGCAATCTAAGTTGAATTCAAAATTCAACATAAATTTAAACTAGCCCAACCCTTGGACCAGGTCAAAGAGAGAAGAGAGAGGGGGTGCAGAAACCTCTCTTCTACATAAGAAAAACTTACATAGAAAAGAGATGGGGCATGGAAAAAGGTGGAAAAGTCGAATATGGTGGGTGCTAGGGAGAGTTTGAATTCAAATCTCATTTGACTTGATCCAAATTGATTTCAACCAAATCAATTAATTTAAATCAATTAGACTATGTTAAATCTAACCAAATTAGGCTTAACCCAATCTAATAAAATTTTAATCAAATTAAAAATTAATTAGATCCAGCCCTTGATCAAATCAGGATTAAATCTTTCATAGCGACTAGGTCATTTCATGATCTAATTGGATCAAACCCAATTGAATCAAATTCAATCAAACTTGATCGAATCCTCATCACTCAATCTAATTGAGCTAATCAGAAATCAAATTATCAATTAATCCTCTAAAAATATAGAGTCCTAATTTGGTGGGTGTCTGGGCAATAGAGTCCCATCAATATGAAACTTTCGAAGAGTCCCAAACCAGTGGAACTCTTGAATCTAGTATCCTAAATGAATGAAACTTACGATCATAGAGTTCAGACTAGTGGAACTCTTGAATAGAGAGTTCCACACAAGTTGGATTCTAAGTTTCAATCTAGTAAGACCCATAAAGATAGAGTTCTAGTCCAGTGGGACTCCTAGTCATAGAGTCCCAGTCCAGTGGAACTCTTGACCATAGAGTCTTAGATCATTGGGACTCTTGATCAGCCATTAGATCAGATAGAAACTCCTATTATTTATGACCCCATAGGTACAAATTCTAAGCTAGTAGTACAGAAACTAATTTTCTATACCAATTGATGTGACCACCTAGCAATGGTACCCGACGTCGGGATAGGTTGAAAAGTCATAATGCAACAATGACAAACCTTTGGCATATGGTTATTGTTTAATTCATCCCCTTGACCTCATGCTTAAAGGATGATCTAGGATTTACTATCAATCCTAAAATTCATCCATAGTGCATTTCAAAATTTAGTGTCCATCACATGGACCACCCCAGTCGAGGGTTTGCTAAATTGAAATACAGTGATGCACTTGCTCCAACACTTGAAAGGGTCAATTCCATCTTGGCTCATACATCGACTTCATAAGTACTTGACTGCACCCAGTAGCCTTCCATCACTGAATTAGAAATTCAAGTAGTCTAGTACCTAAGTGCAGTGAGTTACTTGCAAGTCACCATGGTGATCTCGGGTCTAAGGAACACTTATACCCATATCCTTCACGAGCAACTCTTAATAGTAGAGAGCTTGGAAAATGGATCACGTTTAATAAAATATATCCCTACACTTCACCTGCAAGCCATAATAGTATCTCCATATTTTTTTTTTAAGAGAACAACCAATACTTATGGTACACAGTGACCTACACTTGATACTTTATCATCCTGGATAACAACAAATCATTTGGTCACAAATATGTTTAAGGACTAAATGATAAATCCTTTTTTATTGAGTCTAAATAGTACTAAGAACTTCATCATAGAAGAGTTCATTATAGGAAGATGCACAAAATGATGAAAATATTAAAATAATAATTTTATTTATTAATAATTTAAGCATATTTTATAAATCAGCTCAACCTTCTATAACCTAGATGATTGACTTTAGGATACAATTTTCAACAACTCTCACTTAGACTAAAGTCACTCAGAACAATATCGAATACCCATCTTCTGTTTATGATTATCGAACTCTTTGATTCTAAGAGCTTTAGTAAAGAGGTCGGCCATGTTCTCCTTTTCATCGATCTTTTGAAGTTTGACATCACCTCATTCCATGATCTCTCATTTAAGGTGGTAGCAATATAGAATGTGCTTGGTACGCTGATGTGCCTTCGGCTCCTTCGCTTGAGCTATGGCTCCAGTGCTATCACAGTATAGCAGAATCGGACCATCCAAGAAGGATGCCACTCCCAACTTGTGATGAACTTTCATAATCACACAGCTTTCATCGCAGCATCGGATGCTGCGACATACTCCATCTCGCACATAGAATCAACCACAGTGTGCTGCTTGGAACTCTTCCAGCAGATTTGTTGCCTAGATAGACAACCCAAGAGGGGGGGGGGGGTGAATTAGGTTTTTAAAAATTTAAAGTAGATATGTGCAGTGATAAATGATTAAATTCTAAGTGAATCAAATATGAGAGTAAATAGAAGATACGATCAAGAGCACACACACAAACAAGAGAATTTTATAGTAGTTCGGTACTCTTCTAGCACCTGCATCCATTTCCCAAGCAAACTCTTGGAAATTTCTCTATAATTTGACAAGATTATAGTCTGATAGTTTTTTCTAGCTCACTATGCAAAAATCTAGTTGATTTTTTCCTAGGTTCACCAACCACAACCCTTATAAGGATCAGACAAATCAATTTGAATAAACAGAGGGGAGAAAAATCCCAAAATCCAAGTTTCAGCCCCTGCTAAAATCAAGTACACAAAAAGAGGAAAAAAAATTTTACAACTCGAAATGCCCCATTGAATGAGTAGAAAAGTTATCCTTGTAGTTCATTGAAAGCCTCTTTGAATACGTAGAGTTAATGCACTTGAGGGTTCTTTAAAGCTTGAGAGAACTGATTGATTGGAGATTGGATATTCATTCAAGAACAGATCATACTTCACTTTTTCTCATTTTTTTGGATCAATTAAAAATAAGCCTTCTTCCTTTTATATCTATAGCATTTCTTCTCTTTTGGTGATGATTGGAGCTTAGAAAAAGTAAAATCCAACCATTGAAGAGCAGCAACTAGCTGTTGGGATTGAAAAAATCTGATCTAGAATGCCCCATCAAAAGATTGTCGTCGAGTCTCAAGACCTCTCAGTTTGTCTCCAGACATCTCACTAGATTACAATGTCTCTCGGTTTAATCAGAAGAGCTCTCACCTTCAGTCGAATAAAAAATCAGCTTTCTAGAAAAAATGGCTCACCTGAGATCGAGATCTCTTAGTTCTAAATAAGATATCTCGTTGGAACCATGAGATCTCTCGAGAATCCTATAAGATCTCTCACTCTCAGAGCATAAAAATTGAATTTCTATTGCTTGAGGTTGAGAGCTCTTGAGATTCACTCAAGACCTCTCGAAATCGAGCTAGAACTATATTTGGGACATGCCAGTCCACTCAAGAGCTCTTAAAAAAATTTTGAGATGACTCGAAGACTGCTCCAAGATAATTTTGAGAGAAATTTTGCACCAATCAAGGGAATTAGATTTTTATTTGATTTCTACTTTATATCTTTCTTGTTTTAGTCAAAGAGCTCTCTTTCTTTTGACATTAAAATACTTAAAATAAAATATTAGTAATCATTTGCTTTAATGTTTGGTCATCATCAAAATTACTTAGGAAGTTCAACCATCTCTTCCTTTTTGATGGTGACAAAACATTAAGCAAGCCATAAAAGAAGTGTAAGTAATATGTATATCATGAACTAATGAATGCAAAATTTTTGTGCTAAAGCTCCCCCTTAATGTATGCTCCCATGAAATGAATAGGATTTGAGTAACATTCTTTTCATTTTGTATTTGTTCATTTCAATCATTTCATTTTCTAAAAGTTTTTCTTTTGTGTATATTAGTTTGAATTGATTTTATGTTTGTATCTTGATTTGAATTAATTATACATTTGAATATTTCTCCTTAATATATATTTTTTTCTTTTTGTCAGCATCAAAATCATAACAATGAGAGGATCATAAAAAGGCAAGAACATAAAAAGGATTGATTTCATTGCAAAATATAATAATACATAGATAGAGATATATGTTGGTTTACAAAAAATGAATCTCATATCAACATACCTATATCAAAAGTCAAAACAAAAGAGATACTTGAAAGAAATATGCCCTCAAGCCAATTTATTTTTGGGATGTTCTTTGTCTTCCAGACTCATGTAATGATATTTTTTAATAAATAAAGGCATTTTATTTCATCATATGCAGTGTCTTATTATTTAAGATTATGATGAACTCTATAAATTAGGGATATGGTTTTAGGATTATGATGAGATCATACTAGTGAGACCTAAAATCTTAAAACCCTAATTTAAATATTTCTAGTCAATGGGACATTGAGTTAGGGATCAATGTTTTCCGGTAAGACTAGCACATTCTCTGTATGCTCGATTAAGAGGGTGATTGATCTCACAATAACTTGTGTATGACACTAATACAAAAATGTGGGTGCTCATTAGAGAATGAGTTCACTGAATTGATCCAAATTGAGAATATCTAATGGAGTCTTATCTACATGTCAATAGATGATTCTCATAGTGGAATTTGTGCATGTAATCCTTTGACCTAAAACTACCATAGAATCTTATATATATAAATCCTATATTTTGGTTCATACTCATTCATGACTTAGTTATGTATGGGATGATCTGGATATGGTAGATTATATATATGAAGATTGTGAGTAGGTTAACAAGGAATCGATCTCTCCTGGTAAGAGGAAATAGCATCCTACTTGCTTCAAACAAATAATGATTCAGGAAGACTTTGATCAAAGCATGATAAAAATTAGAAATGATTTCTAATGTTTTATTAAATGAATCATTATTATAAGATTGAAAGAGAAATAAATATGATATTGGGGTTGACATATTTTCATATCCAGAGTCATATTCAGGATGCAGGAAGATCAAAGGATCTAGTTGCATGGTAATTTTCACTGAAGGGTATTTTTGGTATTTTCATCAAAATTTTACATCTTTTGGATAATCATGATACGTTGCTAGACGTCAATCATGTCTTGTGGGTTTGATCAAATTAAAATTTTAATTTGATCATTAAATTAGAAAGTGTTCTAAATTAAGTCATATTGGGTTGGCTTGTTTTGACCTAAATTGGTTTGATTGAGTTCTAATCAGATTAGGTCAAATCACACCCTGACTCACTGCTGGTTAGATGTGGAACCCAATGGATCACACAAAGAGAATTAATTAAGGATCTAATTAGATTAGACCATGTTTGCAAGATGAATATGCTAGCACATATAGCAAACCCTAGCATCTGGATTCGAATTGGATTCGAATCGGCTTCTGATTTGGACTAATTAAGATCCAATTTGAGCCAAATAAGATTTGGTCTTGAGTTGGATTAATCAAGATTGATTGGGCTTTAGATTTTGTGCCACATACCTACATCCCATGTGCCAGAGAGTCTCTCTCTTGCACATGGGAAGTCTTTCATGTGCAAAGGACTCTTTGAAGCATGAAATATGTTGGCGCCTACCTTCTTTGACTTTTCTCATTTTGTTATGTCACGTAAATTTTTTTTTGGCATAGACATCAGATATGGGGTGCAGAAGAGTCCTTCTGCAGATGAAATTCTATTTTTTCTTTTTGCCCAAGATGTTTCTATCGCCGTTGAGTCCTTGCCGCTTTGGACTCCTTGCCGCCCACTTCATCTTTATGCCTCTTGGGACTTTGACTATTCAAAGTACATCTCCACACCTTCTTGATGAATGGGCATCCCTTTAACAGCCATTAGATGGCCATCTATTCTAATCCAAACCTTTGAATTATGGCCCCATATATTTATGCATCGCATCTCTTCATTGAAAAACTACGTAGAATTAATCCAAGAGTCTTTCTGCTTTAAGGCACCTCTTGGACTAAGTCTACGTAATTTTAAAAGGTGCAAAATTTAGAGAGGCATGAGATTGGCTGATGGGGTATGAGATTTTGATGAGGAAAGGGCATGAGATTTTTTGATGGCACCCCTACGGACATTATAAATAGGGGTGCACACCAAGAGTCCAATGTGTGAACATTATCTTTTCTTTCTTACAAGAGTTTTTTTTTATCCAATTTTCTTTCTTCCTTTCTCTTGTCTAGACCTTGTCATTATAAGGACAAGAAGTCATCTTAAGACTAGGAGATTAGGAAGGAAAATTAAGAAGACAAAAGAAAAAGAAAGATAGATAAGGAGAGGCAAGGAAGGTGACATAAAGGCTAAAGAAGGTCTAGTCCTTTTAATTAAAGTTCTTATTATTAGAACTTTAATAAATCAAAGGTGCTGGTGTCTTGATCAAATCTCTGTATGGATCAACATTGGAGGGTGAACACGTGAGCACCTGGTGGAAATCCTGATGGACTGCTACCGACGATTAGGGTCAATTTAGGGTTTAGCGATAAGAGGTATGTTCTAATACTTTCTTTTATATTACAAATGCATGTTATATGATTTAATTGCTAATAAGGTGGTCCTTGGGTTTGGAATTGGTTTATTTGATTTCATGTTTTTGCTTTGAAATCCATGCTTCCGCCCTGTACACTAAATCCAATGGTGGTATCAGAGCGAGCCTTATTAGGTTAAATTATGTAATGCTTTGTTTATAGTATGATCGCATAAATAAAAAATATGATACAATATTTTTAGCATGTTTTAATTTATATGATGAGATCATATTCTTTTTCTTATCATAATGAGATTATGTTGTATATAATATTCCATAAAGGTTGCCCTGATATAGTGGAAAGTATTTACTATATAATGATGGTTGTCCTAAAATAATTATACATGTTAATTAACATATATAATTTTTATCATAATTAATGCTATTATGAATATAGTTTATTTCGAATCAATATGTGCATTGAGACCATTTAAATTCCTCTATAAAAATTATATTAAGTTGTATTGTAATTAATCTTTAGCTCAATCTGTTAGGATGTCTAATTGATCAATCGATGTCTAGGAAAAATGGTTCTTGATTGGTAAAGAGAATATGGTTTTTTAATTGGTTCCATTGTCTAACCTGGCCAATTTATTGGTGTCTAAGGAAAGCAACGGGGGGACTCCCATTTCTCACCCATTTACCTGGCCGATTCGATTAATTTAATTCTAGATTGAAATGCTTAATATTATATTCACTACATTAAGGCCTTCCTTCATACAAGTTTCTTATTATGTCCAAAACCATATTAGTTCTGTTGTGTAACCACAAGATCTATCATGAGGAAAGATGTAATATTAATCTAGTGCATTGAGATGCTTACAGCATTTTGAATATACTACTTTGTTGTGTAACCACAAAAGTAGTTATATTTCATTTTTGACTATATAAAAATGAAGGGTTCTACTTAAACTAAAACATTAAAGTTTATTATGTTAACACAAGGCTATTAATGTTTTAGAGGCAAAAATTTTTTAAGAGTTGCATAAAATACAATTGAAAAGAGTTTCCTACCTTTGAACTTATAACAAGTTTGTTGTGCAACCACAAGACTTTTTATAAGGAATTCGGATCTTATTCTCACTAAGAAAATCAATAAGAGGGTTATAATTTTTAGTGGGAGACATAATTAAATTAAAGTCTTAATTTAATTATGTTTATCATCATGAATTGTTTGCTTATATATTGTTCTTTATTATAGATTAAATGGCTTCTTCACTGTCATTATGTTCAATTTTGGATTCAAATAAATTGACTGGTCAAAATTATGTTGACTGGTTGAGAAATCTTAAAATTGTACTCAGTCAAGAAAAACTCTCCTAAATTCTTGACACCCTGATCTTAAGCCATTAGGAAATGATGCCTCAGATGAAGATAAGTCCGCATACAAGATGTGGCAAAATGATTCCCTTACTGTCAAATGTATCATACTTGCCTCTATGAATAATGAATTATAGAGGCAGCATGATAGTATGGATACTCAATCCATATTGCTCAATTTAAAAGAGCTTTATAGAGAGCATAGTAGGAGTGCTAGATATGAGATATCTAAGCAATTATTTCATGCGAGAATGATAGAAGGAACATCCATACAAAATCATATTTTGATGGTAATTGACCTAATCACTCGATTAAGTCAATTAGGTTTTGTAATGTATGGAGAGTTAAGTCAGAATTTGATCCTGCAATCACTCTCAGAATCATTTTCTCAGTTTATCATGAACTATCACATGAACAAATTGAATTCTTCATTGCCTGAGCTGTTAAATATGCTCAAAATAACAGAAAGCCATATCAAGAAAGATAAGGCTCCTCTTCTTCTTGTGGAAGGGATCTCCAAGAAGAAGGTAGGCAAAAAGGGTTCAAAGAAAAGGTTGAATCCTAAAAGTGGTATAAATAAGAAAAAAAAAGGGAAGAAGGTTTCCGGACAAATGACCTATTTTCACTACGGCAAAGCAGGTCATTGGAAGAGAAATTGCAAGGCTTACCTTACAACCGTGAAGTCTAGTGAAAATAATACACCAAAAGGTATGTATGAGATACATACTATATTATTATTAAATTCTTTCATTTCAAATTCTTGGGTATTAGATACTGGTTGTGGTTTTCATATCTGTAAATCTTTGCAGGGGCTGTAGAAAATTAAGAGTTTGAAGAAAGGTGACTTCAAGCTTTATGGCGGTGGAGGAGAATCTAACCAGGCAGAAGCTGTAGGGATAAATATATTGAAGTTACCTTATGGGAAGATCTTAGACCTTACAAATTATTGTTATATACCTAAGATCATTAGAAATATTATATCTATACCCTTGTTATTAAAACAAGGTTATAGTCTTAATGTAACGAGCGAAGGTTGCTCGATCAAATATTCTAATGAAATTATTTATTTTGGCATATTTAGCAATGGTTTGTTGACTCTATGTTTGGATAATAATATATTTCATATTGATGAAAATGAAAAATGTAAGAGAGATGACATAAATAATACTTTACTCTGGCATTGTTGATTAGGTCATATTAGTGAGGCTAGGATTAACAAGTTATACAAAGAAAAGTTCTTTGATCCTTTTGATTATGAATCATTGGAAACTTGTGAATCATGCCTCATGGATAAAATGACCAACATTCCATTTAGTGGACATAGAGAAAGGACAAAAGAGTTATTAGGACTTGTACATATGGATGTATATGGTCCTATGACAACTCAACCTAGAGGAGGATACTCTTATTTTATTACATTCACTGATGATTTATCTAGGTTTGGATATGTGTATCTTATGAAACACAAATCAGAAGCCTTTGATAAATTTAAAGAGTATCAAAGTAAGGTCGAAAAACAAACTGGACAATGTATAAAAATCCTTCGATCTGATCGAAAAGGAGAATACTTATCTAGTGAGTTTCTTGACTATCTTAAATTTAAAGAGATTCTCTCTGAATGGACACCTCCTTATACATCGCAATTAAATGGTGTAGTCGAAAGAAAAAATCATACCTTATTAGATATGGTATGGTCCATGATGTGCTTCACTAATTTACCTATTTCCTTTTGGGGTCATGCTCTGGAGACTGCAATTTACATCTTGAATAGAGTACCTTCTAAATCTATATCTAGTGCTCCATATTATATATGGAGAAGTAAGAAATCTAATCTTAAGTATCTTAAGATATGGGGTTGTCCAGCTTATGTCAAAAAAAATTTTGGACATAAACTTGATGCTAGATCAGACAGATGTCTATTTATAGGATATCCTAGAAATAGTATAGGATATTTATTCTACCATCCTACTAAACAAAAGATATTTGTAAGTAGGTATGCCATTTTCATAGAAAAAGAATTTATCCTAGAAAAGGGCAGTGGCAGAAATATTGAACTTAGTGAAGTTCAAGAAAATCAAATAGAAATTTCTCAACCATATAATCACATAAAAGAATCAGAACACATAACTCCTATCCATAGGTCTAAAAGAGTATGAAATACACCTGTGAGGTATGATTTCATTATTGAGAATAATGAAGCCCAAGTCATTGAAAATGACGAACCTCTGACCTATGTGGAAGCAGTCAAAAGTAAGAACTCTTACAAATGGCTGGCTGCCATGCAATCCGAAATAGAATCCATGCACACCAACAAAGTATGGACTTTGGTGGATGCACCAAAGGATATAAATCCTATTGGATGCAAATTGATTTTTAAGAAAAAGATTAGAGCAGATGGTCAAATTGAAACCTATAAGGCCAAATTGGTGGCTAAGGGTTTTAGGCAAAAATAGGAGATTGATTATGATGAAACATTTTCACCTATTGCCATGCTCAAATCTATTCGGATTATGCTTGCTATAGCAGCATACCATGATTATGAAATATGGCAAATGGATGTAAAGACTGCCTTCCTTAATGATTTTCTTGAGGAGAAAGTCTATATGTCATAGCCAGAAGGATTTGAGTCAAATGAGAGACCAAATCAGGTATGCAAACTTAAGAGATCCATTTATGGATTAAAGCAAGCATCAAGGAGTTGGAACATCCATTTTGATGAAACAGTAAAAGAGTTTGGTTTTATCAAGAATGTTGATGAACTATGTGTGTACAAAAAAACTAGTGGAAGAACCATAGTCTTCTTAGTTCTGTATGTAGATGACATACTCCTCATTGGGAATGATATCTCAATGTTACAATCAATCAAATTATGGCTATCAAATAAATTTTTCATGAAAGATTTGGGAGAAGCATCCTATATACTAGGAATAAAGATCTATAGAGATAGATCTAAGAGGATGCTAGGCTTGTCCCAATCAAGGTACATTGACTTAATACTGAAAAGATTCAGTATGGATGGGAGTAAAAGAGGTTATTTACCCATGAGTCAAGGCATACATCTCTCTAAAAAGATGTCTCCTAAGACACCTGAAGAGAGAAATAGAATGAGTTCTATTCCTTATGCTTCGGTTGTTGGATCAATAATGTATGCCATGTTATGTACAAGGCCTGATGTTGCTTATGCTTTAGGCATTGCAAGTAGATTTCAAGCTGATCCAGGAGAGGATCATTGGAAAGCTGTGAAAAATATTCTTAAGTACTTGAGAAAGACTAAAGATATTTTTCTAGTATATGGAGGTTCTGATCTTAAATTAGAAGCATATTCTGATTCGAGTTTTTAATCAGACCCAGATAATAGAAAATCCATTTCAAGGTATGTCTTTACTCTGAATGGTGGAGCAGTGAGTTGAAAGAGTACTAAGCAGCCAACTGTTGCTGACTCAACCACTAAAGTAGAATACATAGCTGTAAGTGAAGCCGCCAAGAAAGTTGTCTGGATGAAGAAGTTCATCACTAAATTAGGTGTAATTCCTAAAATTGAGAATCCAGTACCACTTTACTGTGATAATACTGGAGCTGTAGCTCAAGCAAAGGAACCAAGGTCTCATCATAAATCCAAACACATTCTGAGATGCTTCCATCTCATTCGAGAAATTATTGAAAGACAAGATGTGGTCATAGAACGAGTGGATACAAAGAACAACATAGCAGACCCATTCACTAAGGCTTTACCACTGCAACTATTTGATCGCCACCTTGATTGTATGGGATTAAAATATAAGGGCGATTGGCTTTAGTGCAAGTGGGAGATTGAAAGGAATATGCCCTCAAGCCAATTTATTTTTGGGATGTTCTTTGTCTTCCAGACTCATGTAATGATATTTTTTAATAAATAAAGGTATTTTATTTCATCATATGCAGTGTCTTATTATTTAAGATTATGATGAACTCTATAAATTAGGGCTATGATTTTAGGATTATGATGAGATCATACTAGTGAGACCTAAAATCTTAAAACCCTAATTAGGTATTCCTAGTCGATGGGACATTGAGTTAAGGATCAATATTTTCTGGTAAGACTAGCACATTCTCTGTATGCTCAATTAAGAGGATGATTGATCTCACAATAACTTGTGTATGACACTAATACAAGAATGTGGGTGCTCATTAAAGAATGAGTTCACTGAATTGATCCAAATTGAGAAGATGTAATAGAGTCTTATCTACATGTCAATAGATGATTGTGGAATTTGTGCATGTAATCCTTTGACCTGAAACTACCATAGAATCTTATATATATAAATCCATATTCTAGTTCATACTCATTCATGACTTAGTTATGTACGGGATGATCTGGATATGGTAGATTATATATATGAAGATTGTGAGTAGGTTAATAAGGAATCGATCTCTCCTGGTAAGTGGAAATAGCATCCTACCTACTTTAAACAAATAATGATTCAGGAAGACTTTGACCAAAGCATGATGAAAATTAGAAATAGTTTCTAATGTTTCATTAAATGAATTATTATCATAAGATTGAAAGAAAAATGAATATGATATTGGGGTTGACATATTTTCATACCCAGAGTCATATTCAGGATGCAAGAAGATCGAAGGATCTAGTTGCATGGTAATTTTCACTGAAGGATATTTTTGGTATTTTTATCAAAATTTCATATTTTTCGGATAGTCATGATACGTTGCTAGACGTCAATCATGTCTTGTGGGCTTGATCAAATTAAAATTTTAATTTAATCACTAAATTAGAAAGTGTTTTAAATTAAGTCATATTGGGTTGGCTTGTTTTGACCTAAATTGGTTTGGTTAAGTTCTAACCAGATTAGGTCAAATCACACCCTGACTCACTACTGGTTAGATATGGAACCCAATGGGTCATACACAGAGAGAATTGATTAAGGGTCTAATTAGATTAGACCGTGTTTGCAAGATGAATATGCTAGCACATATAGCAAACCCTAGCATCTGAATTTGAATTGGATTCGAATCGGCTTCCAATTTGGGCTAATTAAGATCCGATTTGAGCCAAATAAGATTTGGTCTTGAGTTGGATTAATCTAGATTGATTGGGCTTCAGATTGGGTGCCACATACCTGCATCCCACATGCCAGAGAGTCTCTCTCTTGCGTGTGGGAAGTCTTTCATGCGCAAAGGACTCTTTGGCGCATAAAATATGTTGGTGCCGACCTTCTTTGACTTTTCTCATTTTGTTATATCATGTAAATTTTTTTTTGGCATGGACATCAGATATGGGGCATAGAAGAGTCCTTCTGCAGATAAAATTCTTTTTTTTCTTTTTGCCCAAGATGTTTTTGACGCCCTTGAGTCCTTGCCGCTTTGGACTCCTTGCCGCCCACTTCTTCTTTACGCCTCTTGGGACTTTGACTATTCAAAGTACATCTCTACACGTTCTTAATGAATGGGCATCCCTTTAAGAGCCATTAGATGGCCATCTAATCTGATCTAAAGCTTTGAATTATGGTGCCATATATTTATGCATCGCGTCTCTTCATTGAAAAACTACGTAGAATTAATCCAAGAGTCCGTCTACTTTAAGGGACCTCTTGGACTAAGTCTACGTAATTTGAAAAGGTGCAAAATTCAGAGAGGCATGAGATTGGCTGATGGGGCATGAGATTTTGATGAGGAAAGGGCATGAGATTTTTTGATGGCACCCCTACGGACATTATAAATAGGGGTGCACACCAAGAGTCTAGTGTGTGAACATTATCTTTTTTTTCTTACAAGAGTTTCTTTTTGTCCAATTTTCTTTCTTCCTTTCTCTTGTCTAGACCTTGTCATTATAAGAATAAGAAGTCATCTTAAGACTAAGAGATTAGGAAGGAAAATTAAGAAGATAAAAGAAAAAGAAAGATAGATAAGGAGAGGCAAGGAAGGTGATATAAAGGCTAAAGAAGGTCTAGTCCTTTTAATTAAAGTTCTTATTATTAGAACTTTAATAAATCAAAGGTGCTAGTGTCTTGATCAAGTCTCTGTGTGGATCAACATTGGAGGGTGAACACCTGAGCACCTGGTGGAAATTCTGATGGATTGCTACCGACGATTAGGGTCAATTTAGGGTTTAGCGATAAGAGGTATGTTCTAATACTTTCTTTTATATTACAAATGCATGTTATATGATTTAATTACTAATAAGGTGGTCCTTGGGTTTGGGTTTGGTTTATTTGATTTCATGTTTTTGCTTTGAAATCCATGCTTCCACCCTGTACACCAAATCCAACAATACTAGACCTAATCCTTATCAAAGAGGAACTCAATGATGGGTACAGAGGAAGATTTGGGTCTAGTAGAGGACAAGTGAGGAGCAGGTTTAGAAAAAGGTGATTCGCAAGGTTTTTGAGGAGAGGAGGAGAGTTTTGGAGAGTTTGTAGAAGAGATCTCGGAAGAATGGAACGAATGAAATAGGAGAGCTCTCATAAACCGATTAAAAAGAGGGCCCGCAAGAATCGAGAGCTCTCGTCTTAAAGACGAGTTGTCTTGAAAACTTTGAGAGCTCTCATGTTTAGCATGAGAGATCTTGAAATCCAGCTGAGAGGTCTCATGAATAATCGGAGACTTCTCGAGCATAGGGAGAAGTAATTAGAATGGAGGAGGAATTTCAAGCTGATTTTTTCTTGAATTATTTAGGATGGGATTAGAGGTGTTAAGGATGATGGAAGACGACAAAAAATGATCCAATAAATTCAAAATTAAATATTTTCAAAGTGGATCACAAATACCAAGTTCACACCTAATTTTTGAGAATCTATCTTCACTTAGAGGTTTTGTAAAAATATCAGTTAGTTGATTTTCAGTTGAAACAAATTCAAGCATAATGTTATTGTTTTAAACATGATCTCTAATAAAATGATGTCTAATTTCAATGTGTTTGATTTTTGAATGTTGAATAGAATTTTTTGTCAAGTTTATGGCACTAGTGTTATCACATCTAATAGGTATCTTATTTTGCTTAATTCCAAAGTCTTCAAGTTATTGTTTGATCCAAAGTATTTGAGCACAGCAACTGCCCATAGCAACATATTCGCCCTCGACCATTAACAGTGCTATAGAGTTTTGCCTTTTGCTATACTAAGAGATCAAGTTCAATTCTAGAAATTAACAGATGCCACTGATACTCTTTCTATCAATTCTACATCCTTCATAGTCTGCATTAGTGTGTCCAATCAATTCAATGGAGGATTGTTTTGAGTACCAAAGGCCTAAGTTATGTGTGTAGATCAAATATCTAAAAATTCTCTTGATAGCTAGTAAGTGTGATTCTTTAGGGTTAGATTGAAATCTAGCACACATGCATAGACTAAATAATATATTAAACCTACTTGTAGTTAAATAAAGTAGGGATCCAATCATGCCTCTGTAGAATTTTTCATTTATATTTTTATCATTTTCATCTTTATCAAGTTTGCATGAAGGGCTCATGGGTGTACCGATCTCCTTTCCATTTTTTATGTCAAACTTCTTGAGCATGTTCTTGATGTACTTTGTTTGGCTAATGAAAATGCCTTTCTTTGATTGTTTGACTTATAGTTTAAAGAAGAAATTTAGCTCCCCCATCATGCTCATTTTAAATTCACTCTGCATCAACTTAGTAAACTCTTGACAAAAAATTTCATCAGTAGCTCCGAATATGATGTCATCCACATATATTTGAACTATAAGAAGATCATTATTTTTCTTTTTCAAAAATAGTGTGGTGTCTACACTTTCTCTAATAAAATAATTTTATAATAAAAATTTGCTTAATCTCTCATACCATGCTCTAGATGCTTGTTTAAGTCCATAAAGTGCTTTATTTAACTTATATACATGATTGAAAAATGAGTGATTTTCAAATTCGGATGGTTGTTCTATAAATACTTCTTCAGCAATATAACCATTCAAAAAGATACTTGTCACATCCATTTGAAATAATTTAAAATTCATATAACAGGCAAAAGCAAGTAACAATCTAATACCCTCTAATCTTGCCGCAAGTGCATATGTTTCATCAAAGTCAATTCCTTCTTCTTGATTATATCCTTTAGTAACTAATCTAGCTTTATTTTTTACAATATTATCATGTTCATCTAATTTGTTCTTAAATACCCATTTTGTATCAATTATTGGATGATCTATGGGTCTGTTTACAAGAGTCCATACATTATTTCTTTCAAATTGGTTTAGTTCATCTTGCATGGCTAGCATCCAATTAGAGTCTTGTTCAGCTTCTTCTATATTTTTAGGTTCTATTTGAGAAACAGATGCAAGGTAATCAAATGTATTCTCCAAAAAGGATCTAGTTCTTATCCTTTGCGAAGGATCATCTAACATCAATTCCCTTAGGTGATTGTGTGCATATCTCCACTCCTTGGGTAGATCTCTATGATCATTAGATGCTTTATTCCAAGATTGTTGTAGGTTTATCTTTGTCTTGAATGTTATTATCCTTCAAGTTTACGTCCTTCATTCCATCTTCGAGAATTCTTGTATTATTATCAAAAACATCTTTCTTTCTCGAAGATTGATTGTTAGCTTCATCAAAGATAACATGTATAGATTCTTCAACAATCAAAAAGTGTTTGTTGAAGACTCTATATGCTTTGCTAGATGTAGAATATCCAAGAAATATACCCTCATTTGTCTTAGCATCAAATTTGCTTAGATTATCTTTACCATTATTATGAATAAAATATTTACAACCAAAAATATAAAAATAATTAATATTAGGCCTTTTTCCTTTTCAAAGCTTATAGAGGGTCTTCTTTAAGATCGGATGAATAGAAACTCTATTTAGGATGTAACATTCTGTGTTAATGGCTTCAGCCCAAAAGTATTTGGATAGATTTCCTTCACACAATATGGTATGGGCCATATCAACTAAGGTTCTATTCTTTCTTTCAACAACTCCATTTTATTGAGGGATTTTAGGTGCTGAAAAATTATGTTGTATGCCATGTTCATTGCAAAATTTTTCAAAGTATTTATTTTCAAATTCTGTGCCATGATCACTATAGATACATACCACAGTAGAGTTCTTTTCATTTGTTATTTCTTGTAAAACTATAAAAATATTAAAAATGCTTCATCTTTGTGAGCTAAAAATAGAATCCAAGTGAAACGAGAATAATCATCAATAATTACTAGACCATACTTCTTTCCTCCTAGGCCTGTGGTCCTTGTAGGTCCAAACAAATTCATATGAATCAATTCAAGAGGCCTCAAAGTTGAAATCATATTTTTGGATTTGAAACTCCTCCTAGTTTGTTTTCCAAATTGGCAAGCATCACAAATATGATCAACTTTGAAATTTAGTTTTGGTAACCCCTTAACTAAGTCTTTATTATGCAATTTATAAAGAGTATGCATGCTAGCATGACCTAATCTTCGATGTCAAAGCCAACTAGTTTCTTTTATGTTAGCATTCATTACAACTAAACATTGACCACTCTTCATGGTAATTTTATCAAGATTCACCATGTAGATATTTCCATGCCTAAATCCAATGAATTTTAAGCTATCATCCAAGAAACTAGATACTTTGCACAAAGAAGATTCAAAAGAGACTTTAAAACCTTCATCATAAAGTTGATTGATACTAAGCAAGTTATGTTTAAAATTATCAACTAACAATACATTATCTATAAAGATGGTAGGAGTAATCTAAATTTTACCATAGCCAATTATTTTACCTTTGCCATTATTGCCAAAGGTGACTACTCCCCCTTTCTTTTTTCTAGGATGATGAATTATTGCTTGTCATCCAAGATATGCCTTGAGCAGCCACTATCTAAATACCACTCTCATTTTGATCCTTGGGCTACAAGGCATTCCTGCACAAACAATCAAGTGATAGTTTTAGATATCTTAGTCTTCTTGGATCCTTTAGGATTAGTAGATATGGTTTCTTTTGGAACCCAAATGCTTTTAACATGCATTTTATTAAATTTTCTAGTATTGTATTCAAAAGCCTTGTGTTGTATCTTTTTACATCTAAAGCAAATGGTATGAAAAGTGCTATTAGAGATGGGTGCAGTGAAGAAATTTTTTAGAAACTTGGTTTTATCTTTAGGTTTATATTCTAGTTTGGCATTATCATAAACTCCTTTTTGATTATTTAAAATCATTTACAATTTTTTAGAACTACAAGTAAATTTATCAACTAAAGGCTTTAATTTATCCAATTCATCCTTTAGGATTTTGTTTTCTTCTTTAAACTTATTATGGCTACTAATTATCTCTTCCTTTTCTTTCAAGAGTGTTTGAGTCATTTCTTTAAGATTTCTATTTTTTGAGCTTGCCTTTTTAAAATCTTTCATCAAGTCATAAAAAACATCTTGAAGCTCATCAAAGATAAAATCTGAATCAATAGTGGAGGATATCTCATCATCTTATGCCATGAAATATAAGTTTGCTTCATTTTGATTTTCTTCCTTCGAGCTTGACTCGTTGCTATCGCTCCAAGTTGATAACATGGCTTTCTTTTTTGTTCTTTTCGGCTCCTTCTTCAATAGAGGATATTCAATCCTAAAATATCTTAGCTTCTTGCATTCGTCGCATGTGGGCTGATCCCTCTCTTTTTCTTTTTCTTTCTTCTTGCTGGCTTCTCCTCTAATGAAGCTCCTCTTCTTGAATTTTTTAATCACCAAGGCTATGTCTTCATCATTTTTCTCACTGGTGGATAGATCATCTTCTTTTTCATTAGCCATGGATTTCAGCGCTATTATTTTCATCTTCTTATTATCTTCCCCATTGTGTCGATTCATGGAAGCACATGTGTCATCAAGGATCTGATGAGCTTCTCTAGAGATAGTGTGTTCAGATCCTTTGCCTCTTAGATGGCTGTTCCTTTGGATTTCCATGACCTAGGCAAAGACCTGAGAATCTTTCTCACCAATTCGCTATTAGTGTAAAGTTTACCTAAGCTTTTTAAACCATTTATAATATCAGTGAATCTTATGTACATGCTAGTGATAGATTCAGTGTAGTCCATTTTAAATAACTCATATTGGTGAACTAGCATGTTAATTTTAGTTTTTTTTACTTGATTTATTCCTTCATGTGTGACCTTAAGTCTATCCCAAATTTTCTTTACAGAATTATAAGTAGAGATTCGATTAAACTCGTTTGCATCAAGAGCACAATAAAGTACATTCGTTGCCCTGGCATTTAATTGGACAAATTTCTTATCTATTTCATCCCAATCCTTTTCCGACTTAGGAGAGGATGTGCTATTGACAGTGACTATGGGTGTGTGTGGACCTTTGATAATGGCACTCCATATATCATAGTCAAGGGCTTGAATGAAAATGCGTATGCGAGCTTTCCAATAGGTATAGTTGGATCCATTGAAAAGAGGTGGCCTATTTATGGATTGTCCTTCGACAAGTGAACCTCCTAGTTGAGTGGATATGATCTTTATCACTAGTTGAAAAAATTAATAATTAGTAGAGAACCTTGCTCTGATATCAATTATCGTCCAGATAGACAACCCAAGGGGGGGTGAATTGGGTTTTTAAAAATTTAAAGAAGATATGTATGGTGATAAATGATTAAATCCTTAGTGAATCAAATATGAGAACAAATAGAAAATATAATCAAGAGCACATACATAAACAAGAGAATTTTATAGTGGTTCGATACTCTTCTAGCACCTACATCCACTCCCCAAGCAAACTCTTAAGAATTTCATAATAATTCTGCCAGATTACAGTCGGATAGTTTTTCTGGGCACACTATCTAAAAATTCAGTTAGGTTTTTTCTAGGTTCACCAACCACAACCCTTACAAGGATTAGACAAACCAATATGAATGAACAGAGGAGAGAAAAATCCAAAAACCCAAGTCTTAGCCCTTATTGAAATCAAGTACATGAAGGAAAATCCTGATTTTCTGGACCAGGTCGTTCAAATCTGATTAGATCAAGAGAGATATTTCAAAAAATTTTCTCTTTGATCTAGATCAAATTTGAGATATTTTAGATCTGATCTTTATTATTTTAATAATTAAAATAAAATTTAGATAAATTTAATTTAATTTAATTTATCTTGAAGTAGGGTAATCCTATTACCCGTTGATGATCCTATAAGCAGCGGAAGATTCTGGATCTAGCCATGCAAGTGCCTGGCCTCTACCGGTATGCACTTGGGTTAGATCTGAAGATCCTCTTCTTCTATATCACATCTCCAAAAATTAGATTTAGATTTGATTTGGAGGATCTTCAAAATACATTTTGAAAATCAGTAGTTGTCCTTTACAGCAGTGCAGCCTTCTAGCTTTCTGTCATCTTTCTCTCATCTGGATTGCACCAACTTGGATCCCAAACTCCTTTGGGCGTAGAGAGGAGAGGAAGAAGATGGACTTGGCATGGAGGAGGAGAGGAGAGGCAGCCTTGGGGCATGGGATTTTCAATTGATTTTAGATTACTCCTTGAGTTGGGTGTAGGGTCTTATTTATAGACTATGCTTGATCCAACTCCTCTTCTTCCCAACCAATCACAACCCTTTGTGAAATCAAATCTAAATCTAATTGATGAAAATAGAGTCCCTTGGATTCCTCTTTAGATGGTGCCTAAGACCAGTCAAACTTGGTTCTTAGAAGAAGTCTAATCGAAATCCAAAAAGGAGATGGAGTCCCTGTCCAACAGGGACTCCTGGGCGCCTTTAGCTTAGGCAGACGCCAAGGGTGGCGTGCGCCCTCCTCCTTGCTAGGTTCTAGCAGGGGGACAAGCCCCCACCAGCTCTCCAATAGGTGTATGACATGTGGACAAAAGTCAAAGTATCAATGGTCAACATTTGACCAGTCAAAGGTCAACTTTTGACCAAAGTCAAAGGATGAGAAATGGCAGGTGACCAAAAATGGCAGGTATTATTTTATAAAATAAGACAATCCTTTTCTAACCTGGACAGGCTCCAATCAGACCAAGTGAAGGCCTCTAAATGAGCACAAACTCCTTTGGCTCAGTAAGGACAACTATTTATGATAGTAAAAGAAGAACGTTAGGTTCAATCGAGTGCTAGCACGATTTCCTTGAACCTAATTGAATCTCATTCAGATCAATTGAACTAGATCAGTTCAATTGATGATCACCAGATTCAAACCCTTATTTGTGTGACCCAATTAGGTTCAGTTCTATATGGTAATGGGATATGTCATGATCTCTATCATCGACATCATCGAAACTCCTTTCGATGGATCAGAACTCTTCTGATTCGAACAGCTAGAATGATCGATCATCTAAATCATTCTAATTGCTCCCAAAATCCACCAGTGACACCTAGCAGTATATGGTGGCAACCCATCAGAGCTGAATGTGAACCTCTTGGTGCAGCTACCTGTGTGATTAAGTTCTTCTATCTTGAGCTCCCGATCAGATTAGGGTTTAGGTGAACTCGTCAAACCCTAGTCTCTGTCATATGATGTAATCATTCGATTCAAGTTCGATGTGAAAACCTAAATAGAAACTCTTTCTATTATTTCACTCTGCCATGGCCATGGGCTTTTGGACTTGATTCTCATGATCATCATAGGGCTGCTCCTCTACCACCGAGGTAGATAGATTCCATCTTGATGCTATCCAGTTCCTACAATGAACATGCTATAGCCAACATACACCTCAGGGTTCCATATGGCTAGGAGATCGAGTAATGGTGTAGTCAAACTATAACACCCTCAAGGTGAACTGTCGATGCACCTCAGGTCAAAGAACCAGACACACTACTGCAGCATCGAGTCAGTCATTGATGAGAAGGTAGACTTCCTAATGACTACTCGAGGTGGTCACGCTCAGTGCCCTCATTCTCTAACGAGTACCTATACTCTTGCTCCGGTGTCTCCACACCGTAGACTCAAGACTCATCTACTAAAGAGAAGCGATTGTACACCAACTTCACGATTCAATCACCATCCTCGTGATGATCTATGTGTCGGAGCATTTTATGAGTTAATAATGATTATTTCATGTCTTAATTTCAACTCTTAAAAATATGAATTATTATTATATTAACTCATAGGATGTATCACAGCACTAAATACACATATGTAGATAGGAAATAACCATTTTATGATTTTAGTCAAAATATATATTTGCCCTTAGAAGTGTATTACTAAGTGTCAGCTAATTTAGGCTTCCTAGGGCACATATATCTAAATAGTACATAAAAGAGAAAAAGAAAATTTTAAACTCGAAATGCCCCCTTTGAATGAGTAGCGAAAGTTATCCTTGTTCAGTTTGTTTGAAAGCTTGTCTGAATATGTGAAGGTTAATGTACTTAAGGGTTTCTTCAATGCTTGAGAGAACAGATTGATGGAGATTGGGTATTCCGTTCAAACAGAACATGCTTCGCTTTTCTCTCATTTTTCTTAGATCAATTAAAAATAAGCCTTTCTTTGTTTTATATCACGAGCATTCCCTCTTCTTCTTGGTATGATTGGAGCTTAAAAAAAGTGAGAATTCTGACGTTGGAGGAGCAAGCAACTAGCATTGGGACGAAAAATTCGATCTAGAAATCCTATCAAAAGATTTGTCGCAAGTCTCGAGACCTCTCAGGATGTCTCGTCAGGTTTACAGGCCTCTCGATTTGATCAAGAGAGCTCTCAGCCTTCTCATGTCACTTTGACAAAATTAGCTTTCTGAAAAGAATGGCTACATCTGAATTTGGAATCTCGAATTTTAAGCAACGTCATCACTAGAACTGCCTAACACTTTGAAAATCCTATGAGACCTCTCACTCTTAAACCACAAAAACTGGATTTCTATCATCTTAAGATCGAGAGCTCTTCAAGAATTCACTCGAGATCTCCAAATGGCAGCAAACCGTATTTTTGGAGCATGGCCAGTCCACTCAAGAGCTCTCAAAAAAATTCTGAGAGATATCTCGAAGAACTGTCAATTCAAATTTTGAGAAACTTTTTGCAACCAATCAAGAGATTCGATTTTTGTTTGACTTTTATTTATGTCTTTCTTATTTGATCAAAGGCTCTCTTTCTACTTGATGATGGAACACTAAAATAAAAGTTATATTAGTGATTATTGCTTTAATAATTTGGTCATCATCAAATTCACTTAGAGAGTTTCAACAAGACTGCTTCCACCATTTAGGATAAACTATAAACCTTGGACACACCTCTACTATAAATTGTGATCGATTGGAAACTAAAAATCAGTGTATCCCACAAATTTCAAGTCAGTATCCCATAGATGAGCCACATTAGTCTTAGTATTTTTTAAATCCTTCAGAATACTTACAACTTTTCAGTGTTCTCACCTTAGATTTAGAACTGGCATCTACTCACTACCCTTAGTGAGTATGCCACATCTGGCTTGCTACATGTCATGGCGTCATAATAGAACCCCACTATCATAGCATATGGTATTCTACTCATATATGCCTTTCTCTTAGGAGTTGTCGAAACAACCCTCTTTGAAAGATTAAATTTATGGACCTATCAGAAAGGTAGCCCTTATTAGAATTCTCTTATACATGAAACCTCTTCAGGCATGTGTGATCCAATATACTGGGACTGGATAATCCAAGCAACCTTTTAGATCTATCCCTATAGATCTTCATTCCCTTAGGATGTAGGATGCTTCTCCAAATCCTTCATGGAGAATTACGATATAGTCAAATCTTTATTTCCTGTAAAGTAGGGATGCCATTTTCGATTAAGAGAATATCATTCATATACAAAATAAAAAATATGAACAGAACTGTTAGTCCCACTTGAAGATGCAGGATTTTCTCCATTACTTAACGAAGCCATGCATTTTTTGATCACCTTATCAAAATTTGCATGTCCCAACTTTCGAGGATGCTTGTTTCAATCCATAGATGGATTCTTGGAGCTTACACACCTTTGGACTACTATGGAGTGTGATACCCTTAGCGCTGTTATCTATACATCTTTTTGTCCAGCTCGTTTATTAGAAAGTTACTTTCACATCCATTTGCTAGATCTCATAGGTCTGGTATGCCGCTATCGCAAGGATTATCCGAATGGACTTTGAGCATTACCACTAAAAAATATCTTATCATTAGTCATACCATTAATGCTGACCAATATCCCTTAGCTACCAGATAAGCTTTATTAGATTTCTACCTTCCCATCTACATCCGTATTTTCTTTTTTAAAATTTATTTACACCCAATGAGTTTTACCCCTTAGTGGATTCAACTAGTTGGTCCAACACATTGGGACTTTCAGGACTCCATTGGGACTTCATAGCTTCTAGCCATGTTATCGAAAGATAGATCTCTGCATAGTCTCCATGTAGTGATCGGATCCTCATCGTTTCATCAGTTTCAACAGGTTATTCACCATCTCAAGATCAAGAAATCATAGTATCTATTCCAGCTGATGTGGTACTTTATTGGATCTTCTTGGTGACCTCTTGCAATGAGGGCACTAGATGTATTGATCTTTATTAATCCAATTCTGGTAAGGTGTCACCAGGAAGTGGTCGGTTCGGTTCCACCTTGTGGTCGAACTTTACTAAAGCTCAATATTAGGAGGTAGCAGTTCTTCTATTAAGAAAATTTTTTTTAAAAAAGACTATCCTATTGCGTGATAAGCCACCTCTTTGGTTCATCAGCGAAAAGGAAAAGTAATAACCCCTAATTTTCTTGGCGGTACCCTATGAACAAGCATTTATCATACCTTGGTCCAAGCTTTTCTGCTTGCAAATATTTCACATTAGTCGGACATCCCCAAACCCTAAGGTGAGAGAGTGTCATCCTATGGCCAGTCCATATCTCATATGAAGTCTTTATGATAGACTTGCTTGGAATATTGTTCAAAACAAAACAAGCAGTCTTGAGTGTATACCTCCAAAATGAAATTGGTAGACTCGCAAATCCCATCATGGACCAAACTATGTCTAAAAAAGTTGGAATCCTCCTTTTAGATACACCATTATGCTGTGGTATTCCAGGAGGAATCCATTATGAGAGAATCCCATTCTCTCCTAGATATATTAAAAAATTTTTAGAAAGATATTCACATCCTCGGTCAGATCGAAGACTTTTAATACTCTTCCCAAGTTATTTTTCTACTTCATTTTGATATCATTTGAACATTTCAAATGAATTAAATTTACTCTTCATAAGATTCATACCTAGATAGATTGTCAGTAAACATAATGTAGTAGAACCCACCTCTAGTATATATGTTCATAGGTCCATATACATCAGTTTGTACTAGAACTAGAAGCTTAGTGGCCTGTTCACCCTTTCCAGTAAAAGGTGATTTGGTCATCATACTAAGAAGACAGGACTCACAAGTATTCAATGATTCATAATCATTGATGTCAAGGATACGCTACTTGACTAATCTGTTAATCCTACTCTTATTTATATGATTGAGCCTACAGTGCAAAAGATAGGCATCGGTGATATTATCTAGTTTTGGATATTTATTTGACGTGTACATTACACTAATAGACTGTGATAAAAGATAAATGCCATTTCTTAATTGTCATTGCATTATTGTGACATCATTCATAATGATATCGCAACAATGTCCCTTTATTGATAAACTATAACCATCTTGAGCTAAAAGCCCAACAGATATTATGTTCATCATAAAAAATGGACAATATTGACAATCACTTAAAATGATATTATTATTTTTGAAAATAAGCTCAAGAATTTTCAATGCTAGGACTAAAATATTTCTTCTATCCTTAACATTAAGGAATCTTTTGCCGTCCTCAAACTTTCTACCAATTTGAAGTTTATGGAATGAATTGCATATGTGTACTGGACTTCTGGTATCTAATACCCAGATAGATGTATCACAAATAGTGAAATTGTAAGGTATTATCATATAACATCCTTACCTAGCAACACCTTGTTGGTTATCCTTGTTTAGCCTATTCAAGTCAATAGGACCATTCTTCTTCAGGTCTGCATTATTAGGGTCAACACTAGACTTCTTGTATTCAAGTACTAAATGCTTGCCACCATCCAACAGTAGATGGAGTGGACTTACACTAGACATTCTATTTATCTGAAAGAAAAATATGAAACCTTATTAGTACTCAAATTATTTAAATCCTAAAGACTTGGACTTTAGTCTAAAGATCCTTCCACTATTTTTAACAAATTGGTAGCCTCTACCACCAATTCGAAGAATTACACTAACTTCTTAGTAGATACTGAAATCCACATAGACTACAGACGAGTCTGACAAAAGCTCTGGCTAATCCATGTGCATCTATTGGTAGGTTCAAAATCAATTAGTTTTATAAATAATTTTTAGTATTTAGGTTTTGCCCTAGATGCCAAGTCAGTAGACTATGGTCTCCACTGACAAGGTCTAGTTAGGTCCAACCATTAACACGATTGATTTTGGTGCATCAAACCAATGATAACTAGGCTCGAGGAAAGCTTTGGTTAATCTGATCACCATTAAGAAAGTGCAACCTAATCATTATATAATGTATACTAATTTCAACATCTAAATGAACACCAAATGTAAGGCACCTTTAATGTCCATCTAGAAAATTAGACTCATTACTATTCATCTTAATGGGAGGCTATAACTTGGTTATCTTCATAACATAGTCATTTTAAGGATCTAATAATTTAGAGAATTTAGATTACTTGTAATTTAAAAGAAGACATGAACCAATTTCTCCTACTGACTTCACCAAGTCAAATCCTCCCACTGACTTTATTATATCAATAGGTAGGATTATGATCAATTTAGGTCCATGGGTACCTAAATCAGTCAAACTAATTCTTAGTGACATGGGTCAACTCGAATCACTAAGTGATCTAATCAAATCCTAATTGACCATGTCGGCTAGGTAAGTGAGATTAGTAGAAGGAATATGCCATTAACTCATCAAAGATTGAATTAGTGCGAGTGGCTTCTAATTAAAAATCACTAATCTAGACTACCAAACTTACCTTAGACACCAACTGGTTAATTAGATTTAATTTGATCAACCTAGTAATTTTGGGCTTAACCGCATAGCCATGAATTAAGTCCATCTTGGTCTAGTTAAAGACATGGACTTATCCAACTACAACTATTAAAGTTGAATCTAGAGTGTCCTTGACCTAATCTAATTCAACACTTGATTAGATTTGATTAATTACTCTAGATTAATCCATTCTTTAACTAACCTTAGGTCTAACCTAATTAATGGACCTAATTCATCTAACCCTTTAATCCACAGTCTTATGACTGTCTTAGAATCATTAATTTATAATTCTAGATTCTATAAAGAATACTTAATTTTTTTAATTAAGTTTTGGATTGATGGGTTGGAATTCGATATTTCAAAAATAATTTTTAAATTTTAAAAGATTTTATTTTTTATTTTTTAAATGGGTCGACTCGTTTAAGAAATGGGCTGGCTCATTTCTCAAACAGCAACCTATTGCTAGTTTTAAATAAAAAATCAAGCATAATAAAAATTAAACTATGAATTATCTTTTAGATCAAATCTAAATATATTCATATTTAACTTTCTAATTAAAATAATTTCAATCATAAAAATTCTTTTACTATTCATCTTAATGAATGAGTTCATGGTGGTACCCCACCGTCATAAAGGATCCCCACTAAATGGGAGGAGATGGCCTTTAAACCATACTTATTTCTTATGATTGGATGACTTGATGGCTATTTCATCTTCGATTACTAAGTTATCTAGATCTAAAACATATCATATATGTAGGCATTTAATTTTTTAATTACATATTAAAATATGTCAAGCAAACCTGGCTCTGATACCACTAAAGGAAATCGAGTAGGGTTTAGGCATGCTTTTCAAAAACTTTTTTGAATTAATTACAGTAGAAGCTAAAGTTAATCTAATATTAATCTAATCAATTGCCCTACTCAAGATCTAGACAAGCTAATATGTAATTTAAAATTTAAATACGATCGATCAGTAAATCATATTTGCTGACCGATTTGAGTTCAAAACTCGATACCTATGCATGGATAGCTGATCTCCATGACCTAAATCTATCAAAATAAGCTACTGGTGTCATGCTATAGCCATACACTCGTCTGTCCTCTATAGTTGGTCCACATAGAGCTCCTGGTCCTGACTAATTCCATCGGAGTGCTATCTCTTAGCTTGGGCCTTCGACAGTTGATCTTGATCAATCTAATCGATCACCTTCTTTCTAATCTCCCAGATACTCTAAAAAATTAGAACTTGCTTTTTGGAGGATGATGAGATGGTGTTTCAAATTTGGTGGCGATCCAATGCTCACAGCACTCGATCTCTCCACCCAAACCCAGGGTCCTAACCCGAGGGTTTCTCACTCATCAAAAATCCTGATGCCCGAAAACTCTCTCACGCCCACTCCTTTTTGAATTTTCCTATGAAATAATTTTTCATGGGTAGAGAAACTCTCTCTCACTTACACTTTCTTTCAAACCCCTTTTTAAATGAGTGACAATAAGAGAGAAAAAAAGGAAAGGTGGCATTAGGAAGGATGTGGCACAGAAAAAAATGTTTGACTTTTCCACCCTAGAAAGCTACGGTCCACTTAGATATTCTCTCTCTAAGAAACCTTTCCACTTCATGTTCACCCATACACGCCCAAAGAAAAATTGTTTTTAAAAAGTGTGACACAGTAGGAAAAATGCATGGATAAGGGAGGTTAGTGGATTTTAATCATCTCCAATTGAATTCAAAATTCAAGTGTATTCCTCATCCAAATCCAATGCTCCCTAAAGTGATTGACACACATAAGGACTCTTCTTCTATGCACCACACCTAGAAATGCACAAAAATGTGCATCAAAAGCATAAGGGGCATGGAGAAATGGATAAGTCTTGAGTGGGTTAGGGGGTTTCAATCAATAACAATCTAAGTTGAATTCAAAATTCAACTTAAATTTAATCCAGTCCAACCATTGGACCAGGTCAAAGAGAGAAGAGAGTGGGGCACAGAAAGCTCTCTTCTACGTGAGAAAAACTTACATAGAAAAGAGATGGGGTGTGGGAAAAGGTGGAAAAGTTGGATATGGTGGGTGCTAGGGAGAGTTTGAATCCAAATCTCATTTGACTTGGTCTAAATTGATTTCAACCAAACCAATTAATTTAAATCAATTAGATTAGGTTAAATCCAACCAAATTAGACTTAACCTAATTTAATAAAATTATAATTAAATTAAAAATTAATTAGATCCAGTTTCTGATCAAATCAGGATCAAATCTTCCATAGCGATTATGTTATGTCATGACCTGATTGGGTCAAATCCAATCGAATCAAATTCAATTAAACTTGATTGAATCCGCATTGCTCAATCAAATTAAGCTAATTAGTAATCAAATTATCAATTAATCCTCCAAAAATATATTATCCTAATTTGGTGGGTGTCTAGCAACAGAGTTCCATTAACATGAAACTCCTGAAGAGTCCTAGACCAGTGGGACACTTGAATCCAGTATCCTAAATGAATGAAACTTACAATCATAGAGTTTGAGACCAGTGTAACTCTTAATCAGAGAGTCTCAGATAAGTAGAACTCTAAGTTTCAATCTAGTGGGACCCATAAAGTTGGAGTCTTAGTCTAATGAAACTCCTGGTCATAGAGTTCTAGTCTAGTGGAACTCTTGACCATAGAGTCCCAAACTATTGGAATTCTTGATCAACAATTAGATCAGGTAGAAACTTCTATTGCGTATGACCCCATAGGTTCGAATTCTAAGCTAGTAGCATAGAAACTATTTTTCTATACCAATCAATGTGACCATCTAGCAATGGTACCCGACATCTAGATAGGTCGAAAAATCATAATGCAACAATGATGAACCTATGGCACATGGTTATCATATAATTCATCTCCTTGATCTTGATGCTCAAAAGATAATCTAGAGTTTACTGCCAATCCTAAAATTCATCCATAGTGTATTTCAAAATTCAATGTCCATCACATGGACCACTCCAGCCGAGGGTTTGCTAAATTAAAATACAGTGATGCATTTGCTCCAACACTTGGAGGGGTCAATCCCATCTTGACTCATGCACCAATTTCATAAGTACTTGACTGCACACAGTAGCCTTCCATCACTGAATTAGAAATTCAGATGGTCCGATACCTAAGTGCAGTGAGTTACTTGCAGGTCACTATGGTGATCTTAGGTTTAAGGGATACTTATATCGATATCCTTCGTGAGCAACTCTTGATAGTAGAGAGCTCCATAATTGGATCACGTTCAGTGAAATATACCCCTACACTTCATCTGCATGCTATAACAGTATCTTTATATTTCTTGGTTAAGAAGATAACAAACACTTTTGGCACATAGCGACCTACACTTGATACATTATTATCCTGGATAACAAAGAATCATTTGGTCACAAAAATGTTTAAGGACTAAATGATAAATCCTCCTTTGTCGAGTCTAAATAGTCCTAAAAATTTCATCATGAAAGTGTTCATTATAAGAAAATGCACAAAATGATGAAAATATCAAAATAATAATTTTATTTATTAATAATTTAAGTATATTTTATAAATCAGCTCAACTATCTATAATCTTGATGATTGACTTTAGGATATAATTCCTAATAGAATTTCCACATGCATAAGTTGCAATATACCTTAGCAGAATTAATGAATATGCTGGTTACTGCTAAGCTTTCTTTGAAAGGTTCAAAGGTCTTAGTGCTTGCTATGGAGTAGACTTCCTCCAAAAGAAAGTCTTTTGGAAAGTAGAAGAAGTCTATGAAGAAGCAGAAGACAAATAGAGGGAATAAGATGAAGGAAGAGCTGAAGAAGAAAGCTACTGACAAAGAAAAGTATTTTCATTGCAATACAGACGGTCATTAAAAGCAAAACTATCCTTTATACCTGGCCAGCCTGAAGAATAAAAAGAAGGCAAATCCTTCTAGAGGTATGCTCATTATTAATCTAATCTAATGATTTCTTCTGCATCTAGTTCGGTGCTTGTTGCCCAGAGGTAGCAACCCAAGGGGGGGTGAATTGGGTTTATAAAATTTTTGGCCAAATGTAACACTACACAAGTATGTGCTTTGCTTAACTAAATTCAATTCAATAAAATTAACTAGTGTATGCAACAAAATCAAGTATAAATGAACTTAAGCAAGAGTTAATCCAAATTAGTAGATAATTAGAAATTTAAATCAGCAAGATAAATAAAGCTAAAAAGAAGAAAGCATAACACAAATGTGCAAAGATTCTATAGTGGTTCGGTGCAACCTGAACCTGCGTCCACTTCTCAAGACTTTCTTGAAAATTTTTCCATAATTCTAAATTATAGTGCATTTATTTTATCCCGAGATCACAAATAAACCTAGTTGGTTTTACCGGGCTCACCAACCATAATCCTATATCGATAGTTTTTTTAGGATCATTATCAACTTGATTGGTTTTCTAGGCTCACCAACCAAAATCTATATATCGTTCAATTATTGACTTGGACTAGCCTATACTCCAAGTTTCTTTTTTCCTAAAGAAACTTGTAAAGAAATAAAAAATATAAATATAAAAATTCAGCTCAAAACTAATAGCAAAAAGAAACTCTTTTGATGTGCAAAGAAGATACTGAATATGTGCTCTTTGGTAGCTTCTCTTCTCTTCAAATGATGCTGAGAGACTTGCTTAACATGTTGCGAAAGATGACTCTTGAATGCTCTTTTAATTTGAAGCTTAAATCTCTATCTTTTCTCTTATTTTTGGATATTCAATGTAACTTTCTTTTCTTGAATGATTTTCTTTTTCAATCCTTAATCTCTTAATCCAAAATATTTTTCTCACTATTTTTATACTTGGAAGTATCTTTGAGTGAGTTTTGGTTGTTAGCAAGCTTAGACTAGCCATTGGAGTGGAGAATGGCTCATTCAAAAAGTACAAAAATCTAGCCATTGCAGCCTGTCTCGACATTGGGGTCGATACTTTTCCTTCAGATATCGATACTTTTTTCTCAGGTGTCGACACTTTTTCTTCAAGTGTTGACAGCTCCTAGGATTTGAAGAATTTTTGCTCTTTATCTTCTATTCTGTGCAGCAGAAGTCGACCCCATTCAGGTGCCAACACCTCCTAGGATCTGAAGAATTTTTGCTCTTTGTCTTCTATTCTATGCAACAGAGATCGACCCTGGGGTCATCCTCTGGCACAGAGGTCATCCCCTTTGCATGCCAGTCTATGTCAGTTTGAGCCAAAATCCTAGGGTCGACATTTGAACTTCCTGAATTTTAAAAACTTGAACTTTTTGCCTCGTTTTAGGAGAGGGGTCAACACCTTTAGCCTTAGGGTCAACACCTTCAAGTTAGAAACTCAAAAAATTTTTTTATGAAGCCCTTGACTTGGTGAATTTGTATATATCTTTTCTTAGATTAATTCTTTAATTTAAATACCTAAAAAGACCAACATCTACTCATGAAACATATGCTTAAATACTCAAATACCTAAAATTTGGCAATCATCAAAATCAATCATAGGATCAACAATCTCTTCCTTTCTGATGATGGCAAAACTTTGAGTATATATATGAAAATAAAATTAATGTGTTTCAAAAATTTTGCTAGTATGAGTTATGAAGTTATAATATACACAATTATTAATGGTCACTTCATAAATGCTCCCATTTAACTTAAATTTATAAAAGCTTTGCTAGTATAAGTTATGAAGTGGTAATATACATAATTATTAATGCACACTTTATAAAGGCTCTCATTTAACTTAAATATAGATGTTTCAAGCATTAACATGAACTGTATTATAAGCTCAAGCATAACATATACTCAACAAATCCTCTCCCCCTTTTTGACAATATCAAAAAGCTTATGGAAAGGATCAAGGATGTATCATCAAAATCAATTGAAATTCAGACAAATATATCAAATTTAGAAAATTTCAAATCAAGTTCAAAAGGGTATCAAAATTAAACTTCATGGATATTTAACATGGAAAGTAAGCATATTGGATATCAAATTCATATTGATGGCACTCTTCCCCTTTCAAAAATATTTGAATACTAATTTTATCAAGTTATTTAAGAGATAGAGCCAAAACTTTATTTGATACCACTAAAATAGACTTTCGATTTAAGTTAAAAAATTAGAGCTTTTTTTTTTAAATAAATAAGTGAACATGATATTTATTCTTTTCTTTTCTTAAAAGGATTCTAACGATTCAACTTGGAAAAGGTATATAGCTCAAATATATCAAATAAAAGAAATTTGGTAAATGATGCTCCAATTTTGAAAGTCTTCCATATGATAGAACTTAAAATTATTTTTACATCCTTAAATGAGTCTCAAGTTTGAAGAAGTATTAAATTCAGCTTGTTTGTAGCATAGAAAATATTACAAATTAAATTTAAGTTAACTCCAATTAATTTTTCAAAGAAGTGTAGTAATATAGTCAAGAAGATTAAAATAATAAGCATATGTGAATCAAAGGATGAAATTGAATTTTCTTAGTACAAGTCAATTTGAATCTTTTAGGATAAAATATGATTTATCATAAGAAAAATTATGTTTAGAGTATGTTTCAAAATTAGTTAAACTTCAATTAATTGTTAAGAGTTTGAACTACAATATCATTCAAATTATACAAGTTAAGACTGAAAATTTAGAAGCACATGAAAGCTCAATAGTATTATGCAATGAATGTTCATTGATACCAACATAAGTCACTTAGTAACTTCAAATAAATTAAAGTAATTCTCTCCCTTTTTCTTTCAAATTGAGCATATGTAATAAGAATTTAGCATTAAAAATTAGATTTATGAGATTTAAATAAATTTTCAATCACATAATTATTTCTTCTTCCATGTTTTCTCCTTCTTTCTTTTACAAATATAGCCACTTTCATAACTAAGTGAAATTTTATGATCACAAAGCATTGATTGAGTCAGGCAAATCATTAGTTAATTCACATATCAAACAATTAGTCAAATTATTCATTGAAGTATTAAAATTTTTCTTTTTATGTTAAATATTTTTATTATTTTTTTGTTTTTTCAAGAAATTTTTTTTAATTCAATTTTTTAGATTATCAAAATTGACATTTATATTCATTTAAATTATGATTCTTTAAAATTTCCTCCTCCTTGCTTTTGTAGCAAAATCCAAAATTAAGGATATAAAATGATAATAAAACATCAAGCAATTTCGATATTGATCATGCTATTTTGATATCAAATATTTTAATATTGATCAAGGCATCACATTTTTCAAAAGAGAAATATCATTTTCATTTACTCCAATAGTTGTTTACATAAACTGATTACATATGAGGTCACAATGCAATCTCCTATGTTTTGACAAAAAGTGGATTGCTAGGAAGCTCTAAGGCTACATGAGTAATGTTCTAGCATCCTAAGTGAAGGGATTCGGCTCTAAGAACTGGGATCAGGTGGAGGAGAAGAAGATGGTCCAACATCTATAGAAGGTTGGCTAGAAGCATTTGTCCTCGTAGTAGACATCTCCTGAATTAGATGAGCAGTCTCCTTTCTGAGCAATGACATGGCTTCTGAGGTGAGTCGCTAAATTTTTGAGCTGACAGCTGCCATGATCCTCGAGGAGATCCTCTCAATCAATAAGTTCTTGTCCAGTCTGGAGTACTGTCTGTCTGAGCTCTCTGGATGGTCCATCGGTGCCTCTATGGTTTCATAAATCTGCTCTGCTGGTGCTGCGGCTCCTCCATCTGAATATTCGGTACTAAAATAATAGGTGGAGCCTCAAATAGATCCTCTACTAGTATCTGAGCTCCTCGATGAACCCAACGAACATCCTATCTCTCAAAATCCATACGATGCAAGGAGTGTTCATTATATGTTTTTGTGTGCATCAAGGCTCTAGAGGTTTGTCCATCAAAATCTATCCCATGCTCCTAAAAAATCAAAGTCAAGACCATCCCATAGGGTAGAGAAGTCCTAGATCTCCCACCACATCTTCCATATATCTGATCATAAGTGCTGGAAGGTTCAGGGGGATCTCTCGAATCACATGGTATATAAAGGATATGTCTCTTGCAACTACAAAGTCAAATCTACCGATTTTAGGGAAGAAAATCTGGTTGGTAATGTGATGTAGGAGGCACATATCAGTAGATAACCGATTGGCACTTACCTCCTCTAAATCACTGATATCCTCTCTCCCTAAAATATATTTGAGCCCTTCTGATCTCTTTTCAGGTTTATCAATTTGGCTCCCTTCAGCTCTCATCCTTAGAATTCTTCCTAATTTTTCACTGTCAAAAATAATTAAAACTCCTTTCACCTCAGATTCAATGACACCATCTCCATTCTTAAAATTTGAATAAAATTTTCTGTCAAGATTTGGATAGGTCAAAATATTTGGGGAGCAAAAGAATTTTCATCCTAGATTTCTAAGTTTTCTTCCAAAATTAAAATTATTTTTCTCTAGAAAATCAAAATCGACGTTTCTACCCATAGAAACTACATGAGAGATGGCTGCAGACCATGAAGAAGTACCTTGGGAAGATGAGGGGGCTGCCGAAGGTGAAGAAGACTTGGTTGGAGGTGGAGAATGAGCTGCTAGTGAGGGGGGAGAGACTCTCTTCTCTGCACGATGTTTTGTTCATCGTTCACAGACTGGAGATGGAGAACAGGACGTCCTAGGGCTTGGAGAACTCGTCTGAGATCTTCCTTCCCATCGAGCAAGATGCTTCATATGAGGCATCATCTTCCAAAACATGGGGAGGAGAGAATGGTAAAGTGTTTTTGAAGGTTTAGATGGGATAGAGAGGGGTTCGGAGAGCCCTATTCTAAGGTGCGAGCGAAAAAAAAAGAAACAGGGTAGGGAGGGTTTAGTTTTTTTTTTTTAAAGATTCTATCCCATAAAAGGGGTCGACATTTTGGTTAAAAAGTGTCAACACCATGGAAGGGGTTGACAATTTAGTGTAAGGTGTTGACACCTTCCCAAATAGTTTCAGAAGGATTTTTCAGCTCAAGTGTTGACACCTACAGGATTTAGGATCGACACCTTGATTAAAAATCAGTCCAGAGAGGATCCAAATTAGAAAAATTTAATAAAATTTAGATGAAAAAGATATTCAATTGATTTGAGGGGTTAAGGATGACATTCAAACTAAATTTGACATTCAATGATTGATCAAATAGAATGTGATAATCAATAAAATTAGGAGTATTGAGAAGGAGAACTCTAGATATGGGCTCTATATATTTGGATTCAACTCTCAAAGACTTGAAACCTTAGAAAAGACTAAGATGCAATGCAGGTTCAAACATTTGAATTTCATGAGGAGATGATTCATATTCGAATATTTATTTTATGTAAGTAATTTTGAGTATATTTAATAGTTTAACATTTTATGGGAAAAATTTAATTAAATTTAATTTAAACTTAGTTTCTCTTGAAAACTTAACAATTAAAGGAATTAAACATTTCTAGGTTTATATTCATCAAATATAGAATTGATAAGGGGAGTCTTAAAATATCGTGTTGAATATCAAGTTAAAATATTTTAACCATAGCATGATATATAGAGGAGAGCATATTATTCTTCAAAATCTAAACATTCACAACATAATATGAATTTATTGCAAGCATCAAAATCAATCAATTAAACATAAAAAGTATTTCAAGTAATGAATTTTATATGCATGAATATTAACCAAAGGATTTATTCAATTAAAAAATTTTAACAATCATTGATGGTATGATGAGTGAAATGTTTAGATTATACCAACAATCATCACCCACCATCTTGACTTCTAAGGAATCCAAATAAGGATGTTTTTTTTTTAAGAGCATTGGATCCTTGGCAAACTTGCAAGATCACTTCAAAACTTTTGGTACCCAAGTCATCTTAGGTCCATAGGAGTTAGTATTTCAGGTTCCTTTTGATACCCAAACTTGTTTGATCAATGTTAGGCCAATCTTTTAAAATTACAATCCAAAGCATTTGATAGAATGATTTTTAGTTGTGACCCTTATGAAAATATTTCTAGTATTTTGCTATTTTCTTGAAATATTAAGATTGATATCTATTTTATTGAAAACAGTCCCATTAGTTTTTACCAAGGATTGAAGATTTTGAAAGCTAATTATAAACTTTTCAGCTATAAATTTCAAAACTTTAGCTTTTCCTCTTAATTTTTTATTTTCTTCCAAGGGCTCTTTTTTTTTAATTGAAAGATTTTTATTTTCTTTTAGGAAAGATTTCAAAATATCAATTTTATTTTTAAGCTCAACATTTTTTTTAACTAAAAAAATTTTAGATTTAACTAAATATTCTTTTTCTTTAGCTAAAGAATTATTTTTTTATTAAATTAAAATTATTATTTTTAGGCTCCCAACTTTTCAACCTTAAATTTTTAAATTCATACAGTAGTTCATTAAAAGCATCAAGTAGTTCATCAAAGATAAAATTAAATGAGTTTTCAAAATTTACCTCATCATCCAAGGCCATGAGGCAAAGATTCTCTTTTTTCTCTTTCTCATTTGAGCTTGATGAGTCACCACTTTTCCAAAGCCCTAGTAAAGCACTCTTCTTCATCTTTTTAGGGTGAATTTGGTTGTTGGTGATAATTTTCTTCTCTTCTTTCTTCATGAGGAACTTCTTGAATTTTTTTGAAAGAAGCATCATGTCCTCATCATTTTCTTCTTCATCTTTCTCTAACTCATCGCTTTCTTGAAACTTTAAAGTAGAATTGAAAGTGATGGTCTTCAATTTCTTTGGCTCCTCTTCTTCTTCCTTTAGTGCCATTTGCATCTCATGGGTCATAAGAAAACCCGTGAGCTCTTTCAGGGATAGCTTGGTTAGATCCTTAGCTTCTTGTATTGTCGTCACCTTAGCTTCTCAATCTTTAGGTAAAGTTCTAAGCACTTTGCAAACAAGATCATAGTTAGAATAAGTTTTGCCAAGGCTATTTAAAGTATTTATAATTTTAGTAAATTTAGTAAACATATCAAAAATAGTCTCATATTTTTCTATTTTGAATATTTCATATTTATGAACAAGCAAGTTAATTTTAGATTCTTTAACTTGGCTGGTTCCTTCATGATTTATTTCTAATATATCTCAAATTTCTTTAATTGATGTGTAAGATGATATTCTATTAAACTCACGCACATCTAAAGAATAATAAAGTGTGGCCTAGAAGCCAGATTGGCTGACACTTGTAATACACTTCTAGGAGTAATTTTATAATTTTGACTATAAATTAATAAAAAATTTATTTTCTATCACAGTGTGTATTTATAGTGTCTCTGATACATCCTTTAAGTTAATGATAATGATAATTCATATTTTCAAGAGTTGAAAATTTAAGACATGAATTTTTATAATTAACTTATAAACTGCTCCTAACTGTAGGATCATCACGAGGATGATAATCGATCTGAAAGGTTGGTGTACGATCACTTTCGTAGGATAGATGAGTCTTGAGTCTATGGTGTGCAGATACTAGAGTGAGAGTATAGATACTCATTAGAAAATGAGGATATTGAGCATGACCACCTCGAGCAATTGTAAGAGAGTTTACCTTCTCATCGATGACTAGCTTGATGCTATAGTGGTGTGTCTGATTCTTTGACCTGAGGTGCATCGACAGCTCATCTTGAGGGTGTTATAGTTTGACTACACCATAACTTGATATCCTATCCATTCAGAATCTTGAGGTTTATGTTGGCTATAGCATGTTCATTGTAAAAATTGGATTGCACCAATAAGGGATCTATCTACCTCGGTAGATGAGGAGTAGCTCTATGATGATCATGAGATTGAGTCCATAAGCCCATGGCCATCATAGTGTGAAGATGATAGAAAGAGTTTCTATTAGAATTTTACATCGAACACAAATCAAATGATTAACTCATATGATGGATGTTGGGTTTGACAAGTTCATCTTAACCCTAATCCTATCATGGCTCAAGATAGAAAAATTCAATTGCACAGGTAGCTGCACCAAGAGATTCGCTTTTGATTCTGATGGATTGCCATTGTATACTGCGAGGTGTCACTGATGGATTTTGAGAGCACTTAGAAAGATATTGATGATCAATCATTCTAATTGTATGAATAGAAAAAGTTCTGATCTATCAAAAGGTATTTCAATGATAATGATGATGGAGATCGTGACATGTCTCATTACCATACGAAACTGAATCTAACTAAATCACACAAATAAAGAATTTGGTCTGGATGTGATCAATCGAGCTAATCCAGTTTGATTGATTTGGATTAGATCCAATTAAGTTCAAAAAAATTATGCTAGCACATGATTGAGCCTAACTTTCTCCTTCTATAGCCTTTCTGGTTCATCTCGACTGAGCCAAATTGGTTTGGACTTACTAGAGAACCCTGTATCAGTTTATCCTTGTCTGACTATAGGTTGTCCAGGTTAGAAAAGAATTATCCTAATCCATCAAATAAAAATAAGACAACACCTGCTAATTTTTGTTGCCACCTATCATTTTCTATCAATGTCGGGACATGAGATGTCTCAATGTAGGAAAGAAGGGATAGGGGTGTGTGCCCCCCTTGGAGATCTCCTTGGGGTACATGCCCCCTTGATTTCTGTGCATAAATATGTGCACACACCCCTAGTTGGCATGCACACATGGGGAAAAAGAGAGGAGTCCCATACAGAGTAGCAAGAAGGAAAAGAGAGCTTAGAGGAAAACGTATCTGCAGGATCTCTTTTATAGATGGAGCATGTATCAAACTGATGGTGATAGCCATAACTGACTGGTAGTAGGTTGCTCAGGCCACGTGGAGTTTGTTATGGGGATGAGTTATTGTTTGTCATGACTTGTAGGTGGTAGAGATCCCTTTGTTGGAGTTCGAATGTAGGTCAGAGACTTCGGTGTATGTGATGGACTTATGATCGGTAGAGGTTCGTTGGGGAGAATATCTAGTATTTTTAAGAAGTTTGGAAGCTTTATGGGCTGCGTGCAAGTAGGTGCCTCCTAAATTAAGATTTGAAGTTCTGTGTTCTATCCTTCACGGAGCGATTGTTATGTATATGTGATTTGGCGAGGTTTCTTTGGATGGCTCAAGCCGACAGGCATAGCAGGGATTAAGTAGATTTGCAATTGGAAGAAGCGCTACCGAGAGGAGTGTAATTAGAGAAGTTCATCCAGAAGAAATTTAACTAGAAGGAGCATTGCTGGAGGAGTTCGTCCGGAAGGTGCACGATTGGAGAAATTCATCCGAAAGAAGTGCTGTTGGGGATAAACCCATTCCCATCGAAGTCCGACCAAATGTTCGATCTTAGAGTGATTTCGGATGAGTTTTTGTACTTTATTATACCTGGTGAACCCCCTGCAGTCAAAGCAGCTAAACTCCTCATCTCCAAGCGGTCGGCCCTCCTATGGTCAACCTTCATTCAGATAGATTTGAACAGTAAAAGCAGTTGCATAAGCAGCAAATGGCCTGGCCTGATCGGCTTGGAAGCTGATTGGACTTCTCTAGTGAACTCCTTCTGAACTTCTCTAGTAGTCAAACTCCTTCTGAACTTCTCCAGCAAACTCTTTCCAAACTTCTCCAGCAGTTGAACTCCTTCCGGACTTATCCAGTAGCCGAACTTCTCTAGTAGTCAAACTCCTTCCGAACTTCTCTAGCAGTCAAACTTCTTTCTGACTTCTCCAGCAGCCGAACTCCTTCTGGACTCCTCCAGCAGTTGAACTCCTTCCAAACTCCTCCAATCCAGACTTCTTCAGTGGTAGAACTCCTTCTAGACTCCTCCCAGTCGAACTTTCCACGGTCACCTAGGAAGATCTCCGCACGAACTTGACTTCATACGGTATGAATCAACTCACCCACAGACCACTTAAGAGGAGTTCGAGCTCCCTTGGTATTGATGTAACTCAAAGATTCATCGCCAACTGATGCTTACTCTGAACTTTGACTATTAAATCTCAATGGACAGGCACGTCACGACAACAGACACTAGCGTCCATAACAAACTCCACGTGGCCCCGAACAATCCACTACCATGTGGTTATGGCTGTTACTATCAGTTTGTTATGGGCTTCACCTATATAAGAGATCCTCTAGATATGCTTTCTTCTCTAAACTCTCATCTTCTACTTAAAATTTTGCTCTAAATCTCTTTGAGCACTCTATTTTTGTTGGCTGAAAGAGCTAACTTGATCGTCGGAGGGTCTTGCCGGAGCCACACCTCCGACTCCAAATGAGACTTATTTTTTAGGTCACAGACGGCGATCTCATCTTCTCTGACTCCAGCTTTAAATCCGACATCAACCAAATTTTGCACCAACAGAATTGGTGCTAGAAAAAGGACAATGATTCCCTTGTTCTTAAAGGAGTGCTCAGCAGAGATCTTCCTTCTTCACCTCCATAATTCTCCTTCCTAAGGAGGATGCCTCCCAGGAAGGCTTCAACTCGATGGTTGATGGCCTACATGATCAGATCCCATCCAGATCTACCTGGCCCTGCTTCTTCTCCAGTAACTCAAGCTCCACCTGCAACAAGGGTGGATGCAGAGTAGTTCAACCTACTAGTGTAGTAGGTTCGTGGCCTCATGGAAGTGGTGCAGGCCATGCAGCAGCAGCAGCCTCTGACGTCAATTCAACTAGATCAGACTTCTTCTGAACCCCATGATCTGATCTTGGGGCGGCCGACTTGGGCTAGTTGGCTGGTAACCTCCAAAAAGGGGAACCAGAGGACTGAGAGCCCCTGCTCTGATCATGACTCTACCCCTAGTGGGACTTTGTCCCAGTTTGGCCAAAAGATCTTGGAGATCCACGATCAAAAGGATCTAGACTGAAAACTATAAGAGATGAACCAGTAGATCGAAGAACTCAACCATGCTCCTTCCTCCCATGGTAATGACATTTGTACCAACCCTCCTTTTTCTCACCACATCATGTAGAAACTGATCCTGCTGAACTTCAAGCTCTCCCAATTCGAGAGCTATGATGGGACCTCCAATCCAATTGACCATCTACAAGGCTTCTGGATAATGATGCTGCTCCATGGTGCGCCCAACGTCATCCTATGCCGAGCTTTCCCATTTACTTTGAAAGGGACAGTCAGGAATTGGTACTCGACCCTCAAGCCAAATACCATCTTCTCTTTTGACCACATGAACTATCAGTTTGCAGCTCATTTTGTTAGTAGCTGCCATCCCAAGCGAAGCTCGAAATCCATCATTAACATCAAGTAGCAAGAGGGAGAATCCATCCGAGCTTATGTCAATCATTTCAATGCTATTGCATTGGTGGTTCGAAATCTGGACCAATCTATTGCAATGGCCATGCTAAAGGATGGCCTTCAAAAGAATAATCTATTATTTTTTCTGAAGAAGAAGTACCCCAGGTGTTTTGTTGATATGCTGGCTTGGACTGATGGATATGCCTAAGCGGAAGAGGCCTTCAAGGCCAAGGGCAGTGAAGCTGCTGGAAAGTGGTGAATTGGCGAGTTGGATAGGTCTACTGAGGAAGGAAAGCTGAGTGAAGCTCGACCACCCTCCCAAACTCTCCTTGAGTGCAAGCAAGCTCGAGCTCCTCCTTGGGCTTGAAGGCAAGGAAGGCCTAATAGAAGGGCATGGTAGGGCTCCCCCCTCCGACGATTCCACAACTATGCCCCCCTCAATGCTCTAAAAGTGTAGGTACTTATGGAGATCAAGGAGCAACTGCCTAGGCCGGAGAGGATGCTCTCTCACTTTGGTAAGTACAATCCTAACAAGTATTGCCTCTATCATCGTAACTATGGTCATGATACAGAAGAGTATATCTAGCTCCAAGATGAGATTGAGGAGCTCATTAGATGAGGCAGGCTTGACTGATTCCTGTGATGTCGGCTTGAAGGGTAGAAAGATCGATCGAGGGCACTGCCATAGCTAAAACCATCAAGAAGGGAGGAGCAGGGGCCAAATCGATCACCCCTCGGCATCATCAACACCATCTCTAGGGGACTTCGATGAGGGGAGTCTAGCAAACTAGCAGAACCTGGGAAGTGGCAGAGAATTGAGGAGCCTATTGCTTTCACCAATGAAGATATCCAAGGAGTTCAATTCTCATATAATGATGTGGTTGTAATCTCTTTAAACATTGCTGACAATGATGTGCGATGCATTCTGGTAGATAATGAAAGCTCTGTTGATGTTTTGTTTTATGATGCTTTCTTAAAAATATCTTTACCTAATAATCACTTGAGATCTATGAACTCCCCATTGGTATGCTTCACTAGCGATGCCGTGCTAGTTGAGGGCATAATAACTCTGACTGTGGCTATAGGGCAATGCCTGAGGCTATCCAAAGCGCAGATCGATTTTCTAGTCATGAAAGCTCCATCTGCTTACAATGCTATTCTTGGCCGACCTAGTTTAAACGCACTATGAGCTGTGGTATTAACCTATTACTTAAAAGTGACGTTCCCAATGAGCTATGGAATTAGAGAGATTAGGGGAGACCAGGCCTTGGCAAGGCATTGTTACTCCATTGCCCTATAGAAAGACACCCAGTCCATTTTTTGCTTTGTTGATGGGCTGGATGTCCGCGACGACCTTATGGAGGAGCAGGGCGAGCCTATGGAAGACCTTGTGGCCATGTCCTTGGATGACAGGAACACAAAACACACTGTGCAGATCGGTTCCAACTTGGGGGATGAGGTTTGAGAGCAACTCATCTCCTTCCTTCGAAAGAATGCAAATGTCTTCACCTGGGTTTCAACAAATATGTTGAGAATTGATGCCGAGGTTATGGAACATCAGCTAGCTGCTGATCCTAGGTATCGACCAATAAAAGAGAAGATGCACAGCCATGCTTCGGAGAGGCAGAAAGCAATTATGGAAGAAGTCAACAAGCTCCTTAAGGCTAGATTCATCCGAAAAGCTAACTACCCAAGCTGGGTCTCGAACGTGGTGCTTATCAAAAAGACAAACGATAAGTGGAGGATGTGTATAGTAGGATGTGTATAGTATTATCATCCACAACATTTTAAGCATCATCTAGCTCTGATAATAAATTGTAGACCTATAATATCGCTTGAATACCAATCATCCTTGACATCACAAGCACTGATATCATATAGTGGAAGCTCCTGATCTTTAGCATGGATCTGAAGGAACCTATGACATTCTCTATGGGCTGCACACTACCAATCCTCCATCTAGATCTATGATGGGGTGCCTTCCTCCTTGGGCTTGAGAGAGATGCCCCTCTTCTCTAGGGCTTCTTCAAGAACCCTAAGGCAGCAACTATAGAGAGAAGAGAAGAAGAGAGTTGAGGGAGAAAAGGTCTATATTCCACAGCATTCACAGCCTTATGAAACCCTAATACAACCTATGTATTTACACATAGCCATTAGGTCCAACCAAAAAACTTCTCGACTAACCCAATACATGAAAGCACTCACCGAGCCCATGTACACCCATGTATCCCATTCTCTCATCCTTTGGATCTAGACCCGATCCATACATGAATTAGCCTCCTTAAGACCTCTCAAATTAGGCCTTAAGACCCCTAGGATCAACCCAGACCCTAGCCCAAAATAGACCCTCGCGTAACTCTGCTTGCACACTGAGCTGGCTAAGTTCCACTGGGTCAGCTCAGCCTGAAATTGAGCTAGCCCAATTTTGTGCCGTGCTAGCAGTCCTGAATGCACAGCTCTTTATTTTGCCTGTGCTCTAAGACTTAGTCGATCCAGTTTTGGATTGAGCCAGCCAACCTGTAAAAAATCTTCTTTCTATAGTCTTGATTCCTCAGCTTTGGTTCTTTGCTTCATCTTGTGTCTTAGATCACCGAAGTACTAACCAAGCCCCTAGAATCCTTGGAGCCAACCCCCTGACTCCTCTCATAGCCTTTCAAGGCTTGAGAGCACCATAAATTCTCACAATCTCCACCTTGATCCCCCCAAGCCTTGGCAAACCTCTCGATAATGACATTCTACATGTTCCCACTGTACCTACGCACTCGACAGCTCCTTGTGCAATCATCATCTCTACCAATCCTCTTCAGCTGTTGTGCACCCTTGAGGCCTTTGGGATGACCGCCACCACGATTGAAGATCTATGCTTGCACCTCTGCACCATCCTAAAATTGTAGGATTCCTTTTGCTTAGCAGCTGCATCATTTTTTCTGAACTTTCCTGGAGAACTCGCAGTGTTCCTGTATCGACACTTACTACAAATCTTGACATGGTCTCCTCAAAACTACGCCTATCCTCCTGCACATGTCGCTCCACCTGAAACTATGCATCTTCGATGCTAGTGCTAGGATATCGATTCTTCCGTACCCCTCCACTCTGAACTCATGTCAAATTCCTCTTCAATTATGAAGCCACCTCTTTGAAACTCCACCTATATCTAAAGTCCACCTGATGCTGTAGAAGTCGACTCTATCATCGAGTCCCTCAAGGCCAACAATCCAAAGCTATAATGCTGGGCCTACCGCTGTACCTCGAACACCGTCACTGCCCCTTCGAACTCTCTGCGCTCTGCGGACCCCTTCGAATCCATCTTGGATACCTCCGCAACCCGCAGGCACCTCTGAAACTCAGGAGCTCATCCAACTCTTCTAAAACTAGTGACTAAACCCTAAGAAATTCCACCCTAGTCCTTCTCTTCTACCCTACGCCAGCCATCGCTTTAGTTATGCCCGAAGAACCATCCTCCATCTGAACCACGACTCTCCTTGGTGCCCCTGCAGAAGAAATCTGATCCATGATACTCTCAACTGCTAGAGACCTCCTGACGCACCTTGAGACCCCCTAGCTCTCCTTGAGACCTACACTCGATCTTCCTGAGATACCACTGACACTCTCTACTGAGATACACTCCTCGGTTGCTACACCATCAAGCCTCTCTTAGTTTCGTGCCTCTAGAAAAGCGCTCCTACAGCACTCTAGCACTCCCTAACTCATCTCTACACCGCTCTACAGCCACCCAGCCCTAATATGCTAGATCTCAATGGATCATCCATCTCCATCACTTCTAAGGCTTCGCAAATCCATGCTCTGGTCGAACTGCTGAATACATCTCCGACTACTTCGCCGCCTTCCAGACATCGAAGGACGTATAGTCGCTTCTTCAGTCTTCCTTCGATCATTATCCCTTAGGAAACCTCTCTTCAATAGTCCTACACTGCCCATCTTCCTATAGAACCTAGATGCTCTCTACAAGATACCTTTCATGGTTGCTGCATCGTCGAGCCTCTTTCAACACTGCATCTTTAGGAAAATGCTACTGTAGCACTCTAGCACTCTCTGCCTATTACATAACCGTCATACACCCCAGCCTTTCTATCAAGATCGATCAGTAAATCGTACACCAAATCCTTCCACCCTAAAAGAATCTCTTTCCGTTAATCCTCTCAACCTCCACCTTCAACCCGCTGCTCCCAGTTGGCCAAACCACAGTAATTACAAGGTAGATTTGAGGCATACTATAGAATCCTTATGCAGATTTTTGATTTCACCTTATACTACTTCTCCTTCCCTTCCATGCACCATCAAGCTCTGAAACTTGGCTTTGATATCATATTATTGTCCACAACATTTCAGGCATCACTTAGCTCTGATACCAAATTGTAGACCCACGATATTGCTCGAATGCCAATCATCGTTGATATCATAAGCATCGATATCATATTGCGGAATCTCTTGATCTTTAGCATGGATCTGAAGGAACCTATGATGTTCTCTATGGGCATCACACCATCAATTCTCCACCTGGATCTATGATGGGGCATCTCCCTCCTTAGGCTTGAGGGAGACGCCCCCTTCTCTAGGGCTTCTTCAAGAACCCTAGGGCGGCAACTCTAGAGAGAGGAGAAGAAGAGAGTTGAGGAAGAAAAGGTCTGTATTCCACAGCATTCATAGCCTTATAAAATCCTAATACAACCTATGTATTTATACATAGCCATTAGGCTCGACCAAAAAACTCCACGGCTAACCCAATACATGAAAGCACACACCGAATCCATGTACACCCATGTTTTCCATGCTCTCATCCTCTAGATCTAGACCCAACCCATACATGAATTAGCCCCCTTAAGACCTCTCAAATTAGGCCTTAAGATCCCTAGGATCAACCCAGACCCTAGCCCAAAATAGACCCTCGCGTAACTTTACCCATGCACTGAGTCAGCTCAGTCTCAGCACTAAGTCGGCTAAGTTTCACTAGGTTGGCTCAGTCTAAAACTGAGCCAGCTAAGTTCGGGACTAAGCCGGCCTAGTTCTGTACTGTGCCAGCAGTTCTGAATGCGCATCTCTCTATTTTATCTATGCTTTAAGACTTAGTCGATCTAGTTTTGGACTGAGCCAGCTAACCTATAGAAAATCTCATTTCTGCAATCTTGATTCTCTGACTTTGGTTCCTTACTTCACCTTGTGTCCCAGGTCTCTGAAGCACCAACCAAGCCCCTGAAATCCTTGGAGCCAACTTTCTGACTCCTCCTATGGCCTCCCAAGGCTTGGGACCACCACAAATCCTCACATATAGACTTTAAGAAGCTGAACAAAGCTTGCCCAAAAGATAGCTATCCCCTATCCAGGATTTGGTGGATGCAACCTTGGGCCATGAACTCCTCACCTTCATGAATGCCTTTTCTGGCTATAACCAAATTTGGATGGTGCTAGAGGATGAGGAGAAAATTACTTTTGTTACTGATCGTGGTCTTTACTATTACAAGGTTATGCCTTTTGGACTAAAAAATGTAGGGGCAACATACCAATGCTTGGTCAACAAAACCTTCAGAAAGCTGATTGACCAAAATATGGAGGTGTATGTGGATGACATGCTCATTAAGAGCCGGACTACAATAACTCACATCACCAACCTCGAAGAGACCTTCAGCGCACTTAAGAAGCACAAGATGAAGCTAAACCCAACCAAATGCGCCTTCGATATAATCTCAAAGAAGTTCTTAGGATTCATGGTATTGAGGCATGGGATTGAGTCAAATTCAGAGAAAATTTGGGCTATTCAGGAGATAACCACTCCAAGAACAATCAAAGAAGTTCAACGCTTGATTGAAAAAGTGGCATCCCTAAACCACTTTGTCTCAAGATTGGCTGAGCGATGCATGTCCTTCTTTCAACTTCTCAAATAGCCAAAGAGCTTCTACTGGATGGCAAAATGCCAATAGGTATTCGAGGAGCTCAAAAATTACCTTGGCTTGCCCCCACTGCTAGCAAAGCCTGAGTTTGGAGAAGAATTATTCTTGTACCTAGCAGTCTCTCCAGCAGCCCTGACGATGGTCCTGGTTAAGGAGGAGGCTAAAGTGTAGTGATCGATCTACTACATAAGATAAGTCCTAAAGGATGCAGAGATGAGGTACTCTAAGTTAGAAAAATTGACTTACTCTCTTCTAATTACTGCTAGGAGACTCCGACCTTACTTTTAGGGGCACACCATAACTATCCTCATGGATCAACCAATTAAAGTAGTTCTTCATCGAACGGATGCCTCCAGAAGAATCGCAAAATGGGCAATCGAGCTTACAGAGTTTGACATCAATTATTGATTTCGACCATCGATTAAAACTCAGATATTAGTAGATTTTATAGTAGAATGCACTATTCCAGATGAAGTCGAGCTTGAACAGTACGAAATTAGCATTTCATGATTGCAGTCGAGCCACCTTCGAAGAGAATGCTAACCTTTTCAAAGGCTCTTGGGTCTTGTACGTGGATGGTTCATCCAATGCTGCTGGAGCAAGCATGGGGTTGGTCTTAGTTAACCTCGAGGAAGTCATCGCCGAATATACACTATACTTCAAATTCCCTGCAACTAATAATGGGATCAAATATGAAGCTTTGATCATTGGGTTAAAAATAGCAAAAGAGTTAGAAGCAGACCGGCTTCAAGTTTATAGTGATTTTCAACTAGTGGTCAGCCAGGTCAGTGGCAGTTATGAAGTTTGGGAGGAAAGCATGATAAAATACCTTGAGAAAGTGAAAAACTTGACTCTAGCCTTCAATAGTTTTAGTATTCGATTGATTTCGAGGGTGGAGAATATAAGAGCCAAACTTCTCTCTAAATTGGCCACTTTAGCTCCGATCAAACTATCCAAAGAAGTATTTTTTGAAATTCTAAAGTGCCCAAGCTCAGAAGAGTCACACCTTGTTATGCAAGTAAAGCATAAACCGAGCTGGATCGACCTACTAGTTGCCTACCTCAAGAACAGAGCTCTTCCTCATGATCCGAAAGAAGCTTGAAAACTCAAAAATCAGGCTTTTCGATATGTTCTGTATGAAGGCAAGCTGTATAAAATGTCGTATTCTTTACCACTCTTGAGATATCTCCGACCTTCAGAGGCCGACTTCGTATTATCGAAAGTGCATGAAGAAATTTATGGAAGTCATGTTGGAGTCAGATTCGTATCACAAAGACTACTTCGGTAGGGATACTATTGACCAACATTATACCATGATTCCATAGAGTATGTCAACAAATATGACCGCTATCAGAAAAATGCAAACATACAAAGACAGTCGACCTTCAAGCTTACTCCACTAAGTACATTGTGGCCATTCGTGCAGTGGAGAATGGATATACTTAGCCCATTTTCAATGACATTCGGACAACAAAAGTTCCTCCTGGTTGCAATCGGCTACTTTATCAAATAGGTCGAGGCCAAACCATTGGCAAAAATTACTGAAGCCAAGGTGCAAGACTTCATTTGAAAGTCAATTGTCTGTCAGTTCAGTTTGCCCCACACTCTCATAACTGATAATGGGTGGTAGTTTGTCGGGGCAAGATTTGTCGAATTCCATGAGAATCTAAACATCTCCCACCATTTTACTTCAGTCGCCTACCCATAAGTAAATGAAGAAGCCAAAGTAACAAATAGAATCCTACTACAAGATATCAAAGCAAGACTTGAAAGAGCAAAGAGGACTTGAATAGATGAACTTTATCATGTGCTCTGGGCATACTGAACTATCCAAAGGTTGCCAATTGGAGAGACCCCATTTGCCTTGGCTTTTAGAATGGAAGCAGTCATCCCAATAGAACTCAAACTTTCATCAGCATGAGTCATGATATTTAATGAGCAACAAAACTCATCAGACCTCAGGGCTAACCTTGACTTGTTAGAAGAAAAATGGAAGAAAGCCCAAACTTAGATGGCAGCCTATAAGCAAAAGGTAGCTCACTACTATAATTCAAAAGTCAAAGGCAAGATAGTCAAATTGAGGAACTTGGTACTTCGGCGAGTGGCTGTCTCACAGCCTTAGAATCAAGAAAAGCTTACTCTGAGTTGGGAAGGTCCATATGAAATTGAGGAGGTTATCTGATCCAAAACTTATCACCTAAAGGAGCTCAAAGAAACAGCTCTCCCACGCCTTAGAATTTAGAAAACTTGAGAATGTACTACTAGTAACTTTCCATCAATAAAATTTTTCTATTTTAACATCACTACTTCTTGGCACAAAAATTATGTAATGACTAATAACACTCTAAAGCAAACTAAAGCAGCCCATTAGGAATAGGAGGAGAACCTCATCCTAACATGAGCAAAGTCGAAGGCCTCGTTGAACTAAGACGGGATGAGAGGAGAGGTCCTATCAACAGCCCTAACGTGCTCCTATAGTTTGTTAGGAAACAGAAGGAGAATCTCATCCTAACATGAGCAAAGTTGAAGGCCTCGTTTAATTAAGATGGGATGAGGAAAGAGGCCATATCAATGGTCCTAACGTGCCCCTACAACCCATTAAGAATAGGAAGAGAACCTCATCCTAACGTAAGCAAAGTCGAAGACCTCATCCATTTAAGATGGGATGGGGGGAGAGGCTCTGTCAATGGCCCAAATGTGCCCCCACAAGCCACGTTAGGATGGGAGGAGAATCTCATCCTAACATGAGCAAAAGCCAAGACATCGTTGATGAAAGAGGAGAGGAAAGAAGAAGCCCTATCGGCAATCCATATGCATGTTCCTTCTACGACTACCGAACTATGTCAAATGCAAAAAGTTGAACCCCATCTTAGTTCGCAGAAGAGACCCCAACTTGGCATCCACAACGAGCATCTCATTAGAAGACAACGCAAAGAAAACAAAGCTACCAACTAGCATTGAATTAGTGTAAGGCAAAAATAGCAAGGAAAGGTATAATTTCATTGCATATATGTTGAGTATGTTACAAATAGGGCGAAGGTTGACAAAATTGATCACACAAAAAAAAAAGGAGGGGGGAAGGAAAAGGAGGTGAAGTCCTAAGGTGAATTGGGTTCTTCAGACTTTGAGCTATCGGCCCCAGCCATCACCAAGGCCTCATTCAATCTGAAGATCTCCTCCTTGAGTTCCTTCTTCTTATATAGGCCTTCAATGTATATTTTATTGGTGTTCTCAAATTTGGCCTCGAGCTCTGGCCGCTACTTTCTTAGAACTTCGGATTTAGCTTCAGCATCCTTGATGGCTTGATACTCATAGGTCAATTGGAGCTTCAATCGTTGGTCTTCGACCTTCTCCACCCCGACAGCTTCTGAGAGCTCACCGACGCTCCTCCTTAGAGAGGCAATTTTCTCTGACTCACTGCTTGAACCAGCTTGCCGACTACTATACAACTTCCTCTGGAAGTTGCTTGCCTTATCTCTAGTAGCCTTCAGCTCATCTTCAAGCCTGGACATCTTTCTTTCCCAAGTTATCCGATAGCTATTATGCCAGTCCTCAGCATTCTACTGCTGGTTCTGAAGCTGGGAGAACTTTTTTGGCCAATCCTAATCATATCAGGCTTTATCGATGGACCACAGCAAACTCCCATCCAAAAGATGGATCTTTTTCTTTACCTTTTTAAGATCAACTTTAAGGGAGCTAATCTTCGCTATCAGTGCCTAAGACTTGTCGCTCGCATTCTTCTGAAGTTCAGCAAGCTTCCTCTCAAAGCTCTCCTTTCGAATGCTGAAACTCGTGGAGTCCTTCATGTGCAAGTTTCAGAGGCGAGTGACCTCTTTGGTCGCCTTCGATGCATTCTTCCATGAAGCTTAAAGGTCATCCTCCATCTTCTTCAATTTCTTTTTCAAATGGTGGATTTCTTTTTTCAAGCTCTTTATTAAAGGCTTCAATGGGACCCCCTGAGGTAAGGGGTCAGCGTTGATTGGAGATGACGGGTTATAACCCTGATTGAGGGAAGGACTTTGGTTAACATATGGCATAACACCAATGAGAAGAGGGGCATAGACAAAAGTGAATTTGCTTTCATTTAACTTAAAAATTATCAGGTACAAAGCAAGACAAAAAGAGAAAAAAGAAAAGATATAACTACTCGAGAATTTCAACCTTAGGAGGGGCGGTGGTAGACGAAGCCAGAGCGCTCTCGACTACCTTGGGTCCCTAAGCAAGCTCCGATGCCCCTGCAATAGGTTCGGCAAAGGAAAGATCGGCCCCAGTGTTGGACTATCCTGCTTCTTTGTCAGCCTCCTCCTCCTCTCTTAGGAAGCCAAGATCAAGTTCAGGGAACCTTCAGGCCACCCTGCCCTCGCATAGCTCGAAGCTCTTGATGAATGCCTTCTAGCTGAAGGTGATATTCAGGTCCTTCATTTCAAGAAAGGTCTTGAACTCCTCAATGGCTTGAGCCGCTGCCTCTGAAATGGACTTTGCTAATTGGGCCTTCAGCTCGATGACCTTGAGCCTAGCCTCATTCTTCTCCTCTTCCTCCAGAGCCAATATTGCCTTAAGTTCGATCGAGATGAATTCCTCCTTTCGAAGTGTGATGTGCAAGCTCTCATTTTCCACCATCTTCTCCTCCATGAGGCACTTAGCTTTAGTAGCCATCGCTTGAAGGCGATTAATCTCAGCCTGAAGGTCTTCTCGAACCTTCAGCACCTCCACCTCTAAGCGATTCACCTTCTTGAGGTGGCCAAGCATGTGGTGGCTCGACTGCCATAAATAGATCATTGTAAGGTGAAGGAACAAAGGATGAAAAAAATGAAAATGAAGTATGGCAAGATGATTACCCTAAGGATAGTCTCAAGGGACTCCAAGATGAACTACCTCTGGTCAAGGTTGGCCAGGCAGTCCAACTCCTTTGGCAGCATGAACCTGTCAGTTAAATCCTAGATGATGTTTGGGTTACTGAATGGGTCCATGCCCTGATCTTCGTTGATACTTCGGTCAGGCTTGTCCAGGCGCTCCTTGCGAGCCTTCATCGTGATAGTGGCTTTTCCCTTTCTCCCCTCCTCTTTGACGGCAGAGGGATCGGGCACACAATCCGCCAATGGAAGATTCGCAGACTCGAGGGGAAGAGGTTCCCCCTCTATGATGTCGGCATGGGTGGTTTGGACGACCTCATCACCTAGACGGACTTCAGGAGCAATGCTGGCGACAGCAGGAGCCGCAGAATCGGAGATGCCAACCTTTGCCCATTTTAAGCTTCGCCCAAGGCCTTCCCCTTTCTTTTCTTCTATGTGTAAAGGCCCTTGGTGAGCTTCTCTATGACATAGGTGTCCATTTCTATAGGAAAGGAAAATCATGATTAGCCAAGGTATGCATAAAATTTCATAAGAATTCATACATATGTATCTGCATGCAAGTAAGCTTTATACCAGCAAGGTTGAGAGGACTTAAGCCAAGGTTGAATAAGGTATGTTCCCTCAAAAGCTCGGAGAGATTGAGAGCTTGGTACGACTTGAGCCTATTAGAAGACTTGAGGTCAGCACCATCCAAGCTAGGAGCTCGACGGACGAATTTTCTAAGGAAGCCCCAAGGAGGAAGGTCAATCAATAGGGTTGGGCATCGAATGAAGAAGTACTTCTTCTTTTAGTTATGAATGAAAGAAGGAGCACCTTTCAGTAACCCCTTCTTACCGAATTGAGAAGAGAAGTACCACCAGTCCTTTGCGGAAGGATGGCATTTGAAGGTATAGAAATTTTGGAATAATAAAATGATCGACCGAACTTCGACCAGACGATAGAGGGAAAGGAAGCCAATTATAAATCGAAAAGAGTTTGGCACAATAGAAGCAAGAGAAATGTTATAAAAAATGAAAGAGAGCAATTACAAAGGGGGAGGCAAAAGTTGGAGTCCAATGCGTAAGGCCTCCAAATACAAGCAAAACCAACCAATCGAAGGTGAGCTGGCATGGTCGTCTGACCCGAGGAGTCTGAGTTCAAACTTCGACGGAATTTCATACTGAATCCTAATCAGGGAGAGCTCATTTGAAGTAAGAATGGATGGAATGGTGTCTAGAATGAAGGAGGGGTGAGATATGTTTCTAGGCTCAACCTGTGTCAGGGGTATAGGGTCTAGGTTGGATGGTCTGGTCGGACTCTAAGAACCGACAGAGTGGAAAATTTTGGAAGACATTAAAATCAAAATAGAACTCCAAGAAAACCCCCAAAAAATAAGAAAAAATGCATTATAAAAGTTCCAACCAGAGAAATCAAAAGAGCAAGAAGAAAAAGATACTAGAAAAATCAAAAATAGGTGATAGGAGGCTGACCTAAGTTGATTGAGAGGGGCAAAGAAGTGATGGGCGTGATGACAATCGGGTGGAGAAGTGCCAGAAACTAGAGAAGATGTAGTGAAGAACTGGTACTCTTAAGCAGGAAGAAGGCAAGGGCTCAGGAAAGAAGAAGACTTAGGTAAGAATGGAATTCGAAGAAAGAGACAGGCCTTAAATAGTCAAGAAGAGGCCCGAGGCAGTTATGATTGCAGATCTCCTCTGGTCGACCAGTGCGTGCTGCGTGTCCCACTCATCATGGTAGAGAAGTAATGATAGGTAGAGCCTTTATTGCATCATACCTAGGACAGAGCTTCGACGGGAAATATGAAGGGTTGTCTTTCAAAGTCGCTTCTTGTTTAAAAGATTTAGGTGCCAGCACAAAACATGCCAAAAATATCTCATCCTAATGGGTGTGAGAAGCTGAAAGAACTTCGACAGTCGCATTTGTACTCCCTTCCTTCGAATTTCGAACTTTGGAGTAGGGGGACTATTGTTGGGGATAAACCTGTTCCCACCAAAGTTTGGCTAAATGTTCAGTCTTAGAGTGATTTTGGATGAGCTTCTATGCTTTATTATACCTGGTGGACCCCCTGCAGTCAAAGTGGCTGAACTCCTCATCTCCAAGAGGTCGGCCCTCCTATGGTCAAATTTTATTCGGACGAATTTGAATAGTGGAAGCAGTTGCATTGGTAGCAAATGGCCTAGCTTGACCGACTTGGAAACTGATTGGACTTCACCAACAAACTCCTTTCAAACTTCTCCTACAGTCGAACTTCTTTCAGACTTCTCCAGCGAACTCCTTCCAAACTTCTCCTGCGAACTTCTTTCGAACTTCTCCAGCAACCGAACTTTTTCAACAGCCAAACTTCTCCAGCAGTCAAACTCCTTCCGAACTTCTTCAGTAGTCGAACTCCTTCCAGACATCTTCAGTGAACTCCTTCCAATTTTTTCTAGCAGTCGAACTCCTTCTTCTGGACCCCTCCAACAGTCGAACTCTTTTTGGACTCCACCAGCAGCCCAACTCCTTTCGGACTCCTCTAGTGATCGAACTCCTTTCGATCCAATTTTCTGTAGTTGATAAGTATCATAAATTCACTAATAAAAATATTAATTTATTAATTAATTTATATTAATTTTTAAAAATTAATGATCAATTTATATATAATTTTTAAGAAATTAATATTTTTATTAATTAAAAATTAATTAAAAAATAATAGAAATTAAAAAATAAAATTTTATTATCAGTAGAAAGAACTCATTTTTTTTATCACAACGAAATATGTTTGAAGCAAAACAGAGCTAAAATGGAGAAGATATGAATTTCTAAAGATAAAAGAAAAAAATTAAATAAAAAAAAGATGGCTTAGCCGGCTCCTCAAGCAAAGCCACCAAGCCGAGCCAAGCCGACGAAGCTAGCATGTCCAAATGCACCAAGCCAAGCCGATTCAACCATGGAAGCCATCAGTCGGTCCACGATCCAGGCGTGGACTGCCAGCTTAGTAGAAATCGGTGAATCACAGAGTGACACGTGGTGGACCTAGACCCTTAAAGGATTCATAGAAAATCTATTGCGGCTCATAAGGCACTTTTGACTTTTTACTCGACGATAGGAGGTGCTGATTGGTTGCGATGTACGATGCAACTGGTCCACGTGGTCCATGGGAACAATAAAGATGCGATCGGATGGATCCGATTGATTGCGGTCAAGATCGGACGATGGTGGTTATTTACAAATTTGAGTCAAATTTTATCAACGATCTGGCATGATCCGATGGCCAAAAAACCAGTCGATGAAGATCCAATGGTCCAGGAAGCTTCCAACTTGATTAAAACATCCAAAACTCGATACGATGGCCAGATTTTCTTCTGATTAACTCAATTGGATGGCTAGAATTTAATCCGACCCAATTTAAGGATGCATCCGATTTTGATGATTTTTGGTCTGTTGGATTCCTATCAATGGCCAAATTTTATCCAGAGCAGTAGAATTCATTCAAGACTCCTTGTAATCCAATTTTCACTCATATTTCTTCATATTTTGATGATTAAAGAGCTCTTTAGTCCCACATTGCCTAGAAGAAAACTCTCCAGCCCTCCTAGCTCTATAAATAAGACCCCAGGCACCTAGAGTTCATTATCTTCGATCAAGGTGATGTTCTGGTATAGGATGAAACCAGCTCTGGATTAATGGCTGCTTCGAGGCAACTAGTGTCGAGAAAAAAATCTGAGCTTCTACACCATCTTTCCACCCATGCCGATCCAAGATCAGAGATCGAGCTATTTTATTTTATTTTATGTTCTTTTTAAATTTCATATATTTAAATTTTAAAATTTTAGTTAATACAAATTTTATTTTATATTCTTTAAATTCATGCTCTTTATTTTTATTGTAATTTAATTTTTGCACTTTAATTATTACTCTTTATTTTATTGCAAGTAGATGCTAAGATCTAACTAGTAGATCTTAGTATTTCTGCACCTTTTAATTTTTGCTTTTCGACTTCACTTTTGATTTCAAAACTCTTTTCTTTTCTTTTTTTTTAAAAAATTAAAGATTTAAAATCTAAAAACACTATCTTTCCTATGGATTCGATCCGACTCACTGCTATCTACGTATTTTTAATTATTTTAAAAAGTTAGATTAAACTGATAAATATGGTATCTTAACGACAATATTGCGTACCTATCAGCAGTCACCTAGGAAGGTCTCTGCATGAACCCAACTCCATACGACATGAATCAACTCACCCACAGACCGCTTAAGAGAAGTTCGAGCTCCTTTGATATTGATGTAACTCAAAGATTCATCACCAACTGACGCCTACTCCTCCAAACATCAACTATTAAATCTTAACGGACTGGTACATCATGATAAAAGACACTACCCTCCATAACAAACTCCATGTGGTCCCGAACAGCCCACTACGAGATAGTAATGGCTGTCACTATTAGTTTGTTATGGGCTCCACCTATATAAGAGACCGTCCAGACATGCTTTCTTCTTTAGGCTCTCATCTTCTACTTAAAACTCTACGCTAAATCTCTCTGATCACTCCATTTCTGTTGGTCGAAAGAGCTAACTTTATCATCGAAGGGTTTGCCGAAGCCACCACCCCCAACTTTAGATGAGATTTATTTTGCAGGTCACCGATGGCGGCCTCATCTTCTCCGACTCCAGCTTCAAATCCGGTGTCAACCAGATTTTGCTATCGGGAGGAGTGTGACTGGACGAGTTCATCTAGAAGAAATTTGACTGGAAGGAGCATTGCTGGAGGAGTTCATCCAAAAGGTGCATGATTGAAGGAATTCATCCGAAAGAAGCACGAATGGATGAGTTCATCCAGAAGAAATTTGACTAGAAGGAGCACTACTAGAAGAGTTTGTTCGAAAGGAGCATGACTAGAGGAATTCATCTAGAAGGAGTGCAACTGGAGGAGTTTGTCCAGAAGGAGTATGACTGGAGGAGTTCATCCAGAAGGAGTACGACTGAAGGAGTTCATCCGAAAGAAGTACGACTGAAGAAATTCATCCAAAAGGAGCGTGACTGGAGGAGTTCATCTAGAAGGAGTGCGACTCGAGGAATTCATCTAGAATGAGCATGATTAGAAGAGTTCGTTCGAAAGAAGTGCAACTGGAGGAATTCGTCCGGAAGGAGTATGGCCAGGCCCCAAGCCTGTCATTCATTTTTAGTCAGAAGGCAAGGTTAGTATAATAATAGTTCTCTTTCACCATTAAAGATCATGTCGCCGGACTTCTATGTACTTTCGAGAGGTTCTGTAGTATGAACTTGTTGCTGAGGGGATCGATGAATTCCAGTAGGAGAAAGGTCGACGGCTAAGGGCTTTGGCCAAGGACTTCGATGGGGGTTATTTTACCCCCAACGACTTGATTTAATCAGATTTTAATCTGATTTTCCATGAGAAATATCAGGTCTCTACTTGATTTTTGTCACCCAAAAAGTTTTGGAGTTGTCGCACAAAATAGATGAGTAGAGGAGGGTGGCATGGAGAATTATCTCCAAGAGTTTGTTCCACAACAAACTCTTCCTCCATGCCTCCTCTTATTATGCACACGCCATATAGGAGGGCCCACCTCATTTCTTAAATGAATAACTCCTTGGGGCATGTGCCTTAGATAAACAATATAGGGGGTGCATGCCATATACTTCAATTCCTACAAAGATCAGGTTAATGTCCAGACAAAAATGAAAATGGCAGGTTATATCAAGAATTGGCAAGTATTTTCTTATTTCCATCTGATGGATTAAGCCAATCCTTTTCTAACCTGGACAAGCCCCAGTCAGACTAACAAATCCTTATAGCATTCTTAGGGAAGCCTAAACTAATTTGGCTCAATCGAGATGAACCAGAATGACTACAGAAGGAGAATGTTAGGCTCAATCATGTGCTAGCATGATTTTCTTAAACCGAATTTGGATCTAATCCAAATCAATCAAACTGGATTAGCCCAATTGGTCACATCTAGATCCAAATCCTTATTTGTATGATCCAGTTAGGTTCAGTTCTTTATGCTAATGAGATATGTCACGGTCTCTATCATCGACATCATCGAAATACCTTTTGATGGACCAGAACTTTTTAGATTCACACAATTAGAATGATCGATCATCAAGATTATTCTAGTTGCTCCTAAAATCCACCAGTGACACCTAGTAGTATATAGTGGTAATCCATCAAAACTAAAAGTGAATCTTTCGGTGCAGCTATCTATGTGATTAGGTTCTTCTATCATGAGCCATGATAGGATTAGGGTTATGGTGAACTCGTCGAACTCAACACCCCATCATATGATTGAATCATTTGATTCGAATCTAATATGAAATCCTAATAGAAAACTCTATTCTATTGTATCACACCATCATGACCATGGGCTTAAGAACTCGATCTCATGATCATCATAGGACTATTTCTCCTCTACCGAGGTTGATAGATCCCATCTTGGTGCAAACTAGTCCCTACAATGGACCTACTATAGCAAACATACACCTTAGGATTCTGAATGGCTAGGAGATCGAGTTATGGTATAGTCAAACTATAATACACTCAAGGTGAACTGCCGATGCACCTCAGATCATAGAACCAGATACACAACTATAGCATTGAGTTTAGTCATTCACGAGAAGGTAGACTTCTTTATGACTGCTCAAGGTGGTCACGCTCAATACCCTCGTTCTCTAATAAGTTTTTGTATCCTCACTCTAGTGTCTCTATACTATAGACTCAAGACTCATCTATTCTAAATAAGTGATCACACACCGATCTTCTAGATCAATCACCATCCTCGTGACGATCCTATAATTAGGAGCAGTTTATGAGTTAATTATGACAACATATGCCTTAAATTTTCAACTCTTAAAAATATGCATTTATCATATCCATTAACTCAAAGAATGTACCACAGATAGTTTAAATACATAATGGGATAGAAAATAATCTTTTTCTTAATTTATAGTTATAATTATAAAAATGGCCCTAGAAAGTATATTACAAGTGTCAGTCAATCTGGCTTTTATGGCATATATCTAACAAACTCCCACTTGACCTAAAATCAATTAGCTACAAATCTAAGTTTCATTTTTTCAAGGTGGGCTTCGATATTCTATTGGCTTAATGGCTTTGTAAGTAGGTCAGCCGCATTATCTGTGATGTTGACTCTCTTCATCTTGATGTAACCCTTTTTGAGGTAAGCATAGATGAGGTGATATCGCCGCTCGATATGCTTTGACTTTTGGTGAGACCTCGGCTCTTTAGCTAGAGCTATGGTGTCATTATTATCACAGTACAGAGGGACGGCATCTAATAGCATCACTCTGAGTTCTGCGGTGAACTTCTTGTACCAGAATGCCTTCTTCATAGCTTCCGATGGAGCGATATTTTTTGCTTCCATTGTTGAGTCTGTGATCATTGTTTATTTGGAACTCTTCCAACTTACAATACCAATATTACACACAAATAGACTTCCAGATGTTGACTTTCGATTATCTATATCAGACATAAAGTCTGAGTCTGTGTATCCTTGGATCTGGAGTTCTCCATTACCAAACATCAGAAATATATCCTTAGTTCTTCTAAAGTATTTTAGGATACATTTTATAGAAGTTCAATGCTCTTCGTCTGGATTTGATTGATATCTACTCATGACAATCATAGCATGTGCAATATCAGGTTGTGTACACAACATGGCATATATAAGGCTCCCTATTGTGGAAGCATAAAGGATCTTGCTCATGTATTCAATCTCCTCAGGTGTGTTGGGACACATCTTCTAGGAGAAATGAATGGCATGTTTAATGGGTACCAATTCCCCCCTAGAGTTTTTCATGCTGAACCTTTTTAGCTCCTCCTTTATTTATATTTTCTGTGATAGATCCAGCATTCTATTCGGTCTATCCTTATATACCTTTATTCCTAATATAAAAGATGCTTCTCCTAGGTCTTTCATAGAGAACTCTTTCGACAACCATATTTTGATGGATGTCAATATAAAAATATCATTTTCAATCAGAAGGATGTCATCCACATATAGTACGAGGAAGACAATAGTGCTCCCATTGACCTTTTTAAATATACCTAGTTCCTTATTTTTGATAAAACCAAATGATTTGATTATATCATTAAAATGAGCATTCTAACTCTGAGATGCTTGCTTAAGTCCACATATGGATCTTTGCAGCTTGCAGACCTTGTGATCACTATTACTAGATGTGAAACCAAACGGCTATTGCATATAGATATCTTCCTCAAGATATTCATTTAAGTATGCCATTTTTATATCCATCTATCATATTTTATAATCAAAATAGGCTACAACAACAAGTAGTGTGTGGATGGATTTTAGCATGGCTACTAGTGAAAAAGTCTTCTGATAGTCAATGCCTTCGTGTTGACTATATCCTTTCTCTATGAGCCTAGCTTTGAATGTCTCTATATTTTCATCTACATCTATCTTTCTCTTAAAGATTCATTTACACCCAATAGGTACAATACCTTCAAGTGGATCTACCAAGGTCCAAACTTGATTTGAGTGCATCGAGTCAATTTGTGACCTCATTGCCCCTAACCATTTCTCGGAGTCCATATCTGATATCATCTTATTATAGGTCTTGGGATCATCACCATGAACCCCATTTCTCATGAGGAATATTTTTTGAATATCCTCTGAAATAGTACCTAAGTACCCCTCAAGAGGATGAAAAATTTTACCTGATCTACGAGGTGGAGGAGGTTGTATTTAGACTGGCTCTAACTAATTTGGTTCCTTAGATTCCATAGCTCGTAGCTCATTGAAGACCTTCTTTTCGAGCCTCATCTATCTTTCGATGCTACCATCTTGAATAAATTATTTTTAAGAAAGATGGCATGTCGACTCATAATCATATTATGGTCTTCCAGAATGTAGAAAAAATATCCTAATGATTTCATAGGATATCCAATGAATTAAGCTCTAAAGAACCTAGACTCTAATTTGTCCACTTGCTATTTGTTAATATGGGCCGGACAACTTCAAATTCTAAGATGACTTAGACTTGATTTCTTACCATGCCATATCTCATACGCTGTGGTAGGAATAGTTTTAGAGGAAACCCTATTCAGTAAGTATATTGCTATCATTAGACTATGTCCCTAAAGAAAATTAGAGAGATTCATGAAGTTCATCATGGATCGGACCATATCCAATAGGATCTATTTTTTCTATTCTGAAATCTCATTGAGTTGAGGTATTGTAGGTGGAGTACACTATGCGACTATGCCATTTCTTTTAGATAGTCTAGAAATTTTTGACTAAGGTATTCGCCTCCTCGATCTAATCAAAGAATCTTAATGGACTTTTCGATTTGCTTTTCTACTTCGTGTCTGAATTTCTTAAAATTTTCAATGGCTTTAGACTTATGTCTTATTAAGTACACGTATCCATACTAAGATAGATCATCGATAAAGATAATGAAGTAGACATAGTTGTCTCTAGCTGGCACATCAAATGGGCCACACACATCAGTATGTCCTAGGATAAGTAGGTCTGTGTCTCTTTTCCTATGTCCTACATAAAAGAGCTTGGTCATTTTCTCTTGAAGGCATAATTCATAAATCAGATATGACTCGAACGCCAATGGTTCAGATGCATGACCTAGCCTAAGGCGCCATAGATATCTTTTGTTTAGACTATCCCTAGGTCATTTTGTTCATATGGTATTCATGTTTTGCTTGACATTTCACACAGATACATTAATATGCAACTGATAGAGACCATTAATTATGAAATCACTTGTAATTTTATTTCTTTAAAAAAGAATAGTATAGTGGTCCTTAAGAAAGCTAATTACATAACCTTCCTATGCTAAACAAGAAACAGAAATCAAATTTTTGCTTGCTGCAGGCATAAAATAATAGTTCCTAAGTACTAAATCTAAACTAGATGGTAGTCAAAAAGGATAGATTTTCACAACCACAGTAGCAACTCTTACTTCATTTTTGATGTGCAGGATCATCTCACTATTCCTTAGCCTCCTGCTCTCCTCAAGATGCTGCATGGAAGTGTACAAGTGAGCACTCGAACCAAAGTCAAGCACCTAACTAGATGAAGAAATTGTTAGGTTAGATTCAATTATGAGCATACCTCCTGAAGGACCTGCCTTCTTCTTGTTCTTCAGACTAGCAAGGTATAAAAGGCAATTTCACTTTCAATGGCCGTCGGTATTGCAATGAAAATATTTTTCTTTATCGACAGCCTTCTTCTTCAGTTCTTTCTTCATCTTTTTTTTTCATCTTCTATCTTATGCTTCTTCGTAGACTTCTTCTTTCTAAAAGACTTTCTTTTGGAGGAAGTCTGCTCCACAGCAAGCATTGAGCCCTTTGAACCTTTCAGAGAAAACTCATAGTGACCAGCATGTTCATTAATTCAGCCAAGGTACATTGTAGTTTATGCATATGAAAATTCATGATGAATTATCCATATGCATCAGTCAAGGACTACAAGATAACATCAATTTGTAGGTCTCTATCCAACTTGACATCGTGCTTCTCAAGCTCTTTTAGGTCCTTGATCATTATTAGACAATGATCTTGGATCGACTACCCATCATGCATTTGAGCTTTAAAAATTCTTCTTATGACTTGATACTTGGCTATGCGACTCTCTTCACCAAACAACTCTTGTAGGTGAGCTAACAATTAGCGAGCTATCTTGATGTCCTCATGTTGGCGCTGAAGCTCATCAGGCATCGAGATCAACATGTACTACCTAGCTTTATTATCTTTGTCTGCTCATTTTTTTAGAGATGCTCTTTGATCAATGGATGGATGTGCTGATAAGATGAGAGATCCTAGTCCAATACATGGGTCAGCTTTACAGAACCCAAAATAATTTTGAAATTTCGAAGCCAATCCTTATAATTGGATGCTGTCAGTTTGTGGGTGTTTAGGATTCGGACTAGTGGATTGGATGCAGATATTTTTCTATAGAGAGTCAAAGTTTTTAATTAGATATTATAATTAGATTTAATCAATTTATTTATGAATTTTATTTTTAAATAAATTTTGACTTCCACTATTTTCTTGGATCCCTATACTTTCTTAGCAGAGATGCAAAAATCTCTATGATCATTGATTTTTAGTGGATGGTGCGGTCCCATCGATTGGCTCACCACCTTATCTAATAGTTATTGATAATGGGTCAGCTTGATGGATGGACAACTGTTGTCTAATGATTCTCTAATCATGGTGCACTCAAATCTGATCTCTAATTCATGAAGCTCACCATGCCAAAAATATTGCTCCACTCCTTGGTTAAGTCAGACCCACAATTTACATGAATTAGATTTCTGATTGGGTCCCTCATCATATCTGAAATATTAAGCCCAACCCATCCTCCAATCCATAGCATCCAATGCCTAATAGACATGGTTGCATCTTCCCGACGCAACTAAACGACCATAATAAGTCGAGATAATCAATCCTAGGAAGGGCCCGCACATCTACAATGGTGGAAGACCTATAACTTAATATTTTCTTAGAAAGATTTGATTTAGATCTTTTATACTTGACTTGACTTAGTCATAACAATTAAGACTAACCTGGTGGCATGGATTAGCTCGAATCGTTAACCACCTCTAATCAGAACTGGGTTGACCCAATCAGCCAAGTAAGTGAGATCAATGAAAGAAATATTTCATTCACTCATCGTGAATGTATTCAGATCAAGTAGCTTCCAATTAAGAATCATTGGTCATATCTGCCAAACTTATCTTAGACACTGATTTATCAAATCAGAACTAATCAAGTTAGCCTATAATCTAGGCTCAAACCATAGAGCTAAATTAGATCTTGATTGGGGGACCATATGCGACTGTGAATCGACCTTGACCCAGACTTAATCCTATTGGGTTTATCAATTTTAAGTACTCTTGATCCCACCTAACCAACTCTTGATTCAGTTTGATCAACCATTAGACCTAACTGAGCTATCCATACCTGAACCCAATTTTATGAAGATATCTTAGATCTAAAAATTCATAATTTTTGGATCTAATTGATTTTATAATCTAAATTTTTGATTAAGTTTGGGTTCATAAATAAAATATGTATAAAAAATTTTAGAATTTTAGGATCTAGAATTTTGTAGAAAAATAAGTTCTGATTTTTGATTAAGAATATATACACAGCACCCCTATATGCCATAAGAGCACCACATCGAATGAAAAGAGAGGGCCTTTAAATCCTTCTTACTCTTACGCTCGAATGACCAAGGAGAATGTCTTAATCAAAAACTAACAATTACACTACAAAATAATTAGATCTACAACATATATCGCATATAAAATTAGAGATCTAACTATGCATGCTTTGTATAGATCTCATGTATTAAAATTTAATCAATACATGCATGTTTTTAGGTCTGATATATCATATATAACATCTAAAAAATAAAATTTTAATTGATCATATCATAGAAAATTCTATTCTATACAATACATAGAATAATTCTATATAGCTAGTCTAGACATGCATCAAATACATCTCATGTATTAATTTAAAATTTAATTTTGTATTTCTAGATCTAATTATAATTCTTATAATATCTAAAAATTAAAAATCTAATAAAAATCTAATTGATCATATCAAAGAGAAATTTATTCTAGACTACATAGAATAATTTTAAAACCTATTCTAATCATGCATCTCATACATCATCATATATCAGCATATATATGAAATTTTTAATTAATCTATTAATTCTAGATTTGATCACATCTGATATAACATCTAAAATCATTAATATTAGATAAAAAATAAAATAGAAATTAGATCAAAATCTAATATGAAGAACTGCAAACATAGCTTTGATACCAGTTGAAGGAAAAAACTATTTTTCCAGCACAAAATCAATCTGATCTGATTAGATCTGTAGAAAAAAATTAAAAATTTTTCTACAAGTTTTTGATTAGATCTAAGAGTTTTCAAATTTGATCCTAATGATCTGGTATTAAAAACAAAAATTAGAATAAAAATAGGAATAAGATTTATTACCTGTTCAAGGTAATAGTTACCCTATCGATGATCTATCAATTCTCGAGGTTTTGGATCTAGTCATGCACGTGCTTGACCTCTACTAGAGTCCACTTGGACTAGATCTAAATAAACTCTTCTTCTAGATCTGATCTCCAAAAATTAGATCTGGAGACTTCTGGTTGATCCTTCAAATCATTCTCTGAAGGTCATGCATTCGTCTCCTGAACAACTTGTCTTTCTTCTTGATCTTTATGCCAAAACACTTGGATCTTTCATTAGAACTCATGCCCAACTCTTGGGCATGGAGAAGAGAGAGAGGACCAGAGGGATGTAGGCATGGAGGAGAAATTGGGTGGTAGCCTTGGGGCATGGGAGATCAAAGTTGCAAACCCTAGGGCGCAGGGTCCTTTAAATAAACCCTGCACCATACATAGAGTCCTATTTGATCAAGTAATCTAATTACATGATTTAATCAGATTTTAATCTAATTTCCTACAAGAAATACCAGCTCTCTACCTAGTTTTTGTTGCCCAAAAGGTTTAGGAGTTGTTGCACAAAATAGATGAGAAGAGGAGGGTGGGATGGGGAATTATCTACAAGAGTTTGTTCCATAACAATCTCTTCCTCGACTCCTCTTATTGTGCGCATGCCATATTGGTGGCCCACCTCATTTCTTTGATGAATAACTCCTTGGGGCATGCATGCAAGATCAGAAATATAGGAGGCACATGCCATACCCTTCATTTCCTACAAAGATCGGGTCAATGTCTTGATGAAAACAAAAATAGTAGGTTGTGTCAGAATTTGGCAGGTATTGTTTTATTTCTATCTAATGGATTAAGATAACCCTTTTCTAACCTAAACAAGCTATAGTCGAATTAGGACAAATTCTTATAGAATTCTTGGATAAGCCCAAACTAATTTGGCTCAGTCGAGATGAACCAGAAAGACTATAGAAGGAGAATGTTAGGCTCAATTGTGTGCTACCATGATTTTCTTGAACCTAATTTTGATCTAATCCAAATCAATCAAACTAGGTTAGCCTAATTGATCACATCTAAATCTAAATTCTTGTTTGTGTAATCTAGTTAGGTTCAATTTTGTATGGTAATGAGATATGTCATAATCTCTATCATCGACATCATCAAAACATCTTTCGATGGACCAGAACTTTTTCAATTCACACAATTAGAATGATCGATCATCAAGATTGTTCTAATTACTCCCAAAATCCACCAGTGACACCTAGCAGTATATAGTGATAGTCCATCAGAATTGAAAGCAAACCTCTCGGTGCAGCTACCTGTGTGATTGGCTTCTTCTTTCATGAGCCCCAACAGGATTAGAGTTAAGTTGAACTCATCAAACGCAACACCCCATCATATGATTGAATCATTCAATTTGAGTCCGATATGAAATACTAATAGAAAACTTTTTTCTATTGTATTACACTACCATGGCCATGGGTTTAAGGACTCAATCTCATGATCATCATAGGACTATTCCTTCTCTACCGAGGTTGATAGATCCCATCTTGGTGCGAACCAATCCCTACAATAAACATGCTATAGCCAATATATACCTTAGGATTCCAAATGGCTAGAAGATTGAGTTATAGCATAGTCAAACTATAATACACTTAAGGTGAACTACCGATGCACCTCAGATCAAAGAACCAGATACACAACTGCAGCATCGAGCTTAGTCATTGACGAGAAGGTAGACTTCCTTATGACTGCTCGAGGTGGTCACGCTTAGTGCCCTCGTTCTCTAATGAGTACCATACTCTCGCTCTAATATCTCCACACCATAGACTCAAAACTTATTTATTTTAAGAAAGTGATCGTACATTAATCTTTTGGATTGATCACCATTCTTATGACGTTCCTATGATCGAAAGCAGTTTATGAGTTAATTGTGACAACACATGTCTTAAATTTTCAACTCTTAAAAATATGCATTTATCATACCCGTTAACTCAAAGGATGTATTATAGATACTTTAAATACATAATATGATAGAAAATATTTTTTTTATTAATTTATAATTAAAATTATAAAAATGCTCCTAGAAAGTATATTACAAGTGTCAGCTAATCTAGCTTCTAGAGCATATATCTAACACTACTCAGAGTTAGACTTTAGACTTCTGGTTGTAGCTAATACAAGTACGTGTTTCAAGTCATTTACATTTTCTTCAAGATCTCTCCTCGCTGCTAAACTCTCACTAAGTAATTTGTTAGCCTTTTTCTTAAAACTATAGACTGGGCTTTAGCATCCTTCATTGCACTCTCATTGTCAGTCGTTTGGATGTTGAGCTGTATGAGTTTGGTCTTACTCTTCTTCTAAATCACCGAAAGGTCTCCCATGGTTCTCTTCAAAGAGGCAATATTTTTGGGATCCCCTTTCGGACCGGTCTGATCTTTATCCATCAACTATTTCTAAAGATGGGACATCTCAATGTTAGTTAGTTCAAGTTTCTTTTTCAACTCATCAATCTATCTGCACCAGCCAATTCGGTAGGTGTCATACACTATCTCGGCATCACATAGTTGATGTTTAAAGTTAGAGATTTTTTTCAACCAATCCCATACATATTCTCCTTACATTGGGCTCAGGCTAAACCCTTCTTCTACTGGCCGATCTTCTCTTTTGCTTTAAGAAGCTCAGCCTCAAGAGAGCAATTTTTTATAGTCGAAGTCCAAGCCCTATCGCTAGCAAGTTTCATTCCCCGCTCTAATGCTTCAGTAAGATGGTACTTCTTGGTGGTGTATTTGTTGAAGAATTGCTTGGACGACTGGCGAAGTCAGTTGATTTCAACTACTGCTTCAACATAACCCTTCTTCAATTTCTTGAGGTTGTCTTCTATCTTTCCTAGCTTTCTTTTGAGTTGATGAACTTTTTTTTTAAATCTTTTATATGAGCCTTCAAGGGGATACATTAAGGTAGAGGTTCAACTTTAATAGGAGACTGCACTTAACATATAAAAACACCATGACAAAGAAGAATGGTGAAGGAAAAGATTTTGCTTTCACTAATTGAAATGTCAGAATACTTGAGAGATAAAAAGAAAAAAAGAAAAATAGTACAACAAGCAGTCTCAGAACTTTGGAGGAGCAGTGGAGGAGCTCGAAGTAGCCTCAGTCAGTGCAGAACCTTTAGTGGGTGCAGAGATGGGTTCAACAGGCTCAATAACAGTAGCAGCAGCACTAAAAAGATCGTCACTAGCTACAAGAAGCTCTGCCTCATCCTCGAAAGGTTTTTGTATCAAGAAACTGAGATTCAATCCTAGAAACTTCTCTGTGACCCTTGATTAGTAGAGTTCATATCCTTTGATGAAGACCTCCTAAGCGAAGGCCACCTTGATCTTCCTCAACTTCTTTAAAGACTTGAAGGAGGAAATAGCCTCTTTTGCCACCTGCCTCTTCTCCTTGGCAGAGTTTGCCTTGACCTTCTTCCTACTTCTTTCTTTTGAGGTTAGTGCTGCCCTCAAGTTGGCAATGTTTGCTCCTCCCTTTGGAGCACCTCTGTAGATGCCCAATCCTAGCTGAGAGATGGCTCACCTCAGTCTTGTATCCCTGGGCCTCCTTTATAGCTTTCGAGGCCTTCGCCTTCTTAGCATTGATCATCTCGATATTGGCAATCAATTGATGGCCGACCTACAAGCAATGAAATTAGTTATGTTGTTGAAGAGTTCATAACCAAACTAGAGAAACAAGAGAAGAAATCATTACCTCTAGGTATGCCCCGAGGGAGTGCTTGACCTGCTAATCAAGGTTGGTGCAGGTAATCCTCTTGATGATGTGCAGAAGAATACATGCATCGACCAAGGTCTTGACAACTCTCTAGTCATCGAAGGAAGCATTATCCTAATTGATGCTATCGTCACTAGATTTTCCTGAGTTTCGTTAGGATCGAGCTCTCCTAGTGATAGTCTTCGTCTTCTTCTTTATTTCTTCCTCAAAAGGAGGAGTTAAAATAGGGACCTCGATAGATGGGCTCAAGGTCATCAATGGCACCACGACTTCTAGAGTGGGGACTCCTCTTGGAGTAGTGGAGCTTGATTCCCCAACATTTGCCCATTTGGATAGTTCTGTAGAGGTCTTCTTCTTCCTTTCTTAAGCTTGAAGCCGTCTCAACTATTACGAATTGTATCCTAATGCCAATCATCAGTTTGTTGATGGTTGTGCTATTTTATACTTATAAATAATTTATTATTGAATAAAATAATATTTTAGCTTTTTCATCATAAAGTCTGCATCTTCTAATGAACTTCATTTGTTATGATGAAGTCCTTAGAACTATTTAGTTTCAATAAAGAGAGGATTTATCTATTAGTCATTAAATTGTTCGTGGCCAAATAATACGTTGCTCATCAGGATGACAACGCTTATCGAGCATAGATCACTGTATGTCATATAGGTTGGTTGTCCTCTTAACCAAGGAGTGTGAAAATACTAGTATGACATACAGGTGAGATGTAAGGATACATCATCACTAAACATGACCAACTCCAAAGCATTATGCTATCAAGAATTACTATGATGGGATATGGGTATTAGTGTTTGTTAGACCTGAGATCACCATGGTAGCTTACAAGCAACTTATTGTTCTTTAGTGCTGGACTATCTAATTTTCTAATTCAGTGATGGAAGGTTTCTGGGCACAATCAAGTACTTATGAAGTCGGTATGTGATCAAGATGGAATTGGCCACTCCAAGAGTTTGCAAAAAATGCATCTCTGTATTTCAATTTAGCAAAACCTTGCCAGGGCAATCCATGAGATGAATTTGATATTTTAAAATACAATATGGATGACCTGATCAGGATTGACAGTTAAACTCTGTCGTCCTATGAGCATTAAGGTCAAGGAGATGAATTATATGGAAAGTATATACACATGGGTTCTAAAATAGCTTTATACATTCGACCTATCTGGCCATTGGGTATCATTGCTTGATGGTCACTTCGATTGATACAAGAATTTATCTCTATACTACTAACTTAGGTTCAAACCTATGGGATCACATACATAAGAGATCGCAATCTTATCGGATGGTTGATCAATGATTTAGAATCATTCTAAGGTCAAACAATTAATACGATTGATGTTTGACCTAGTGCAAGTGTTGCAGAATGATCGATTAGCAATTGGATTGTTAATTAGCTTAATTTGAATAAGCCAAAGGACTGAGATTAAGTTTAAATAAATATAATTTAATTAGTTTTTATTTGTACTTGATTGGATCAAGTCCAATATAGATTATTGGATGAGCTAATTGCAAGGGAGAACAAGTCTCTATTCAATTAGGACTTGTATACACCCAATTTCTAATTTTATTAAAAATTAAATAAGATTTAAATTTAATTCAATCTGATTTAATTATAATTTTAGTTGGATAAGATCATCTCTAATTGGGTTGTATTAGTTTTGATTTAATTGGGTTCAAATAATAAGTTGGACCAAGACAAAACTAAAAATCCTAGTGTGACTAGGATTTCTTCATCTTGCGCCACCTTTCTTTCCATGCCCCCCACACCAATTTTCTTAGAATTTTCATGAAAAATTTTATTTCTAGAGAGTATCCATGCCTTTTCGTGTCTTCCACTATTTTATAAGAAAATTAGTCATGGAATAGGTCAAAATAGACAAGTTGTTTTGACCTAGGTCTCTATTAGATAAAGTTTGACACATCATCTTTCCTTATTTTTTTGAGGCACCAAACCACTTGATTTCTCTCTATCTTATTTATAAAAAATAAAAAAATTATTTTCACATATTCTTTAGAGTCCATGAAAAATAATGAGGGGATGTCAAATAGTTGGGCACCCCAATCCTTGCTCCATTTGGACCTGCCTTTCTAGGTTTTTGAACTAGACAAGGACTCTATCATAACTCTCTATTTAAAGGGAGTTAGGGCATAATTTTTCTACAAATTTTAGATCTAAGGGAGAGGTTTGGGGAAAGAGAAGATTGGGTGCAAAGAATTGTTAGATATATGTGCCCTAGAAGCTAGAATTGGCTGACACTTGTAATATACTTCTAGGGGCAAAATTATAATTTTGACTAAAATCAATAAAATGGGTTATTTTCTATCACATATGTGTATTTAGTGTCTGTGATACATCCTTTGAGTTAATGGTAATAATAATTCATTTTATCAAGAGTTAAAAATTTAAGACATGAATAATCATTATTAACTCATAAAATGCTTCCGACCATAGGATCATCACAAGGATGGTGATTGATTTGAATGGTTGGTGTACAATCGCTTCTCTTTAGTAGATGAGTCTTCAGTCTACGGTGTGGAGACACTAGATTGAGAGTATAGATACTCGTTAGAGAATGAGGGCACCGAGTGTGACCACCTCGAGTAGTCATTAGGAAGTCTACCTTCTCATCAATGACTGACTCGATGCTGTAGAAGTGTGTCTGATTCTTTGACCTGAGGTGCATCGATAGTTCACCTTGAGGATGTTATAGTTTGACTACACCATTACTCGATCTCCTAGCCATTTAGAATCCTGAGGTGTATGTTGGTTATATTATGTTCATTGTAGGAACTGGATTGCATCAAGATGAAATCTATCTACCTCGATGGTAGAGGAGCAGCTTTATGATGATCATGAGAATCAAGTCCAAAAGCCCATGGCCATAGCAAAGTGAAATAATAGAAAGAGTTTCTATTTAGCTTTTCACACCAGACTTAAATCAAATGATTACATCAGATGATAGAGACTAGGGTTTGACGAGTTCACCTAAATCCTAATCTGATCGGAGCTAAAGATAGAAGAACTTAATCACACAGGTAGCTGCACCAAGAGGTTCGCATTAATCACATGGTGATGAGTCAGTTGGTGAGACCGCACCACCCACTAGAAATCATTAATCATGGAGATTTTTGCATCTCTACAGAGGAAGTGTAGGGATCCGAGAAAATAGTGGGAGCTAATTTATTTAAAAATAAAATTCCTAAATAAATTGGTCAAGTCATAATTACAATATCTAACTTGAATCTTTGACTCTCTGTAGGAAAATGTCTGCATCCAATTCATTAGCACGTATCTTGGACACACATAGACTGACCGAACCCAATTATAAAGATTGGCTCAGAAAGTACAAAATCAGTTTGGGTTCCAAGAAGTTAACACATGTATTGGATCAGGACCCTCCCACCTTACCAGCCCATCCATCCACTGAACAGAGAGCATCTCTGGAAAAATGGATAGACGAAGATAATAAGGCCAGATATTACATATTTGGGCTCGATGTCTGATGAGCTCCAGCACCAACATGAAGATATCGGGACTGCTCACCAAATGTTGGCTCACCTACAGGAGATGTTTGGTGAACAGAGTCGCGCAGCCAAGTATCAAGTCACGAAATGACTTTTTAAGGCTAAGATGCATGATGGGCAGTCAGTCCAAGATCACTGTCTGATGATGATCAAGGACATGGAAGAGCTTGAGAAGCTCGATGTGAAGTTAGACTTGGATCTGCAGAATGATATTATTCTGCAATCCTTGACTGATGCATATGGGATAATTCATCATGAATTACCACATGCATAAACTTCAAAATTCCTTGGCCGAATTAATGAATATGCTGGTCACCGCTGAGCTTTCTATGAAAGGATTCTAAAGGCTCAGTTCTTGCTATGGAACGGACTTCTTCCAAAAGAAAGTCTTTCTAGAAAGAAAAAAGAAGTCTGTACAAAAAAGCAAAAGGTGGAAGGAGCAAAGAAGAAGAAGGCAGAGCCGAAGAAGAAGGCCGATGTCAAAGGAAAAGTATTTTCATTGCAACAGCGACGGCCACTGGAAGCGGAAACTGCCCTACTTACCTGGCCACCCTGAAGAACAAGAAGGAAGGTCCTTCTGGAGGTATGCTCGTTATTGAGTCTAACCTTATGATTTCTTCTGCATCCAGTTGGGTGCTTGACTCTGGTTCTAGTGCTCATCTATGCACTTCCATGCAGGGTCTTGAGGATAGCAAGAGGTTGAGGGATGGAGACATGATCCTACGTGTCGGTAATGGAGCAAGAGTTGCTGCAGTGCCAGTGGGAACATACCCTCTTCGATTACCATCTGGTTTAGACTTAGTTTTGAAAGACTGTTATTATGTGCCTGCAGCTAGCAGGAATTTGATTTCTGTTTCATGCTTAGCACTAGAAGGCTATGTGATTACCTTCTTTAAGGACCATTGTAACATTCTTTATGAAAGAAATAAAATTGCAAATGGTTTTCTTATTAACGATCTTTATCAGCTACATATTGATGTATCTGTTCTAACTATCGAGCAAAACGTGAATGCCAAATGACCTAGGGATAGTCCAAACGATAGATATCTATGGCACCTGAGATTAGGTCATATAGCAGAAGATAGGATCAACAAATTAGAGAAAAATGGGCTATTGAGTCCATTGACTTTCCGAGTCATATCCAACTTGTGAATCTTGTCTTCAAGGCAAAATGACTAAACTCCCTTTTGTTGGACATGGGGAAAGGGCCACAGATCTCCTTGCCCTAGTACATACTGATGTGTGCGGCCCATTTGATGTGCTGGCTAGAGGCAATTTTGTCTACTTCATTACCTTTATCGATGATCTGTCTAGGTATGGATATGTGTATCTTATGAGACACAAGTCTGAAGCTTTTGAAAAGTTCAAAGAATTCAGACATGAAGTAGAAAAATAAATTGGAAAATCCATTAAGGTTCTTCGATCAGATCGAGGAGGTGAATACCTTAGCCAGGAATTCCTAGACTATCTCAAGAAAAATGGCATAGTCTCTCAATGGACTCCACCAGGAACACCTCAACTCAACGGGGTTTCAGAATGGAGAAATCGGACTCTATTGGATATGGTTCCGATCCATGATGAGCTTCACAGACCTCCCTGATTTTCTTTGGGGACATTCATTGTTAACTTCAATTTATCTACTGAATAGGGTTCCCTCTAAGACCATTCCTACCACACCGTATGAGATATGGCACGGTAAGAAACCAAGTCTGAGTCATCTCAGAATTTGGGTTGTCCGGCTCATGTCAAAAGACAACAAGCGGATAAGTTAGAGTTTAGGTCCTTCAGAGCTCGATTCATAGGATATCCTAAAGAGTCATTAGGATACTATTTCTACATTCAGAAGACCACAATGTGATTGTGAGTCGACATGCCATCTTTCTTGAAAAATAGTTTATTCAAGATAGCGGCATTGGAAAGCAGATTAAGCTTGATGAGAAAGTCTCACAAGTACAACGAGCTAAGGACCAATTGGAACCAAATCAGGTTGAGCCAATAAGAACACTACCTCCTCCACCTCGTAGATCGAAAAGAGTTTTCCGTCCCCCTGAAAGATACTTAGGTATTATTTCAGAGGAAGTAGAGGAAAATGTTCCTCGTAGGTAATGGTGCTCATGGTGATGATCCCAAAACCTACTAACGAGGCGATATCAGATATCGACTCCGAGAAATGGCTAGAGGCAATGCAGTCAGAAATTGACTCGATGCACTCAAACCAAGTCTGGACCTTGGTAGATCCACCAGAAGGTATAGTACCTATTGGGTGTAAATGGATCTTCAAGAGAAAGATTGGTGCAGATGGGAATGTGGAGACATTCAAGGCTAGACTAGTGGCAAAAGGTTATAGTCAATGCGAAGGCATTGACTATCAGGATACCTTTTCCCCAGTGGCTATGCTAAAATCCATCCGCACATTGCTTGCCGTTGCAGCCTATTTCGATTATGAAATATGGCAAATGGACGTGAAAACGACATTCTTAAATGGATATCTTGAGGAAGATATCTATATGGAACAGCCGCTAGGTTTCACATCCAGTGATACTGATCACAAGGTTTGCAAGCTGCAAAGGTCCATATATGGACTTAAGCAAGCATCTCGGAGCTGGAACACTCATTTCAATGATGTGATCAAAAAGTTTGGTTTCATCAAAAATGAAGAGGAACCATGTGTTTTCAAAAAGGGTCAGTGGGAGCGCTGTTGTCTTCCTCGTATTGTACGTGGATGACATCCTCCTTATTGGGAATGATATTCCCATGTTGACACGATCAGTCAAGATGTGGTTGTCCAAGGAATTCTCCATGAAAGACCTAGGTGAAGCATCCTTTATTCTAGGAATTAAGGTCTATAGGGATAGACCGAATAGGATGCTAGGACTTTCACAGAAGATGTACATAGAGGAAAGTACTAAAGAGGTTTAGTATGGAAAACTCTAAGAGGGGATTAATACCCTTCAGACATGGTATTCATCTTTCCAAGAAGATGTGCCCTAGCACACCTGAGGAAATAGAACGCATGAGCAAGATCCCTTATGCTTCTGCAATAGGGAGCCTCATGTATGCCATGCTATGTACACGACCTGATATAGCCCATGCTGTGAGTGTCACAAGCAGATATCAGTCAAATCCAGGTGAAGAACACTGGACTTCTGTGAAATGTATCCTTAAGTACTTGAGAAGAACTAAGGATATGATGTTGGTCTTTGGTAATGGAGAACTCCAAGTCCTAGGGATACACAGACTCAGATTTCATGTCCGATGTAGATGATCGAAAGTCGACATCTGGGAGTCTATTTGTGTGCAATGGTGGTGCTGTCAGCTGGAAGAGTTTCAAGCAAACTATGATAGCAGATTCCACCATGGAAGTAGAATATATCACTGCATCAGAGGCTGCGAAGGAAGCATTCTGGTACAAGAAGTTTGCTGTAGAAATCGAAGTAATGCCATCAGATGCCATTCCTCTATACTGCGACAACAATGGCTTCATAGCCCTTGCTAAGGAGTCGAGGTCTCATCAGAAATCCAAGCATATTGAGCGGCGATACCACCTCAATCGCAATTACCTCAAGAAGGGTTATGTCGAGGTCAAGAGACTCGACTCCACAGACAATGTGGCAGATCCGCTTACAATGCTATTGGGCTAGCAGAAGATCGAAGCCCATCCTGAGAAGATGGGAATTAGATTTGTAGCCAATTGGCTTTAGGATAAGTAGAAGATTGTTAGATATATGTGCCCTAGAAGCCAGAATTGGCTGACACTTGTAATACACTTCTAGGGGCAAAATTATAATTTTGACTAAAATCAATAAAATGGATTATTTTCTATCACATATGTGTATTTAGTGTCTGTGATACATCCTTTGAGTTAATGGTAATGATAATTCATATTTTCAAGATTAAAAATTTAAGACATGAATAATCATTATTAACTCATAAAATGCTCCCGACCATAGGATCATCACGAGGATGGTGATTGATTCGGAAGGTTGGTGTACAATCACTTCTCTTTAGTAGATGAGTCTTGAGTCTATGGTGTGGAGACACCGGAGCGAGAGTACAGGTACTCGTTAGAGAATGAGGGCACTGAGCGTGACCACCTCGAGTAGTCATTAGGAAGTCTACCTTCTCATCAATGACTGACTCGATGCTGTAGTAGTGTGTCTGGTTCTTTGACCTGAGGTGCATCGATAGTTCACCTTGAGGGTGTTATAGTTTGACTACACCATTACTCGATCTCCTAGCCATTTGGAACCCTGAGGTGTATGTTGGCTATAGCATGTTCATTGTAGGAACTGGATTGCATCAAGATGGAATCTATCTACCTCGGTGGTAGAGGAGCAGCCCTATGATGATCATGAGAATCAAGTCCAAAAGCCCATGGCCATGGCAGAGTGAAATAATAGAAAGAGTTTCTATTTAGATTTTCACATCGGACTTGAATCGAATGATTACATCATATGACAAAGACTAGGGTTTGACGAGTTCACCTTAAACCCTAATCTGATCGGGGCTCAAGATAGAAGAACTTAATCACATAGGTAGCTGCACCAAGAGGTTCGCATTCAGCTCTGATGGGTTGCCACCATATACTGCTAGGTGTCACTGGTGGATTTTGGGAGCAATTAGAATGATTTAGATGATCGATCATTCTAGCTGTTCGAATCAGAAGAGTTCTGATCCATCGAAAGGAGTTTCGATGATGTCGATGATAGAGATCATGACATATCCCATTACCATACAGAACTGAACCTAACTGGGTCACACAAACAAGGGTTTGAATCTGGTGATCATCAATTGAACTGATTCAGTTCAATTGATCTGAATGAGATTCAATTAGGTTCAAGGAAATCGTGCTAGCACTCGATTGAACCTAACGTTCTTCTTTTACTATCATAAATAGTTGTCCTGACTGAGCCAAAGGAGTTTGTGCTCGATCAGAGGCCTTCACTTGGTCTGACTGGAGCTTGTCTAGGTCAAAAAAGGTTGTCTTATTTTGTAAGACAATACCTACCATTTTTTATCACCTACCATTTCTCGTCCTTTGACTTTGGTCAAAAGTTGACCTTTGACTGGTCAAATGTTGACCATTGACACTTTGACTTCTGTCCATGTGTCACGCACCTATTGGAGAGCTGGTGGGAGCTTGTGCCCCTACCAAAACCAAGCAAGGAGGAGGGCGCACGGCATCCTTGGCGTGTGCGCAAGCTGGAGGCGCCCAGGAGTCCCTGTTGGATAGGGACTCCATCTTCTTTTTGGATTTTGATTAGACTTCTCCTAAGAATCAAGTTTGACTAGTCTTAGGCACCATCTAAGGAGGAATCCAAGGGACTCTATTCCCACCAATCAGATTTAGATCTGATTTCACAAAGGATTGTGATTGATTGGGAAGAAGAGGAGTTGGGTCACGCAAAGTCTATAAATAAGACCCTACGCCCAACTCAAAAAGCGTTGAAAATTTTCACGCCCCAAGGCTGCCTCTCCTCTCCTCCTCCACGCCAAGACCATCTTCTCCCTCTCCTCTCCACATCCAAATTAGTTTGGGATCTTACTTGGTGCAATCCAGATGAGAGAAAGGTGACTGAAAGCTAGAAGGCTGCGCTACTGTACAGGATAACTTTTGATCTTCGAAAGGTATTTTGAAGATTCTCTAGATCAGATTCAGATCTAATTTTTGGAGATGTGATAGAGAAGAAGAGGATCTCTAGATCCAGCCCGAGTGGATATTGGTAGAGGCCAGGCACTTGCGTGGCTAGATCTAGAACCTTCCGCTACTTACAGAATCATCAATGGGAATAGGATTACCCTACATCAAGGTAAATTAAATTTTATTTAATTTATCTAAATTTATTTTAATTATTAAAATAATAAAGATCAGATCTGAAATATCCCAGATCTGATTCAGATCAAAGAAAAAATTTTTTGAAATATATCTCTTGATTCGATCAGATCTGAACGAACCTGGTCCAGAAAATCAGGATTTTTCCTTCAAGAATATCTTGGCATGGTGCTTCATTGAGACACAAGTCATTGTGTCCTGGTGAGAGAAAAAGAAGGGAGAAGAAAGGATTCTTCTCCAAGGTTTTTCTTGATCCCTTCCTACTCTTTTTGTGAGATTTAGAGAGATGAGTCCCTTCACAAATCTCTTTTTTTCTTCTTCTAAATATTGGAGGGTCCAAGGATTGAAGAAAGAGGTTCCAGATCAGCCATTGAAGAAGGATCAGCACAGTACTAGCATGCTGTGCTGATTTCCTATCATCGAACTTCAGATCTTAGATCGAGACCTTGTGTGGACATCCTATAGAGGCTGAACATGTGTGCGGCTTGGAGCAATGATCTCAGCCTCAGATCAGTGAGTTGAAGAATCTAACTTGCTAAGGTAAGGGTGATGCGATCTTCTTTTTGATGCTAAATTTTATCTAGTATAATATTGCTTTGATGTTGATTTGATCAACATTATCTTTTCTTATTTTTTAATTTTAGATTTAATCGCATGCTTAAATCATGTGACAAGATCCAAGATCTAGGGCTCTTTCATGTGTTATTAATGAATTAATTTGATTTGTTCATCTCTTCCACTGCATGTTTTGAAAAAATTTTAAAATCTGATCATGAAACCCTAGATCTATTTTCTTCAATTGGTATTAAAGTGTAGGTTCTTTATGACATGATTTTTATGCATGTATGAATTATTTAATTAGATTAGATCTAATTTATAATTTATTATTTAAATCTAAAATTAAAAAGTAGATCGTATGAATTGATCTTGTAAGGTTGTCCTGCTATTAGATTTATCTGTTATAGTGTAAAGGTTGTCATAATTCGTGTAGATCTAATGTAAATCATAAATTTATTAGATATAATTTAGATTAATTTATAATTTATTATTTTTAAAATTATTTAAATTTAAAAATAAATATTTTAGATTGCGTGGACTGATCTTATAAGATTATCCTGCTATAAGATTTACCTTTTATAGTGAAAAGATTATCCTAGTACGTACTAAACTAAAATTCTAATCATAAAATTTTAGAATAAATCTAAAAAGTTTTATGATTTGATTGAAAGTATTTCAATCTGATTTTTATCATCATAAATTTATTAGATTTGATATATGATGATTTATGATCGATTAGAATTGAAATAATTTCAATTTTGAATTACATGAATATATTTAGTTTAGATCTAAAGTAGTTTCATATTTATATTATTTTCATATTGATTATGAATCAAACATGCAACTGATTGGTAGAACCATATTATAAAAATATTTTATAAATATAAAAATTATTTTTTAAATGTCGAATCTAAATACTCAATCCAAAACTTAATTAAGAATTAAGAGTTATTTTGATTAGGATCTAGGATTGTGAATTGAAGATCCTAGGACACAAATCATAACTTTAGGTTAATGGGTTAGTAAGAATTAGGTCCATTAATTGGGTTAGACCTAAGGTTAGATTAAAGAATGGAATTAGTTAGAGAATCGACTAAATCTAATAAATAGTTGTTATAGATTAGGTCAAGGATTCTCTAGATCAATTACAATAGTTGTAGTTGGTCAAGTCCATGTCTTTAATGAGAACCAAGATGGACTTGATTCTTGGCTATGTGGTCTACCCCAAACTATTAGGTTGATCCAACCAAAACTAATTAATCAGTTGGTATCTAAGATAAGTCTAGCAATCCAAACCAATGATTTTTAATTGATAGCTCGCTTACCTGGTCATTTCTAATGGTGTTTAAGACAAGCTTTGACTGACCCTCCCATAGATTTCACTTACCTGGCCTTTTTAATGAAATTATATTTTGATCAGATCACTTGGCAATTTGAGCTGATCCATGTCAGCTAGGTAAATTAGTGCGACTGATTTAGGTGCTCCTAGACCAGCCTATCAATGGTTTCCTTTAATCTGACTTGGTAAAGTCAGTGAGAGGATCATGATTAGCTGGTTCCTCTGACTCTTTTCTCTAAACCAAATTAATTAAATTCTGTAAAATTATTAGATCCTTAAACTAAAATAGTTATGGTGATAACTAGATCATAGCCTCCCATTAAGTGAGTGATATTGGATCCATTAATTGGATAATCATTGGAGGTCCAAAGGCCTAGTGCTTATCGACTAATGGAATTGTCATTCATAATATGATTTCTTGGCCACATCTCTCAGAATGATGGCTAGGTTGACCAACCAAAGTTGGACTTAATCATTCATTGGTTAGATGGACCAAGCATGGTCATGTTAATGGTTGGATCTAATTGGACCTTTTCAATGGAGGCCATGAAGAAACCAGATCTAGTGTTTCACGGGTTGATCTTGAAACTTTTCAGGATCAGATGTGGAAGACTTAAATAAATTAAATATATATTTAAATAAATATATAAATACATAGATCTTAGATCTATTATATGATCAAGGTATGATATTCAATTAAAAATTAAAAACATAAAGAAGAAGGAAAGGTTGATCATATCAACCTTGATCTACACTACATCTAATGCAGGTATGAAATCAATAGATCAGATCAATTACCTGTACAAGTTAAACATTCTAACTTGCTGATCCAAGTTTGAGGATGAAGTCATGAGCCGCACATACATCTAGCCTCTAGGAGTCATCTAGACGAGCCTACAAACTCTGATATGAAGTCCAATGCAAGAAATGAGCATAACATGTGATAGGAACGCGATGTTGTCATTAAGACACCGTATTTATCAGTTTAATCTGACTTCTTAAAATCATTAAAATTGCGTAGATAGTAGTGAGTCGGATCGAATCCACAGGGAAGGTAGTATTTTTAGATTTGAAATCTTTGATTTTTTTTTAGAAGAAAAAGAAGAAAAGGATTTGAGTTTTTGGAATTAGGATTGAAGTCGGAAAATAAAAAGCAAAAATTAAAAGATGCAGGAATTTAAACTTGGTACTAAGATCTACTAATTAGATCTTAGCATCTACTTGCAATAAAAAAATAATAATTAAATTATAGAAATTAAATTACAATAAAAATTAAAAGCAAGAAATTAAAATGCAAAAATAAAATTTTTATTAATTAAAATTTTAGAATTTAAATACATAAAATTTAAAAAAAAAAATAAAATAAAATAGCCTGATCTCTGATCTTGGATCGGCATTGGCAGAAAGATGGTGTAGAAGCTCGGCTCTTCTTCTCGGCACCCGTTGCTTCGAAGCAGCCTTTAACCCATAGCCTGGCTTCGCCCTGTACCAAAGCTTCACCTTGATCGGAGATATTAATTTCTGATGGCCTGGGGTCCTTTTTATAGAGCTAGGAGGGCTGGATATTTTTTCTAAAGGCAATATGGGACTAATAGCCTTTGTAATCATCAAAATACAAAGAAATTTGGATAAAATTTGAATCAAAATAGCTCTGATATGACTCTGATAAATCTGATAAAATCCAGCCGTTCAACAGGAATCCAACGGTCCAAAAATCATCAAAATCGGATGCAGATAAGCTCAGATCGGGTCGGATTAAATTCTGGCCGTTGGATCGCGCTTGATCGAGGAAATCTGGCCGCAAATCGCGCTTCGGGAGTCTTGATCGCCGCCGGCAGCGTTCTGGACCGTCGGATCATCGCCTGGATCGAGCGCTGCCGTCCGATGGTGATCCGCGTGATGTTTGTATCTGAATAAAATTCGGAAGCAACCACAGCCGTCCGATCCTGACCGCAAACAACCACATCCGTCCGATCGCGCAATAACTGTTCCCATGGACCGCGTGGACCGGCCGCACCGCACACCGCAACCAATCAGCGCCGCTGTTGTCGGACGAAAAGACTGAATTACCCTTGTGAGCCGCGATAAATTTCTGTAGACCCTTAAGGGGTCTAGGTCCACCACGTGGCAATCTCTGATTCGCCGGAATTTGCTGAGCTGGCGGTCCACGCCTGGATCGTGGACCGGCTGATGGCTTCAACGGCTGAGTCGGCTTGATGGCTCGGCTTGGCTTGGTGGCTCGGCTTGCGGAGCCGGCTGAGCCGTTTTCTTTTTTTATTTAATTTTTATTTATTTTATATTTTTAAAAATTCATATCTTTTTCATTTTAGCTCCGTTTTACTTGAAATTTATTTCGTTGTGATCAAGAAAAATGAGCTCTTTCTATTGATAATAAAATTTTATTTTTTAATTTTTATTAATTTTTATTATTTTTTAATTAATTTTTTAATTAATAAAAATATGAATTTTTCAAAAATTATATATAAATTGATTATTAATTCTTAAAAATTAATATAAATTAATTAATAAATTAATACTTTTATTGGTGAATTTATGATGCTTATCACACCCCCCAACTTAAGCTTTGCTCGTCCTCGAGTAAAGAAAGAATTTAGTTTTAAATACCTTTTAACTTTAGAGTTTCGAATTTTACCTAAGCAATTTTCAAAATGGCCATTGATATTCAGTAGAGCTTAAATGAGATATATCATTGGGGTATTAATACTTATCAATAGAAAAATTAAGTAAAGAACATTAAATTTTTCAGAACTTTTTCTAAATTATTCCACTTTTATCTCTGATTTGTCTAAACTTTCATATAGGCAGGTGTATTGCTACTTCCATCCTTCATTTATTAATTTTTATTTTCACATTGCCCACTTTTTGATGCGAATATCATTGCTTACTTAGGCAACGGGACCCGGTTACTCGGTGGGAAACCAATGTTTCTTTTTTTTTTTTTTTTTTTTTTTTTTTTTTTTTTAACGTTGTACCACTATTGAGTGTCTTAACTCCTTAAGCTTTCTATTTGATCCATGTAGCGAGTCTTGGGCCAATGACTCCCAAACCAGTTGGCTTTAGGGCACTAGGTATAGAATACCCCTCGGGCTTACTAGCTCGAATCAAATAGGCTACGAGTTAAGACTAGCTTTACAACGAGCTTCTTTGCCCTTCCCACCTTTTGACGCGAAACTCAATGCTTGCTTAGGCAAAGAGGCCCGGTTACTCAGTGAGAAGTACTTGGAAACTATTTTATTAAAATAAATTTTTATATGAAGAAACGTATAGTTACCCTACACAAGCCTATAAAAAGTAGACTTTTCTTTGATGCTAGTAAGAAATAATTAGAAATGCTCCAAGAAAAAAAAAATTTTTATGTTCTGGACTTAACTCTTTATTGAATTTTCTTAATACTTGATTCCTCAATATCTCACAGATTCTCTGATCTGTGTATCAATTTTCTTTTTAAAAATGCTTAGTTTTAATTCGATTCTTAAGCATAATCAAGTATCTAAATACTAAATACTAACTTTTTCGAGGACTTAAAATTTTAAAATTTTTATTTTTCTCTCCCCCCAACTTAATCGACATTGTCCTCAATGGAGAAGAAAAAATAAAGGATGTAATAAAGAACATGGAAGAATACACCTAACTCAGTATATTTATTTATTTATTTATTTATTTATTTATTTTTTTTTTGGTCCAGCACATGCCTTTGACAAATTTGAGCTCTCCCTCCAACTTATTCAAATTATCCTAAAAAAAAAAACTAAAAAGATAAATTAGATAAAAACTAAATATTGGGTTGCCTCCCAACAAGCGCTAAGTTTACCGTCTTCAGCCAGACACAATGTAGCTCACTATCCTGTGTCGAATATTGGATTGACAAATTCCAATGGTTTTGGATTGCCAATCTCAGAAAGTTGATGTTGATTTTTAATCCCATTATTGATATATTCACTGTTAATTTTTGGGATATATTTTATGATTCCATTCTCAGACCCATGTTTATTAAGAATTACTCCTATTTGTTCTTCTAAAATGCTCATGAATGGAGTTTTAGGAGTTAAGTTTGATTCAATGGGTGCTGGAATGGTGACTAAAGGCGGTTTTAATTCTGGAGGTAAATTAATGTGATCCTGCTTAAACAACTCCATTGACATTTCATTACATGCCTTTTGATTTTTATAAGAAGAACCAGCTTCTAGGGTTGAAGGGAATAGGACATTAGGTTTATAAGTCTCGGGTAAATCATCTATTCTCTTTTCCCTTATTTCTATCTCATTTAAACTGGAACTAGCATCAGTACTAATTCCTGGCTTGGGTTCTTCTATGTGGTTAGTCTCAGTACTAACCAGTTCCTCTAAATTTTTCATTTTGGCTAGCATCAGTACTAGCCTCTCTCACCTGGTCTTGGTATGGGTCCATAAGAATCCTATAGCTTTTAAGTTCAGGAATTACTTTGGTATTCTCAAATTGGAAGATTCTTAGATGAAACATTAGATTGATAATTTAATCCAGGTGGTTGGTGGTCATTAGGTGGGTTATTTGAAATTGGTAGGTTCGGTAGTTGATCTAGTTCTCTCCTCATGTTAGACTCAACTAATTGTCCTATTTGAGCTTCTAGTCTGGCGATAGATTGCTGTTGAGTTAGAATTAATTGTTGAAGTTGGTTAAATCTATCATCAGCTAGATTGGTCTGTTGAGGAGGTGGGTATGAAGGCTGATTATAATATGATGGCTGGTTAAACTGACTAGGCTGACCATTATTATAGGCATAATTTTGATAATTTTGCTCAAGTGAAATTTGGGTCTGAGCCTGAGTCTGTTGGGATGTCCAAGAAAAATTAAAGTTACTCCAATCTGAATTATATGAATTTGAAAATGGGTCATTAATCAATTTGGAGTATCCTTGAGTAGCTTGAACTTGTTCTTGGATAAAATATGGAAACTGTGCAGTCATAGGATATTCACTTACATGATGGGTTGGACTAGCACAGATTGAATAACTCTCCTGATAATTAGAAGATTGTTGACCTAGGGTTAGGAGTTGATCTATTTTCTGATCAAGAAGGTCAACTTTATCTAATTTTTGGACTATTAGATTTATATTAGCCATTTGATTATTATGTTTAATGTGAATCAACCATTCAATTAAGTTCAACTAAATCAGAAAAAGCGATTTCCTACCATGCATGTATTAGTGTAACCCTAATGTATGGTTTAAAAATTTTTAGAATATTTTTTTTATTTATTATTATTATTATTATTTTATTATATTAAAAATTAATTTTTTTTAATTATTTTTATTTGTTAATTTTAATTTAATTTAATTTAATTTAATTATTAATTTTTAGTTAGTTTAATTTTTATTTTATTTTATTTTTAGAGGAGAAAGGAGAAGAAAGAAAAAAGAGTTCTAAAGAAGAGGTCCTAAGGAGTCCTAGAACTAAGAAGAAAGAGAAGAATTCGGTTTAATTAGATCTAATGTTGGTTAGCAATCAAGTTGGTCAATCAATCCTGACTAAGGGTTATCCTAGATCTAGACAGCTCCTAACTGCCAAGGTCACCTTCAAGCCCTCCAAGTGTAGGATTAGCCAATCAACTAGCCAGGTAAGTGTAAGGTCGGTGGGAGTCCCCCCGTTGCTTGCCTTAGACACCAATTGTGCTTGGCCAGGTAAGCGAACGGAACCAATTAGAAACCACCTTCCTTCGGGCCCAATCGTCCCTGAACCACTTTCCTAGACACCAGTCAAATTGACTTATCCTAACCCGGTTCAACTCTTAGGATTCCTTGTCCTATTGAGCTCGAGTTCCTAGGGTTGATGTCTAATTGATTTTAAAATTAAAGGCTTAGGTCAATGCAGGATGCTGGTTGGTTGTTTGTGGGCTAAGGAAGGGTGATCAAATCCCCACCTTATCTTGTTTAATTGGGTTGTGCCCTTAATTTGATTTAATATGAATATGCAAAAAAAAAAAAAATTCAATCAAAGGGTTTCTATGCAATTTAAACTAGATGCATGCAACTAATTGAATTCTGAAAGGCTTACCTTGCCTCCAGCAATCACCAAAAAAAAAATAAAAATAAAAATAAAAATAAAACTAATATGATGCATGCTCTAAACAGTTAGGGTTTCTAATCTTATCATGAGGCTTTTAATTAGGTTTAAATGGATATTTTTTTAAATTAATTTAAAAATAAAATAAATAAATAAATAAATAAAAAGAAAAGAGGACTAGGGTTAGGATTGATCTTCACCAAAATTAGATGCTTTCTTCGTTTTCTCCTTTTTTTTTCTACAAAATAAATAAAAAAAAATTAGTAAGCAATATTAAAAAAATATAATTAATTTACAAAAAAAAAATCAAAGAAATCAAAAAAGAAAAAAAATAGCAAAATCTATTTCCTTCCCCGGCTAAACGGCGCCAGAATTTAAATACATAAAATTTAAAAAGAAAATAAAATAGCCTGATCTCTGATCTTGGATCGGCATTGGCAGAAAGATGGTGTAGAAGCTCGGCTCTTCTTCTCGGCACCCGTTGCTTCGAAGCAGCCTTTAACCCATAGCCTGGCTTCGCCCTGTACCAAAGCTTCACCTTGATCGGAGATATTAATTTCTGATGGCCTGGGGTCCTTTTTATAGAGCTAGGAGGGCTGGATATTTTTTCTAAAGGCAATATGGGACTAATAGCCTTTGTAATCATAAAAATACAAAGAAATTTGGATAAAATTTGAATCAAAATAGCTCTGATACGACTCTGATAAATCTGATAAAATCCAGCCGTTCAACAGGAATCCAACGGTCCAAAAATCATCAAAATCGGATGCAGATAAGCTCAGATCGGGTCGGATTAAATTCTGGCCGTTGGATCGCGCTTGATCGAGGAAATCTGGCCGCAAATCGCGCTTCGGGAGTCTTGATCACCGCCGGCAGCATTCTGGACCGTCGGATCATCGCCTGGATCGAGCGCTGCCGTCCGATGGTGATCCGCGTGATGTTTGTATCTGAATAAAATTCGGAAGCAACCACAGCCGTCCGATCCTGACCGCAAACAACCACATCCGTCCGATCGCGCAATAACTGTTCCCATGGACCGCGTGGACCGGCCGCACCGCACACCGCAACCAATCAGCGCCGCTGTTGTCGGACGAAAAGACTGAATTACCCTTGTGAGCCGCGATAAATTTCTGTAGACCCTTAAGGGGTCTAGGTCCACCACGTGGCAATCTCTGATTCGCCGGAATTTGCTGAGCTGGCGGTCCACGCCTGGATCGTGGACCGGCTGATGGCTTCAACGGCTGAGTCGGCTTGATGGCTCGGCTTGGCTTGGTGGCTCGGCTTGCGGAGCCGGCTGAGCCGTTTTCTTTTTTTATTTAATTTTTATTTATTTTATATTTTTAAAAATTCATATCTTTTTCATTTTAGCTCCGTTTTACTTGAAATTTATTTCGTTGTGATCAAAAAAATGAGCTCTTTCTATTGATAATAAAATTTTATTTTTTAATTTTTATTAATTTTTATTATTTTTTAATTAATTTTTTAATTAATTAAAATATGAATTTTTTAAAAATTATATATAAATTGATTATTAATTCTTAAAAATTAATATAAATTAATTGATAAATTAATACTTTTATTGGTGAATTTATGATGCTTATCAACATTATATGTGATTTTTTGACACCCGAGACTTCCAAATTGAGAAGAATGAGTTTCTAAAGATCTCAAAAACTCAAAAGACAGAGATAAGATAAAGTTCTAGAGAAGACTCTCTTCTTCTTCTCTTTTCTCTCACCTAGACACCTAGTTTTGTGCCTATGGAAGCCCCATGCCCAAGGACCCTCTTCCTCTGATTTTTACACATCCTAAATCTCCCCCAAAGCTTTATATTCCATAAAAATTTTAGCTAAAAATATATCCAATAAATAGAGAAAAAAGAAGAGTCCTTATCTAGGTCAAAAATTAGACAAGGAAAGGTCAAATAGGCCAAGACAATGGGTGCCCAACTCTTGGGTGCCTCCGCCATAATTATTAGCATGGACTACCAAGGGAGGGCACACAAGCCTCGTCCATAAATATTAGCATGGACTAGCAAGGGAGGGCACACAAAAAAGAGGTTTCTCATGCTGAATAAGAGAAGAATTAATAAAAGATGGGGCGGCACTCAAGGGAAGGTGTTTTGGTCAACAAGGATTCTATCTCATAGAATCATAAAGCAAAACTAACTCCCCTTTTGACTTGGTCTTCCAACAAATTGCCTTATGAGAAAAGAAGGGAGAGAGGGGCATGTGTGAACATCAAGGAGAGGAGATCTCATGCACAAAATAAAAAGAAATGGACGTGGGGGGTGTGGGCTAAGGTGGCGTAAGGTTAGAAAATCCTAGTCACAGTAGGACTCCTATTTTGACTTGGTCAAATAAGGTCTTTTAACCAAACAAAATCAAGAGTAAACCATCTTAATTAAATAAGGCCCTAACCCATTAAAGGCTTAATTAAATTAGATTAAATTAGATTTATTTTTAATTTAATTTTTTAATCAAATTAGAAAATTGGATTGACCCGAGTCCTAGTTAGACTAAGACTAGTTCTTCCTTACACTTGACTTATCCAATAAGTCAATTGGACTTGATCCAATCAAGTCCAAACCAAATCTAATTAAATATTATTTAATTAGACTTAATCTTAGCCCTCTAGCTTAACAAATTAAGTCAATTAGCAATCTAATTGCTAATCGATCCTCCTACAACACTTGCACTAGGTTAAACATCAATCGTATTGATTGTTTAACCCTAGAATAATTCTTAATCGTTGATCAACCATCCGATCAGATCATGAGCTCTAATGTATGTGACCTCATAGGTTCGAACGTAAGTCGATAGCATAGGAACATATTTTTGTACCAATTAAACTGATCATCTAGCAATGATATCCGACTGTCGGATAGGTCGAATGTGTAGAACAACATCCTTAGAACTCATACAGATATAGTTTTCATATAATTTATTCCCATGACCAAAATGCTCATAGCGCACCTCAGAGTTCAACTATCAACTCCAATTAGGTTGTCCACATTATATTTCAAAATATCAAATCCATCTGATGGATTATCCTGACCAAGGTTTTGCTATATTGAAATATAATGATGCATTCTTCTCCAACTCTTGGAGTAATCAATCCCATCTTGATCACACTCTTACTTTGCAACTACTTGACTGTAACTAGAAGCCTTCCATTACTGAATTAGAAATTTAGTTAGTCCAGTATCAAAGTATAGTGAGTTGCTTGTAGGTCACTGAGATGATCTTAGATCAATGAGACACTTATACCTATATTCCATCAGAGACATTCTTGACAGCAAAATGCTCTGAAGTTGGTCACGTTCAATGACGATGTACTTATACATCTCAACTACATGCCATACCAGTATTTCCACACTCCTTGGTTAAGAGGATAACCAACCTATATAGCATACAATGACCTATGCTCGATAGATGCTGTTGTCCTTATTAACAGTCTATCATTTGGTCGCAAACAAAGTTAAGGACTAATCGATAAATCTTCTCTTTATCGAAGCTAAATAGTCTTAAGGACTTCATCACAACAATCGAGTTTCTTAGAAGATGAATACTTATGATAAAAAATATCAAAAATATATTTTATTTATTAATAAATTAATTATAAATATAAAGTAGCTCAACTGTCAACAAATCGATGATTGACTTTGGAACATATTTTCCAACAACTCCTACTTATTCTAAAGCCACTCGGCATAGTATCTAATATCCATCTTCGACTTGTGGTTGTCGAACTCCTTTATTACCAGGGCTTTAGTGAAGGGGTCGGCCAAGTTCTTCTTTTCGTCGATCTTCTGATGGTCGATGTCACCTCGATCCATGATCTTTCGGATCAAGTGAAAGTGGTGTAGAATATGCTTCATCCGCTGGTGTGCCTTTGGTTCTTTCACCTGAGCAATGGCACCAGTGCTGTCATAGTAGAGAGGATCGGACCATCAAGGGAGGGTGCTACTCCAAGCTCGGTGATAAATTTTCTCAACCACATAGCTTTCTTTGCAACATCTGATGCTACCACGTACTCTGCTTCATAAATAGAGTCTGCCACAGTATGCTGCTTAGAACTCTTCCAACATATGGCTCCACCATTCAAAGTAAAGATATATCTCGATACGCTTCTATTGTCATCATGGTCAGATTGAAAGCTGGAGTCTATAAATTCCATAAGTTTCAAATCTAACTCGCCTAAACCAACCATTGGTCCTTAGTATTTCTCAAATACTAAAATATGGCTTTAACCACTTTTCAGTGGTTTTCTTCGAGGTCAGATCGGTATCTACTCACTACTCCTAATGAGAATGCCATGTCTGGTCTCGTACATGTTATGATGTACATGATAGATCCCACTGTCGAAGCATATGGGACTCCACTGATATGCTCTCTCTCTTCAAGAGTTGTCAGACAATCCTTCTTAGAGAGAAAAATTTCATGGCCTATTGGGAGATAGCCTTTTTTGAAATTCTTCATGCTGAACCTCTTCAGCACAGTATCTATGTACGTGAACTGGGATAATCCAAGCATCTTTTTAGATCTATCCCTATAGATCTTTATCCCTAGGATGTAGGATGCTTCACTGAAGTCCTTCATGAAGAACTGTGATGATAATAAAACTTTTATTTTCTATAGTGCGGGGAAATCATTCTCGATTAAGAGAATGTCATCCATGTACAAAATAAGAAATACCACTATCGGACCATTTGCCTATTTGTAAATATAGGGTTCTTCTCCATTCTTAACGAAGCCAAACATTTTGATCACTTTATCAAAATGCATGTTCCAACTTCGAGATGCCTACTTCAGTCCGTAAATGGATCTCTAAAGTCTGCACACCTTGGACTCGTCTGTAGATGTGAACCCCTTAGGTTGTATCATATACACCTCTTTGGTTAACTCTCCATTTAGAGAAGCTGTCTTCACATCCATCTGCCAGATCTTATAGTCCAGATGGATAGCAATTGCAAGCATAATCTAAATGGACTTGAGCATTGCCATAGGGGAGAATGTCTCATTATAGTCAGTACCATAATGTTGATCATATCCCTTGGCAACCAGATAGGCTTTATAGGCCTCCACCTTTCCATCTACACCCCTCTTCCTTTTGAAGACCCATTTACACCCAATGGGTTTAACCCCTTCGGATGGGTCAATCAATGTCCACACATCATTGTCCTTCATGGATTCCATTTTGAATTTCATGGCCTCAAGCCATTTCTCAGAATTAGGTCACTACATAGCAACTATATAGGTGATCGGAATCTCATCATTTTTATCGAGTTCGATGGGATCACTATCTCGGATCAAAAAACTGTAGTATCTATCCAACTGATGCGGTACTCTACCAGAACGCCTTAATGATGCAGGTTCACTAGGCTCTAAATTTGATCTAATTGAATCCAATTCTGGTTCAACTATAGGTGTCGGTGTTTCTACCTATTGAACTTCATTAAGGTCAACCTTAGAGGCAATAGTTCCTTCACCAAAGAATTTCTTTTCCAAAAAGATTGCCTTAAGGCTGAGGAACACTTTTTATTCTTCAGCATGGTACAAATAGTAACCCTTACTTTCATTGGGGTACCCTATAAAAATACACTTATCAGCCCAAGGTCCAAGCTTATCTATATGCAAAAGTTTGACATAGGCTGGACAACCCTAAATCCGCAGGTGTGAGAGTGTAGGCCTACGCCTAGTTCATATCTCATATGGAGTCTTTGTGATAGATTTACTCGGTACTTTGTTCAATATATAACATGCAGTCTCAAGAGTATAACCCCAAAATGAAATAGGCAGACTAGCAAAATCCATCATGGATCAAACCATATCCAACAAGATTCGATTTCTCCTTTCTGATCCACCATTATGCTGTGATTTCCCAAGAGGAGTCCACTATGAGAGAATCCCATTATCTCCTAGATATGTCAAGAACTCACTGAATAGATATTCACCTCCTCGATCTGATTGAAGAGTTTTAATATTCTTCCTAGTTTATTTTTCTACTTCACTTTGAAATTTTTTGAACATTTCAAATGAATCCGACTTATGTTTCATCAGATAAACATATCGGTACCTGGATAGATCATCTATGAAAGTTATGAAGTAGAAATGTCCACCTCTGACACCTGTGCTCATTGGTCCACATACATCAGTATGTACTAGACCTAAGAGCTCAGTAGCTCTTTCACCCTTTTTAGTAAAAGGTGACTTGATCATTTTTCTAAGAAGATAGGACTCACAAGTTGGAAGTGATTCACAATGACTAACTTCGAGGATTCCCTCTTGGTTCAACCTGTTTATTCTATTCTTGTTAATGTGACCTAGCCTACAGTGTCACAGGTAGATATCAGAGATATTATCTAATCTAGAATATTTTCTAGAAGTGTACATTACATTCACAGACTGTGATAAAATATAAATATTATTTCTTTATTGCCCTTGCATTATTGTAACATCATTCATAATGATATCATAATAATCTTTCTTTATAGATAAATGATAACCATCCTTGGCCAAAAGGCTAATAGAGATTATATTCATCAGAAAGGAATGACAATAATGACATTCATTTAAAGAAATGATATTAGTATTGAAAATAAGTTGAACTATTCCCATAGCTAGAACTGGAACAAACCTTCCATCTCCAACATCCAGGAATCGCTCATTATTCTCAAATCTTCTACTAATTTAAAGTTCTTGCAACATATTGCAAATATAGACTGGACTTTCGATATCCAATACCTAAATAGAAGTATCACAAATAGAGAAATTACAAGGTGTAATCATATAACATCCTTGATTAGCAACTACTTGCTCATCTCTTTTATTCAACTTGTTAGGATCATGGGAATCACGATACTGAGGATAGTTCCTCTTCTAATACTCCTGCTTCTTACAATGGAAGCACTCTGCCTGATCTAGGTTATTCTTGGACCTTATGTTTAAATTAGGCATAGAGGCCCCAGCACGAACAACTTCGTGCTGCTGAACAACATTCAACTTTTGATACTTATTATCGAAGTTGGGTCCCATAAGTTAATCACTATCTAACAGTGAATGAAACAACTATGGTTAGGGTTTAACTGCATAAAGGAGAACCAAAAGTCTAATTAGTAATTGATTTATTGAACCTAAAGATTTGGACTTTAATCAAAAGGTTTCTCCCACTATTTATTCAAATTGGTAGCCTCTACCTCCAATCTGAGGAATTATCATAATTCTTTAGTGGATACTAGAATCCACATAGACTGTACACGAGCCCAACTTTGGTTGGCCCACCCATGTATATCTAAGGATAGATTCATAACTAATTATTTCTCCAAATAACTTCTAGTAATTAAATTTTGCCCCAGCCCCTGATCAGTTGGCTTTGGCCTTTTCAAAAAAGGGTCCAGTTAGGTCCAACCATTAATATGACCATACTTGGCCCATCTAACCTATTGGAGGTGAACCTCGCTCCCGTCGAAGTTTGATTTGATGCTCGGTCAGGTGTAACTAGTGATCACAACTGAACTCCTTCGATGAGCAAACTTCTTTCAGACTTCTCCAGCGGTCGAACTTCTTCCGAACTCCTCTAATGGTTGAACCTCTTTCGGACACCTCCAGCAGCCAAGCTTTCCATAATCATCCAGGAAGGTCTCCACATGAACCCAACCCCACATGACACGAATCAACTCACCTACAAACTGCTTAAGAGGTCCAGACTTTGACTATTAAATCTTGATGGATTGGCATGTCACGATAATAGACACTACCATTCAAAACAAACTCCATGTGGCCCCGAGCGGCCCACTATCGAACAGTTATGGCTATCACTATCAGTGTGTTACAAGCTCCGTCTATAAAAAAGACCCCGTAGATATATTTTTCCCAGGCTCTTTTCTTCTTTTCAATACTCTGCAACTTTCTCTACTAAGTACTTCATCTTTGTTGGCCAAAAAAGCTGACTTGATCATTGAAGGGTCTTGCCGGAGCCACCCCCCCAAGCTCTGGATGAGAATTATCTTGCAGGTCACTGGCGGCGACCTCGTCTTCTCTGACTCCAGTGCTCCTCCAGCGATGATCAGATCCCTGTCACAATGATTACTTCGATAAGGATACTATTGGCCAATCTTGTACCATGATTCTATAGAGTATGTCAAGAAATATGACCGCTATTAGAGAAATGCAAACAAACAAAGATAGCCAACCACTGAGCTTACTCTATTAAGCGCACCCTGACCATTTATGCAGTGGGGAATGGATATACTAGGCCCCTTTCCAATGGCATCCGGATAATGAAAGTTTCTCCTGATTGCGATCGATTACTTTACCAAATGGATCAAGGCCGAACCATTAGCAAAAGTTACTGAGGCCAAGGTATAGGACTTCGTCTGAAAGTCAATTGTCTGCTAATTTGGTCTACCCCAGACTCTCATAATAGATAATGAATGATAGTTTGCTGGGATGAGATTCGCTAAGTTCTGCAAAAATCTAAACATCTTCCATCATTTCACGTCAGTGGCCCATCCGCAGGCAAATGGTGAAGCAGAGGTGACCAATAGAATTTTACTGTAGGGCATCAAAGCAAGGCTTGAAAGAGCAAGGAAAACTTAGGCAGACGAACTCTACCATATCCTCTGGACGTACTAAACTACTTAAAGGCTATCGATTGAGAAAATACCATTTGCCTTAGCTTTTAGAATGAAGGCAGTCATCCCAATTGAGCTTAATCTCCCATCAGCATGGGTCGTGGTCTTCAATGAGTAGTGTAACTCACAAAATCTCAGAGTCAACCTCGATCTACTAAAAGAAAAAAGAGAAAAAGCCCAAGTTCGGATGGCAGCATATAAACAAAGAGTGGCCAGATACTACAACTGCAGAGTAAAAAGTAAAGCATTCAGGAAGGGAGACTTGGTGCTCCATTTTGCAGCCTCAAGATCAAGGAAAGCTCACCCTGAATTGGGAAGGTCCATATAGAGTAGAGGAGATCATCCGATCCGAAACTTATCGCTTGAAAGAGCTCGAAGGAGCGGCACTCCCATGGCCTTGGAATTCAAAAAATTTAAGAATGTACTACCAATAACTTTTCTTCAATAAAACTATTTTAACATTATTACTTCTTGGCATAAAAGTTGTGTAATGACAATTCTCTAAAGCAACCTAAAATAGTCCACTAGGAACAAGAGGAGAACCTCATCCTAATGTGAGTAAGGTCGAAGGCCTCATTGAACTAAGATGAGTGAGGGGAGAGGCCCTACCAACGGCCTTAATGTGCCCCTACTGAGTAAGGTCGAAGGCCTCATTGAACTAAGATGAGTGAGGGGAGAGGCCCTACCAACGGCCTTAATGTGCCCCTACAGTCCACTAAAAATAGATGGAGAATGTCGTCCTAATGTGAGCAAGGTCAAAGGCCTCGTTGAACTAAGACGAGATGAGGGGAGAGGCTTTACCAATGGTCCTAATGTGCCCCTATAGCTTGTTAGAAATAGGAGGAGAACCTCATCCTAATGTGAGTAAGATCAAAGACCTCGTTGAACTAAGATGAGATGAGGAGAGAGGTCCTACCAATAGCCCTAATATGCTCCTACAGCCCATTAGGAACAGGAGAAGAACCTCATCCTAATGTGAGCAAAGTTGAAGGCCTCTTATTGAACTAAGATGACATGATGGGAGAGGCCCTACCGATGATCCTAATGCACCCCCATAAGCCTTGTCCTAACATGAGCAAAAGTTGGAACCTCGTAGACCAAAGATATGGAGAAGAAACAAGCTCGGTGGAGAATCCTTACACGTATTTTTTCATGACAATCTGACTATGTCAAATACGAAAGGCATAATCTTATCCTGATTTGCAGAAAAGATCCTAGTTTGACATCCACAACAAGCTCGACATCCACAACAAGCATTTCATAAGAAGATGATAGAGAGAAAAATTAGGTAAAGAAGGTAAGGCCATAAATAGGCCTCAGATTCATGCAAAATGAAAATACCAAGAAATATATTATTCCATTACAAAAATGAGTTCATTACAAGCAGAACATAGGCTAACAAGACCGATTACACTAAAAGAGAAAAAAGAGAGGAGGACGAGGCCAAAGCTCTAAGGCAAATCGGATTCCTCAGACTTCGGACTGTCGGCCCCGATCATGACCAAGGCCTACTTTAGCCTAAGAATCTTCTCCTCAAGCTCCTTTTTCTTGTAGAGACCATCTACGTACATTGTATTGGCGAGCTGAAACTTACCCTCAAGCTCTTATCACTATCTCCTTAAAACTTTAGACTCATCCTCCGCATCCTCAACTATCTGATGTTCACAGGTGAGCTGAAGCTTCAACAATTGAACCACAGTCTTCTCCACCCCAACCACCTCTGAAAGCTTACCAACGATCCTCTTCAAGGAGGCAATCTCCTCTAACTCACCACTCATGCTGGCTCTCCGACTATTGTGCAGTCACTTCCAAAGATGAGCTGCCCCATCTCTAGCAACCTAGAGCTTGCCTTCAAGCCTAGATAACTTCTCTACTCAGGTCACTCGATAGCTATTATGCCAGTCCTCAGTATCTTGTAGCTACTTTCAAAGTTGGGAGAACTTTTTTGACCAGTCTCAGTCATACCGGGCCTTATCGGTAGACCATGGCGAGCTTCCTTCTAGAAGATGGATCTTTTCCCTTGCATTCTTCAGGTCAGCTTCAAGAGAGCTGATCATCACTGTCAGTGCCCAGGACTTGTCACTAGCATCTCTCTTGAGTTTGATGATCTTCTTCTCAAAGCTGCCCTTTCGGATACTGAAGCTCACCACATCCTTCATGTGCAAGCCTCGAAGGCAGGTGACCTCTTTGATCGCTTAGAAGAATTCTTTCGCAAGGCTCGAAGGTCATCCTCCATATTCTTCAACTTCTTCTTCAGAAGATGAACTTTCTTTCTTAGGTTCTTTATCAAAGGCTTTATCAAAACCCCCTGAGGTAGTGGGTCAGCATTGCGGGAGACTGCATTCGAGATATGAAAAGTGCTCAAAGGTATGGAAAAAATTCACTTCATTTAATCAAAACTTTTGAGTACAAGGCAAGAAGGGGAGAAAAAGAAAAATGTATAATTATTCGAGGATTTCAACCTCGGAAGGGACGATAGAGGATGGAGCCAGATCCCTCTCAGCCACCTCAGGTTCTCGAACTTGTTTGGATGCCTCTACAGTAGGTTCATACGGGCCAAAAGCAAGCTCATCGAAGGAAGGGTTGACTACGGCATTAGATGGTCCTGCATCCACGTCGTCTTCCTCCTCCTCCAGAAAGCTGAGGTCGAGCTCGGAGACTTTGGGCTATCCTACCTTCGCAGAGCTCGAAATCCTTAATAAACACTTCCTAGCCAAACTCGATGTTCAGGTTCTGCATCTCAGGAGAGGTCTTGAACTCTTTCATGGCCTAGGTCATTGCCTTTAAGATCTACTTTGCCATTTGATTCTCCAGTTCAGCAACCCTATTTTTGTCTTCCTTCCTCCTTTCCTCCTCGAGGGACAGTGTAGCCTTTAGTTTAACTGAGATGAACTCCTCTTTGTGGAGCGTGCCTTGAAGACTTTCGATGTCTACCGCCTTCTCCTCGGCAAGGTGCTCAACCTCATCGATGCTCTCTTGAAGATGGTAGATCTTGACTCAAAGGTCCTCCTGGGCCTTCCGTGCCTTCGCCTTCTGACGGCATGCCCTTTTGATGTAGGCGAGCATCTGGTGACCAAACTGCAACAAACGATTCACCTTGAGGATGGTTTTGAGAGAACCCCAAATGAGCTATCGTGGATCCAGGTCGGCCATCTGGCCCACCACCTCAGGCATGGCAAACCTATCAGTAAGATCCTGGACGATCTTCAAGTTGTCAAAGGGATCCTCCCCTTGCTCATTATCGTCGCCATCCAGTCCGCCTAGGTGAGCCTTGTAGGACATTTTGGCAACAACTTTCTCTTTTCTTCCTTCCCCTATCCCTTTCTTGATAGGGAGCTCCAAAACCCGATCCTCGCTGGTGGGACCTGAGGGCATAGAAGGCACTGGGCCTATGCTAGTAGTGCTGACCTCAATAGTTAGGACAGTCTTGATGCCGATGATGACCTCGGATGCAGCGGCAGTAGAGGTGGGGACTTTAGAGCCGGAAGCACCGACCTTCGCCCTATTTGAGCCATCATTTGGTGCCTTCCCTTTTCTCTTCTTAGCGTAGAGCCTTTTGGTAAGCATCTCGACAGCTTGTGTATCCATTTCTCTAATAGAAAAAAAAGCGCGGTCAGTAGCTATACACGTGTGCAAAACCATGTGGATTAAAAAATCAAATAATGTACCAGTAGGATCAAGCGGACTCGGACCTAGGTTGAATAAGGTCTATTTCTTTAGAAGGTCGAGAAGAAGAGGAGCTCGATATGCCTTGAGTTTATCAAAGGAATCAAGATCGGCTCCATCTAAGCTAGGAGCTTGGCGAACTGACTCTCTAATATAACCCTATGGAGGAAGACCTAATGGTAGGATCGGACAATGTACAAAAAAGAACTTTTCCTTTCAATTATGAATGGAAGAAGGGGCACCTTCCAATAACTCCTTCTTACTGACCTGGGGGGAAAAGTACCATCAATCCTTCATGAAAGGATGGTGCTTCAAGGTATAAAAATTCCTAGAAAGCAAAATGGTCGGCTGGACTTCGGTCAATCGATAGAGAAAGAAGAAACCTATAAAGAATCAAAAGAAGTTCAGTATGATAGATGCAAAGGAGATGTTTAAAAACCGAAAGAGGGCAACTACAAATGGGGGTAGCAGGAGTCTAAACTCGATGCGCAAAGCTTCTAGGTACAAATAAAATTGATCGATCGAAGGAGAGCTAACCCGATCATCTGAGCTAGGGAGTTCAAGGTTATATTCTGAAGGGATTTCATATTGGATTTGGATAAGAAAAAGATCATTCCGGGTAAGAATGGATGGGATGGTGTCTGGAGCAAAAGATGAGGACATGTTCCTGGGTTCTACCTCAGTCAGGAGTGCAGGGTCAAAGAAGGTCGATCCGGACATGCCCCATGAACTGATGGAGTGGGAGGTTTTGGAAGATATTCAAATCAAGATTAAACCCCAAGAAAACCTCCCAAAAAAAATATAAGAAAAAATGCAGGGTAAAGGTCGCCATCAAAAAATAAGGGAAGAAAGAAAATAGAAGTGATAAGAACGAATAACCTAAGAGAAGGGTTAGGAAACTGACCTAAATTATCTGGAGAGAATGAAATGATGATGGATGCGATGAGGACCAATCGAAAGAGTGTCCAGAGCACAAAAAGATGAGAGAAGGTTAAGACCCTTGGGAAGAAGATGGATGGGGGCTGAAGGAAGGAGAAGACATAGGCAGGAATGACTTTCGAATGAAAGGAGAAGACCTTAAATATTCGAAAGTAATCCGAGATGGTTATGATCGTGGATCAGCTTTGACTGGTCAGCGTGCGCCACATGTTCCACTCATCATGATAGAAAGGCAACTGTAGGTGGAGTCTTTATGGTGTTGTATCTGGGGTAGAGTTTCGACGAGAGAAACGAAGGGCCATCTTTTTGAACTCATTTCAGATTTAAAAAATTTTGGTGCCAGCGTGGCAAATGCTAAAATGTCTCATCCCGATGAGGCGAGGGCTTAAGAGTGAACTTCGACAGTCATCTTTTTACTTCCTTCCTTTGAATTTTGAATTCAAAAATAGGGGGACTATTGTTGGGGGTGAACCTTGCTCCCATCGAAGTTCGATTTGATGCTCGATTAGGTGTAACTCATGATCACAGCCAAACTCTTCCAACGATCGAACTCCTTCTGGACTCCTCCAGTGGTCGAAATCCTTCGGAACTCCTCCAATGGTCGAACTTCTTCTGAACTCCTTCAACAGCCAAACCCCTTCCGGACTCCTCCAGCAGCTGAACCACTTTCGGACTCCTTTAGTAGCCAAACTTCTCACAGTCATTCAGGAAGGTCTCTGCACGAATCCGACCCCATACGCCATAAATCAACTCACCCACAAACAACATAAGTGGTCCAGACTTTGACTATTAAATCTTGATGGACTAGCATGTCACGATAATAGGCACTACCCTCCGTAATAAACTCCATATGGTCCCGAGTGGCCCATTACCAGATGGTTATGGCTGTCACTATCAGTTTATTACAGACTCCATCTATAAAAAGGATCTCCCAAATATGTTTTTCCCAGGCTCTTACCTTCTTCTCAATACTCTGCAACTTTCTCTACTGAGTACTCCATCTCTGTTGGCCGAAAGAGCTGACTTGATCATCGAAGGATCTTGCCGGAGCTACCCCCAGGCTATGGATGAGACTTATCTTGCAGGTCACCGATGACGGTCTCATCTTCTCCGACTCCAGCGCTCCTCTAGCAATGACCAGATTTCGCACTAACATAACTAATGAATGATTGGGCCCAACTTTGGTTGGCTCACCTGACCATCATTTAGAAAGATATATCCAAGAGATCATATAATGAATGATAATTCCATTAACCGATAAGCACCAGGCCTTTGGGCCTCCAATGATTATCTAACTGATGGACCCATTATCATCCACTTTAATCGGAGGCTATGATCCAGTTATCATATAAATATTTCATTTTAGGAATCCAAAAATTTTAGAGGATTTATTTATAGACGTGAGTAGGTCAAATTAACCAGCTTGTCATGATCCTTCCACTGGCTTCACCAAGTTAGCTTAAGGGAGACCACTAATAGGCTGGTCTAGGAGCACCTAAATTAGTCATACTAAATTACCTAGCTAACATGGGTCAACTCAAATTATCAAGTGATTTGATCAAAATTCAATCTCACCAAGAAGGCCAGGTAAGTGAGATCGGTGGAAGGGTCTGCCAAAGCTTGCCTTAGACACCATCAAAAATGGTCAGGTAAGCGGGCTGCCAATTAAAAATCACCAGTCGTATGTGCCAAACTTATCTTGGATACCAACTGGTTTAATTAGTCTTGATTAGATCAACCTAATAGTTTGAGCTAGACCTCTTAGCCAAGAATCAAGTCCATTTGGTTCTTGTTAAAGACATAAACTTAACCAACTATAACTATTGTAACTGAACTAGAGAATCCTTGACCTAATCTAAGGCAATAATTGATTAGATTTAGTCAATTCTCTAATTAAGTCCATTCTTTAATCTAACCTTAGGTCTAACCCAATTAATGGACCTAATCCCCACTAACCCATTAACCTAATGTGTTATGAATCGTGTCATAGGATCTTCAATTTACAATACTAGAACCTAATCAAACAACTTCTTCATTCTTAATTAAGTTTTGGACTGAGGATTGGGGTTTGGCTTTTTGAAAATAATTTTTATATTTATAAAATATTTTTACAACATAGTTCTATCAACCAAGTTGCATATTTGATTCATAATCAATATGCAAGTAAAATAAACATGAAACTACTTTGAATCTAATCTAAATAGGTTCATGTAACTGAAATAGTTTCAATAATAATCAATCATAAATCTTCCTAGATCAAATCTAATATATTTATGATGATTATAATTAAATTAAAATATTTTTAATTAAATTATAAATTTTTTTTGATTTAATCTAAAATTTTATGATCAATATTTTAGATCAGCACGTACTAGGACAACCTTTCCACTGTAAGGGGTAGACCTTACAGCAGGACAACCTTATGACAGTCTATATAAACTAAAATATTTTATTTTTAGATCTAAAATTATTTTAAATTTTTTAAATTATAAATAAAATAAAATTAAATCTAATAAATTCATGATTAGAGTCAGATCATCACAAAACTAGGACAATCTTTTCACTATAATGGATAAACCTTACAGCAGGACAACCTTATGGTAGTTCATGAGATCTAGATTTTTAATTTTAAATTTAATAATTATATTATAAATTAAATCTAATCTAAGAAATAATCTAAACATGCATAAAAATTATGTAATAAGAATCTAGACTCTGATACCAATTCAAGGAACCAGATCTAAGATTTCGTGGATAGATCTTGAAACTTTTTTAGGATCAATCAATGAAAGACTTAAATAAATTAAATATTTATTTAAATAAATATATAAATATTTAGATCTCAGATCTATTATATGATCAAGATATGAAATTAAATTAAAAATTAAAAACATAAAGGAGAAGGAAAGGTTGATCACATCAACCTTGATCTACACTACATCTAATACATGTATGAAATCAATAGATCAAATCAATTACCTATGCAAATTGGACATTCTAACTTGCTGATCCAGGCTTGAGGATGAAGTCACAAGATGCATACATGTCCGGCCTCTAGGAGTTGTCCACACGAGCCTATGAACTCTGATCTAAAGTTCGATGCAGAAAATTAGCACAGCATGCTAGTACCGTGCTGATCCTTCTTCGATGATCGATCCAATGCTCCCTTCTTCAAAACCTAGACTCTTCAAAATATGAGAAGGAGGAGGAGAGTTTTCTAATCTAAGATTCTCTAAGAAAAAACTCAAAAGAAGGAGGAGAGATGAAGAATTAAACAGCCCTAGAAGAAGACCCTCTTCTTCTTCTCTTTTCTCTAACCTAGACACCTAGTTTGGTGCCTATAGAACCCCAATGCCCAAGGACCCTCTTCCTCTGATTTTTGCACACCCTAAACCTCTCCTAAAGCTCTATATTTCAAAAAAATTTCATCTAAAAATTATTCTAATAAATAGAGAAAAAAGAAGAATCCTTGTCTAGGTCAAAAGCTAGACAAGGAAAGGTCAAACAAGGCAAGACAAGGGGCATCCAACTCTTGGGCACCTCCTCCATAATTATTGGCATGGACCAAAAAGGGAGGGTGCACAAAAAAGAGATTTCTCACATGGAATAAGAGAAGAATTAGTAAAAGAGGTGGCAGCACTCAAGGGAAGGTTTTTTTTGGTCAACAAGGATTCTATCTCATAGAATCCTAAAGCAAAACTAACTCCCCTTTTGACTTGGTCTTCCAACAAATTGTCTAATAAAAAAAGGAAGGAGAGAGGGGCATGCGTGAACATCAGATCATACATAAAATAAAAAAAAATGGGCGTGGGGGGTGTGGGCTAAGGTGGTGCAAGGTTAGGAAGTCCTAGTCACACTAGGACTCCTATTTTGACTAGGTCAAACAAGGACTTTTAACCAAATAAAATTAAGCATAAATCAACTCAATTAAGTAAGTCCCTAACCTACTAAAGAATTAATTAAATTAGATTTAATTTTAATTTAATTTTTTAATCAAATTTAAAAATTGGGTTGACCTGAGTTCTAGTTAGACTAGGACTAGTTCTTCCTTGCACTTGGCTTATCCAATAAGTTAATTGGACTTGATCCAATCAAGCCCAAACCAAATCTAATTAAATTATATTTAATTAAACTTAATCGTAATCCTCTGGCTTAATCAAATTAAGTCAATTAGCAATCTAATTGCTAATCCATCCTCCTGCAACACTTGCACTACGTTAAACACCAATCGTGTTGATTGTTTAATCCTAGAACGATTCTTAATCATTGATCAATCATCTGATCAGATCATGAGCTCTAATGTGTGTAACCTCATAGGTTCGAACCTAAGTCAATAGCATAGGAATAGATTTTTATATCAATCAAAGTGACCATCTAGTAATGGTACCCGATGGTCAAATAGATCGAATGTGTAGAACAACATTCTTAGAATTCATGTGAATATAGTTTTCATATAATTCATCTCCTTGACCAAAATGCTCATAGGATACCTCAAAGTTTAACTATCAACTCTGATCAAGTTGTCCACATTGTATTTCAAAATATCAAATCCATCTGATGGATTATGCTGGCAAAGGTTTTGCTATATTAAAATACGGTGATATATTCTTCTCCAATTTTTGGAGTGGTCAATTCCATCTTGATCACACTCTAACTTTGTAAGTACTTGACTATGCCCAGAAGCCTTCCATTATTGAATTAAAAATTCAGTTAGTCCCGTACCAAAGCACAGTGAGTTGCTTGCAGGTCACTAAGATGATCTTAGGTCAAAGAGACACTTATACCTATATCCCATCAAAGATATTCTCGATAGTAGAATACTTTGGAGTTGGTCACATTCAATGATGATATACCTATACATCTCACCTATATGCCATATCAGTATCTCCACACTCCTTGGTTAAGAGGATAATCAACCTATATGGCATACAGCGTCCTATGCTTGATAGATGCTATCGTCCTTATTAACAGCTTATCATTTGGTCGTGAATAAATTTAAGAACTAATCGATAAATTTTCTCTTTATCAAATCTAAATAGTCCTAAGAACTTTATCACAACAATAAAGTTCGTTAGAAGATGAATACTTGTGATGAAAAATACCAAAATTATATTTTATTTATTAATGAATCAATTACAAATATAAAGTAGCTTAACCGTTAATAGGCTGACGATTGACTTTGGGACACATTTTCTAATAGACCAAAGCCTACTAATTAGGGACTGGAGCAAAAATAAAATACTAAAAATTATTTAAAGAGATAATTGATTATGAACTTATCCTTAGACGTACATGGGTTGATCAAATAAAGTTAGGCTTGTGTACAGTCTATATGGATTCTAGTACCCACTAAGAAATTAGAGTAATTCCTCGAATTAGAGGTAGAGACAACCAATTTGAATAAAATAGTAAGAGAACCTTTTGATTAAAGTCTAAATATTTAGGTTTAATAAATCATTTACTAATTTGGTTTTGATTTTTCTGTTGTATAGATATGGCCACCTTTCTTTCGTTCTGATCATTGTTAGACAATGACAAGCTGATGGGACCCAACTTTAGTAACCGGTACTGTAAGTTGAAGATTGTCCTAGAATATGAATAGATCTTGTACATCTTGATAGATCTAACACCTGAGGAGCCAGCTCCTAATGCACGTGAGTCAATCAAAGATACTTATCAAAAGTTGCTCAATGATTTGGTGTGTTGTATTATGCTAGTGGCTATGAGCAATGAGTTCAATTGTAGGTTTGAGATAGCTCTGCCAGAAGACATGCTTCAAGTGTTGAACAAGTCTTTTGGCACACCTGAAGATGTTAAGAGGCGCAAGACTAGTTGTGCCATCTTTAATGCCAGGATGAGGGATGGAGCTTTAGTCACTGATCATGTACTGTACATGATCGAGCTGATGGAGCATTTGAGCAAGCTCAACTTTTTCTTGCACGAATAGCTAAGAAAAGATACAATTCCGAACTTGTTGCCTATGTCTTATCTCCTATTCCTTACTCATTATCAAATGATAAAGCTTGAAGTTAACTACCATGGGTTAGTGGGATTACTTCAGAACTTTGAGAAGGATCAACATCTCCATAAGGAGTCGGTGAATTTACTGGAAGGGTCTTCTTTTGTTTCTCAACCCTTTAAGAAAGAAAAGAAGAACAAGAAGAAGTTCAAAAAGGTACAAGTTCATATTGAGACATTTATGCAGGGCCAGACCCAGAAGCAAAAGCCCAATAAGAGTCAAGCAGAGTGCTTCTTCTGTAAGAAGTAGGGGCACTAGAAGAGAAACTATCCTCGATGCATTGCCTCCTTGGATCCAAATAGATAGATAAAGAAACAAGCTATTGCTGGGCAAGATATTTATATAATAACTTTTTATAATTTTTCTATTTATGATATTGCTAATTGGGTATTAGATACCGGTAGCCCTAACCATATTTGCAACTCATTTTAGGGGTTGCAGGTCAGTAGGAGTTTCGAGCAAGGCAAAAGATTTCTGAACATTGGAGATGGAAGACAAGTTCTAATTCTAGCATTAGAAATCTTAAAATTTGTATTTGAGTCTCATACTATTATTCTTAATGATTATCACTTTTGTCCTAGTTTTTTTTTAATATCAGTTCTGTAGGCTTTTTGGCCAAAAATAATTATAAGATTTTAGTAAAGAAAGAATTATGTAATATCATTTTGAATGGTATTACTATATTTTTTAGATATTTGAATAATAGGATATACATAATATTACAACCTATTAATATAGTCTACTTCAACGGCAAGCACCCTAGAATAGATAGTATGTCTGATATATACTTATGGCATTGTAGGCTGGGTCACATTATCAAGAATAGGATAAATAAGTTGACTCAAGAAAAAATTCTTGAAGTCAGTGATTATGAATCACTTCCAACCTATGAGTCTTGTCTTCTTGAAGAAATGACCAAGTCACCTTTTACTAAAAAAGGTAAGAGAGCCATTGAGCTCTTAGGTCTAGTACATACTGATGTATGTGGGCCTATGAGCACAAGTGCTAGAGGTGCATATTTTTAGTTCATCACTTTCATAGATGATATTTCTAGATATGGATGTGTCTATATAATAAAACACAAGTTGGATTCATTTGAAATATTCAAATGATTCTGAAATGAAGTAGAAAAATAAACTAGAAAGAGTATTAAAACTCTTTGGTCTGCTCGAGGAGGTGAATACCTTTTTGATGAGTTTGACACACATCTAGAAGAGAATGAGATTCTCTCCCAATGGACTTCTCTAGGGATGCCATAGCATAATGATGTATCTAAAAAGAAAAATTGAGCTCTATTAGATACGGTTCGATTCATGATGGATTTTGCCAGCTTGCCAATATCTTTCTAGGGATATGTACTCGATTGGCTTGCTATCTTCTAAATAGGATTTCAAGTAAGCCTGTAATTAATACTTCATATGAGATATGGACAAGGTGTAAGCTAGTACTTTCACACCTTAGGGTCTGGAGGTGTCTGGCTTACATCAAATGATTAATCATAGATAAACTTAGACCTAGGTCTGACAAGTGCACATTCATAGGGTACCCCAAAGAAACTAAAGGGTATATTTTCTATAGTGTTGATGAACAAAGATGTTCATCAGTCTTAAGATAATTTTTTTAGAAAAGAAGTTCATTGGTAAAGAAACTATTGCCTCTAAGATTGAACTTGAGAAAGTTCAACAGGTAGAAAGCCGACACTAGTAGCCGAACCTGAATCGAATTTGATCAGATCAAATTCAGAGCCTAATGTACCTACACCATTAAGGTGATCTAGTAAAGTATCGTATCAACTAGACATATTCTATAGTTTCTTAGTTTGAGATGGTGATCCTATCAAACTCGATGAGGTCGATGAGGATCCGATTACTTATATGGATGCAATGCAGAGATCTAATTCTGAGAAATAGCTTATGATCATGAAATCTAAGATGGAGTCCATGAAGGTCGATGATGTATGGACATTAGTTGACCCATCCAAAGGATTTAAATCCATTGAATGTAAGTGGGTCTTTAGGAGGAAGAGGGGCCTAGACAGAAAGTTGGAGACCTATAAAGCATATCTGGTTGCCAAGAGATATCGTCAATATTATGGTATTGACTATGACGAGATATTCTCTCCTATGGCAATGCTCAAATCCATTTAGATAATGCTTGTGATAGCTACCCATCTGGACTATGAGATCTAATAGATGGATGTGAAGATAGCTATTGATGCAGAATCTAGTTGACGTCGGATCGAGCTGGAGTTGGGAAAGATGACATCGTCGTAGGTGACCTACAAAATAAAGTCCTATTCGGAGTTGGTGGTGGTGGCTCCGATAGAATCCTCCAAGGATCAAGTCAGCTCTTCTGGCCAACAGAAATAGAGTGCTCGATTATGAATTTGGTAGAGTTTTGGAGAAAGAGAAGAGAGCTTAGAAAAACGTATCTGAAAGGTCTCTTTTTATAGACAAAGCCTGTTGTAACCATTCGATAGTGGGCCACTCTAGGCCATGTGGAATTCATTATGGAGAGAGGTGTTGCTCATAACAGACTGATAATAACGGTCATAACCATTCGGTAGTAGGGTTGCCTATAGCAGATGAATAAATGATAGTCATAACCATCCAGTAGTGGGGTTGTCTGTAGCAAACTGATAAATGATAGTTATAATCATCCGAAGGAAGCAGATGTTCGGAATCTAACTGAAGGAGAAGTCCATAAGGAGTTCAACTCCAGGAGGAATCCGACTGAAGGAGATGTCCGGAAGAAGTTTGGCTCCTAAGGAAATCCGACCATTGGAGGAGTTCGAAAGGAGTTTGGCTCTTGGAGGAGTCCGACTGCTGAAAAAATCTTGAAGGAGTTCAGCTCTTGGAGAAATTCGATTGCTGGAGGAGTTCGAAAGGAGTTTGGCTTCTAGAGAAATCCAACTACTGAAGGAGTTCAGTTCCTGGAGAAATCCACCTGCTGGAGAAATTCAAAAGAAGTTCGGTTCTTGGACCTCATGCAACCAAAAATCATGGAAGAGCTTCATTCGAGAATTCTCCCTCTAACGATCGAACCCTAGCCAATCTCCTCCAATGCCCAAACTCATTCAGTAGCCAAACTCCTCCAGTAGTTAAATTTATCCAAGAGCCCTCCAGGAGCCAAACTCCTAGATTTCACCAGTAGTTGGATTCCTCCAAGAGCCAAACTTCTTTTGAACTCCTCCAGCAATCAAATTTCTTCAGTAGCCAAACTCTTTTCGAACTCCTCCAGCAGTTGGATTCCTCTAGGAGCTAAACTCCTTCTAAATTTCTCCAGCAGTCAGATTCCTCTAGGAGCCAAACTCCTTCTGAACTCCTCTAGCAGTCGGATTCCTTCAGGAGCCGAACTTCTTTCAAATTTTTCTAGTAGTCAGATTCCTTCAGGAGCCAAACTCCTTCTGAACTCCTCTAGCAGTCAAATTTTTCTAGGAGCCAAACTTCTTTCAGATTTCTTTAGGAGCCAAACTTCTTCCGACCTGCTCCAGTAGTCGAACTCCTTACGAACTCCTCCAGCAGTCGGATTCTTCCAAGAGCCCACCAAGAAACAAACTCCTTCTAAATTTCTCGAGGAGTCAGATTCCTCCAGAAGTCAAACTCCTTTCAAACTTCTTCAGCAGTCAAATTTCTCTAGTAGTCAAACTCTTCCGACAGTTAGATTTCTTTAAAAGCCAAACTCCTTTCGAATTTCTTCAATTGGATTCCGAATGCTTGCTTCCTTTGGATGGTTACGACTGTCATTTATTAGTCAACTATAGGCAACCCCACTATCGAATGATTACGACTATTATTTATTAGTTTACTATAGGCAACCCTACTACCAGATGGTTACGACTATCATTATCAGTCTATTACAAGTGACACCTCTCTCTGTAATAAATTTCACATGGCCCAGAGTGGCCCACTATCGGATGGTTACAACAAGCTCCATTTATAAAAAGGGATCCTCCAAATACATTTTCTCTAAGCTCTCTTCTTCTTTCCCAAAACTCTATCGAATTCATACCCAAGCACTCCATTTCTATTAGTCAGAAGAGCTGACTTGATTGTCGGAGAGTCCTGTCAGAGCTACCACCACCAACTCCAGATAGGACTTTATTTTGTAGGTCACCTACGGCGACCTCTTCTTTTCCAACTCTAGCTCAATCTGACATCAACTAGATTCTGCACCAACAGGATTGGCACTAGAGGAAGGGCCCTCTATTCCTAAGGTTTTTTTGATCTTAAAGGAGTGTTTAGCAGTGATCTCTCTTCTTTTTCTCTAGCATTCTTCCTAAAAAAATGCCTTCCAGAAAAGCTTTGACCCAGCGATCAACGGCCTCTACAGTCAGATCCCATCTAGATACATCCATTTCTACTTTAGCTCCGATAACTCAAGCTCCACCTGCAGCCATGGTGGATGCGGAGTAGTTCAACCTGCTGGTCAAGCAAGTTTGCGATCTTATAGAGGTAATGCAGACCATACATCGACTGGCTCCAGCACCAATTCAATTGGAGTAGGCTCTTCCAGAGCTCCATGATCCGGTTGGAGGATGGTCGACTAGGGCTGGCTGATCGATGACCTTTGAAAAAGAAAAATAGAGGGTGGAGAGCCATTGCTCGGACCATGATTCAACCTTGAGTAAAGCTTTGCTTCCATCCCATCAGAAAACTCTGGAGATCAACGATCGTGAAGATCTCTTGAATCAAAGGCTCCAAAAAATGAGCCAACAGATTGAAGAACTTCGCCACATCACTCCGACTCCCCATGATGACGTCTGCACCGATTCCTCTTTCTCTCTCCAAATTATGCAAGAGATTGTTCTGCCGAACTTCAACCTTCCCCAACTTGAAAGCTATGATGAAACTTCTAATCCCGTCGATCATCTGAAGATCTTTTGGATCATGATGCTGCTCCATAGCATGCTAGATGTCATTTTTTGTCAGACTTTTCCATCCACCTTCAAGGGAGCCACCAAGAATTGGTACTCAGCCCTTAGCTGGGTACCATCTTTTTCTTTGATCAGATGAGCCATCAGTTTGCGGCTCACTTCATCAGCAGCTGACGTTCGTGTCGAGGTTTGAATTTCTTGATGCATATCAAGTAGAAGGAGAAAGAATCTATCTAGACTTATGTCATCCGATTTAATATTGCTGCATTGGAGGTTCAAAACTTGGATCAGTCCATTGCAATGGTCGCACTCAAGGGTGGTCTTTAGAAGAATGATTTATTGTTCTTCCTGGAGAAGAAGTACCCCAAGAGACTTTGCTGATCTACTAGCTCGGGCTGAAGGATACATTCGAGTGGAAGAAACATTTAAATTGAAGGATGAGAAAGTCATAGGCAAGCGATAGGCGGGCAAATTTAATAAACCCATAGCTGATAGGGGATTGAATGAAGTTCGGCCATGCTCATAGACTCCCCTTGAGCGCAAGCGAGCCCGAACTCCTCCTCGAGCTCATCATCAAAAAAGTCTTGACAGAAGGGTACGAAGAAGTTCTCCCCCCAGAAGGTTTCTCAACTATGCCCTCCTCAATGTTCCAAAAATACAAGTATTGATGGAGATCAAGGAGCAACTATCAAGGCCAGAAAGGATGCGCACTCATCTTGATAAGCACAATCCTAACAAATACTGTCTCTACCATCGTGACCATGGCCACGATACTGAAGAATGCATTCAGCTCTAAGACAAGATCGAGGAGCTCATCAGAAGTGGTCGGCTGGATCGATTCCTCAGATGTCGGCCTAAAGCAAGAGAAGATCGACCGAGGGCAATGCCGCAGCATGAACCACCAATAAGGGAGGAACAACAAGAAGATTGGCCGCCTCTCAGCATAATCAACACTATCTCTGGGGGACTTCGATAAGAAGAGACTAGCGGTTCTAAGGCATTAGTGAAAAGATGGAGGACTAAAGAACTCATAACCTTCACTGAGGTAGATGTACGGAGAGTACAGTTCCCGCATAATGATGCGATTGTAATTTCATTAAATATAGCGGACTATGATGTACGTCGCATCTTAGTTGATAATGGAAGTTCGGTTGACATATTATTTTATGATGATTTCTCCAAAATGTCAAAATCTAATAGTCAGCTTGGACCAATAAACTCTTTCTTAGTAGGCTTTGCTGGCGCTGCAGTACCAGTTGAAGGTGTAATGACTCTAGCTATGACCGTCGGACAATATCCAAAACAATCCAGAGCATAGGTGGATTTCCTGGTAGTAAAAGTTCCCTCCACTTACAACGCAATTCTTGGCTGACTTGGTTTAAATGCACTTTGAGCAGTGGTGTCCACTTATTATTTGAAGATGAAGTTTCTGGCAGGTTATGGGATCGGAGAGATCAAGGAAGATCAAACTCTGGCAAGGCATTGCTACTCAATAGCTCTACGAAAGGAAGCATAGTCTGATCCTTATCCTATTGGTGGGCTAGATGTCCGTAATGACTTTGCCGAAGAGCGAGGTGAGCCTATAGAAGATCTTATGACCATCCCCTTGAATGATGGAAATGCGGAGCATACGGTGCAAATTGGCTCCAATCTAGAAGATGAAGTTCGGAAGCAGCTTATCGCCTTCTTACAGAGGAATGTCAACGTCTTTGCCAAGATTTCGATAGATGCCTGGGATTGACGTCGAGGTTATGGAACATTGACTGGACATTGACCCCAAGCATCGACTAGTGAAAGAAAGAGTTCGAGGCCATGCACTAGAAAGGCAGAAGGTAATAGCAGAAGAAGTCAACAAGCTTTTCAATGCTAGATTTATCCGAGAAGTCAGCTATCCAACTTGGATCTCTAATGTAGTTCTGGTCAAGAAAGCAAACAGCAAGTGGAGGATGTGCATCGACTTTAAGCAGCATAACAAGGCCTGCCCAAAAGAAAGCTATCCTTTGCCCAGAATCGACCAACTGATGGATGCGACTTCAGGCTACGAGCTCCTCACCTTCATGGATGCCTTCTCTAGCTACAATCAAATTCGGATGACATCGGAGGATGAGGAGAAGACTACTTTTATTACTAACCATAGTCTTTACTATTACAAGGTCATGCCCTTCGGACTTAAAAATATAGGTGCAACTTATCAGCGCTTGGTCAATAAAATCTTCAAGGAGCAAATTGACCATAATATGGAGATTTATGTCGACGACATACTGGTCAAAAGCTAAAAGACTGTCAATCATGTCGCTGACCTTGAAGAGGCTTTCAATACACTCAGAAAATACAAGATGAAGCTGAACCCAATCAAGTGCGCCTTTGGGATAGCCTCAGAAAAATTTTTGGGATTCATGGTCTCGAGATGAGGAATCGAGGCCAACCCAGAGAAAATTCGAGCTATCTAGAAGATGACCGCTCCGAAGTCCATTAAGGAAGTTCAGTGCCTGATTGAAAAGATGGCATCTTTGAATCATTTTGTCTCTAGATCGATCGAACGCTGCATGCCCTTCTTCCAAATCCTCAAAAAGCCAAAAAATTTTTGCTAGACTCAGGAATGCCAAAAGGCGTTCGATGAGCTCAAGAACTACCTCAGCTCGCCCCCCTACTAGCCAAATCCAAATCTGGAGAGGAGCTATTTCTCTACCTTGTGGTCTCCCCTGCAGCGCTAGCGGTAGTCCTACTTAGAGAAGAGGTGAAAGTATAGCGACCAATCTACTACAGAAGTCGGATCCTAAGAGATGCCGAGACTAGATATACAAATTTGAAAAAATTGACTTATGCTCTTCTGATTGCAGCAAGAAGACTTTGACCTTACTTTCAAGGACATTCTATAACGCTTCTTACTGATTAGCCGATTAGAGCAATCCTTCATCGAATAGATATTTTTGGAAGAATTGCAAAATGGGCCATTGAATTAATAGAGTTCGACATCAACTACTGACCTCGGCTAGCAATCAAGGCTCAAGCACTAGATGATTTTATAGTTGAATGTACCATTCTAGATGAATCCAAGCTTGAGCAGAATGAGATCGGCATTCCGTGGTTGCAGCCGAGCCTCTCGAAAGAAAGTGCCACCCTTTTCGAAGGTTTTTAGGCCCTTTACATGGATGGTTCGTCCAACTCCGCTGGAGTAGGTGCGGGGTTAGTTTTAGTCAACCCCAAGAGAGTCATTGCCAAGTACGCACTACACTTCAAATTTTCTACAACTAATAATGGGGCCGAATATAAAGTGCTAATCGTCAGGTTAAAAATAGTAAAAGAAATAAAAGTAGATCGGCTTCAAGTCTATAGTGATTTTCAATTAGTAGTTGGCCAAGTTAGTGGCAACTATGAAGCACAGGAGGAAAGTATGGTAAAATATCTTGAGAAAGTAAAGGATTTGACTTTGGCCTTTGGCAGTTTTGGCATTCGACAGATTTTGAGGATAGAAAATATGAGAGCCGACCTCCTCTCTAAATTGGTCACTTCAGCCCCAGCCGAACTATCCAAAGAAGTATTTTTTGAAACTCTACAGTGCCCAAGCTCAGAGGAATCACCGCTCGTTATGCAGATAGAGCTCGAGTCGAGCTGGATTGATCTATTAGTTGCCTATCTCAAAGAGGGAGTTCTTCCTCATGATCTGAAAGAAGCTCAAAAACTTAGGAATCAAGCCTCTCTGTATGTTTTGTATGAGAGCAAGTTGTATAAAAGATCGTATTTGCTACCGCTATTGAGATGTCTTTGACCTTTAGAGGCCGACTTCACATTATGGGAAGTGCATGAGGAAATTTATGGAAGTCATGTAGGAGCTAGGTCCCTGTCACAAAAATTACTTCGGCAAGGATACTATTGGCCGACCTTATACCACAATTCCATGGAGTACGTCAATAATTATGATCGATGTCAGACAAATACAAACATACAAAGACTGCCAGCCTCCGAGCTTACTCCACTAAGTTCACCTTGGCCATTTGCACAGTGGGAAATAAATATACTTGTTCCTTTCTCGATGGCATTCGGATAACGAAAGTTCCTCCTGATTGCGATCGACTACTTCACCAAATGGGTCGAAGCCGAGCCACTAGCAAAAATTACTAAGGCTAAGGTATAGAACTTTATCTAAAAGTCAATTGTCTGCTGGTTTGGTCTGCCCCAAACTCTCATAATAGATAGTGGGCGATAGTTTGCTGGGATGAGATTCACTGAGTTCTGCGAAGATCTAAATATCTTCCATTACTTCATGTCGGTAGCTCACCCACAGGCAAATGGGGAAGCTGAGGTGACCAATCGAATCCTATTGCAAGGCATCAAGACAAGACTCGATAAAGTAAAGGGGGCCTGGGTGGATGAACTCTACCACATCCTCTAGGCATACCAAACTACTCAAAGACTACCGACTGAGGAAACACCATTTGCCTTAGCCTTTGGAATGGAGGCAGTCATCCCAATCGAGCTTAAACTTCCATCAGCATAGGTCGTGGCCTTCAATGAGCAGCATAATTCGCAGGACCTCAGAGTCAATCTTGATCTACTAGAAGAAAAGAGAGAAGAAGTCCAAGTTCGGATGGCGGCCTACAGGCGAAGGGTGGCCCAATATTATAACTCCAGAGTCAGAGGTAAAATCTTCATAGTGGGGGACCTAGTACTTCAGTGAGCCACTATCACTCAGCTTCAAAGCCAAAGAAAGCTTGCCCAAATTGGGAAGGACTCTATGAGGTCATGGAAGTCATCCAACTTGGGATGTACTAATTGAAAGAGCTTGGGGGAGCAGATCTGCCTCGACCATGAAATTTAGAAAATCTACGAATGTATTACCGATAATTTGATTACATTGAAATCTCCCTACATCGACACACTTATATTTGTTGTATACCGATAACAAAGGGGAACTACCCCCGAAACTTAATCATACGATAAATATAGCCCGTTAGAAATAGGAGGAGAACCTCGTCCTAACGCGAGCAAAATCGAAGACCTCATTTATTTTAGACGAGATGAGTGTAGAGGCTCCGACAATGGCCCTAATGTGTCACTATAGCCCATTAAGAATAGAAGGAGAACCTCATCCTAATGTGAGCAAAATCTAAGGCCTCATTCATTTTAGATGAGATCAGGGAAGAGGCCCTGACAACAATCCTTATGTGCCCTTACAGCCCGTTAGGAACAAGAGGAGAATCTCATCCTAATGCGAGCAAAGCCGAATACCTCATTTATTTTAGATGAGATGGAGGGAGAGGCCCTGACAATGGCCCTTATGTGCCCCTACAGCCCATTAGAAATAGGAGAAGAACCTCATCCTAATGTGAGCAAAGTCGAAGGCCTTGTTTATTTTAGACGAGGTGAGAAGAGGAGATAAGATCTCCTTCGAGCTTCAACTTCAACTTCAACCTCGGCTGGAGATAAGATCTCCCTCGAGCTTCAACTTCAACCTCGGCTGGAGATAAGTTCTTCCCTCCAAGCTTCAACCTCAACGATGTAGAGCCCAAAAAAGGATTTCGGTAGTCGCCTTTTTTATACTCCCTTCCTTCGAATTCTGAACTCGGGAGTAGAGAGTCTATTGTTGGGGATAAATTTTGCTCCCACCGATGTCCAGTATGATGCTTAGCCTAATGCAACCAAAAATCATGGAAGAGATTCAATGAAAAATTCATCATCCAACGGTCGAACCCCAGCTGATCTCCTCCAGCAACCAAACTCGTTCAGTAGTCGAACTCCTCCAGCAGTTGGATTCCTCCAAGAGCCCTCCAAGAGTCGAACTCCTTCTGAACTCCTCCAGCAGTCTAATTTCTTCAGGAGCCAAACTCCTTCCGAACTCCTTCAATAGTCAGATTTCTCCAGTAGTCGAACTCCTTTCGAACTCCTCCAGCAGTCGAATATCTCCAGGAGTCGAACTTCTTCCAAATTTCATCAGCAGTCGGATTCCTTCAAGAGCCGAACTCCTTCTGAACTTCTCCAACAGTCAGATTCCTTCAGAAGCCGAACTCCTTTCGAATTTTTTCAGTAGTTGAATTCTTCCAAGAGCCAAAATCCTTCCAAACTCTAGCAATTGAATTTCTTCAGGAGCTAAACTCCTTTCGAATTTCTCCAGCAGTCGAATTTTTCTAATAGCCGAACTCCTTCCAAACTCCTCTAATAGTCAGATTCCTTTAGGAACCCTCCAGGAGTCGAACTCCTTCCAAATTTTTCCAACAGTTAGATTCCTCCAAGAGTCGAACTCCTTCCAAACTCCTCCAGTAGTTTTATTCCTATAGTAGCTGAACTCCTTCCAAACTCCTCCAACAGTCGGATTTCTTCAGGAGCCAAAGTTCTTCTAGATTTTTTCAATAGCTTTTCTGAATGGAGAGCTAACTGAAGAGGTGTATATGATATAACCTGAGCACATCCATAGATGAGTCCAAGGTACGTAAGTTTTAGATACCCATTTATGGGTTGAAGCAAGCATCTTAATGTTGGAATATGTATTTTGATAAGATGATCAAAATGTATAGCTTCATTAAGAATAGAGAAGAGCCCTATATTTACAAATGGACAAATGGTCTGGTAGTGGTATTCCTTATCTTGTACATGGATGACATTCTTTTAATCAGGAATGACATCTCCGCACTATAAGAAATAAAAGTTTGGTTGTCATCTCAGTCTCCATGAAAAACTTGGGTGAAGCATCCTACATCCTAGGGATGAAGATGTATAGGGATAGATCTAAGAGGATGCTTGGGTTATCCTAGTCGATGTACATAGAAATTATGCTGAAGAGGTTCAGCTTGAAGAATTTTAAGAAGGGCTATCTTTCAATAGAATAAGAAATTTCTTCCTCTAAGAAGGATTGTCTGACAACTCTTGAAGAGAGAAAACATATAAATAGAGTTTCATATACTTCGACAATAGGATCGATCATGTATACCATGACATGTACGAGATTAGATGTGGCATACTCACTAGGAGTACTGAGTAGATACTAATCTGATCTAGGAGAGAATCACTGGAAGGTAGTAAAAAATATCCTTAAGTATTTAAGAAATACTAGGATCAATGGTTGATCTATGGTGAGTTAGATTTGAAACTAGTAGGATTTACAAACTCTAGCTTTCAATTTGACCATGATGACAGTCGAAGTATATTGGGTTATATCTTTACCCTAAATGATGGAGTAATTTGCTGGAAGAGTTCCAAGCAGCACATTGTAGCAGACTCTGTTTGCGAGGTAGAGTATATCGCAGCATCAGATGTCCTAAAGAAAATTATATGGCTAAGGAAGTTCATCATTATGCTTAGAGTAGCACCCTCCTTTGATGGTCCGATCTTGCTTTACTATGACAATACTGGTGCCATTGCTCAGGCGAAGAAATAGAAGGCACACTAGTGGATGAAGCATATAAGAGATCTCATTCTGATCGGATGGTGGATCAATGATTTAGAATCATTCTAAGATCAAACAATCAATACAATTGATGTTTAACCTAGTGCAAGTGTTACAGGAGGATCGATTAGCAATTAGATTATTAATTAGCTTAATTTAATTAAGCCAAAGGATAGAGATTAAGTTTAATTAAATATAATTTAATTAGATTTAGTTTGGGCTTGATTAGATCAAGTTTAATTAGTTTATTGGATGAGCCAATTGCAAGAGAGAACAAGTCCCTGTTCAATTAGGACTTGTATGCACCCAATTTTTAATTTAATTAGAAATTAAATCATATTTAAATTTGATTTAATCTGATTTAATTAGGCTCTTAGTTGGACTAAGTGTTGGATCTTGGTACCTCTTTGATACCAATTGTTTGAGAGAAGAAGAATAAAGTAGATGGTTGGCACCTAGGACTTAAAGTTTGAATCAGAGAGAGAAGAGTAAAGAGTTTTAGGGAGAGAAGCTCTATTGTATTCCACTCTATTATAAAGATACAATACCTAAGTTTATATATCCTAGAATTTCTGTTATACCATATGAACCCTAATAAAACCAAACACCAGCTGAAAAACTCTTCTAGGCTAATCAATACATGAAAGCACTCACCGAGCCCATGTACATATGTCTCACATGCTCTCATCCCCTTGGATCTGAACTAGACCTATACATGAGATGGCCCCCTTAAGACCTTATTGGTCCAGGCCTTAAGACCCTAGGATAAAAGCTTATCCTAGATCCAAACAAAAAATCCTATCTAGTTCTATACACTATCATCGAGTTGGCTCTGTAAGGAGCCGAGCTAGCTCGGCTGCATCTCGTCCAAATCCTATCTTTTATCTATCTCAGACAGCCGGCTCGACTACGTCCCGAGCTGGCTTGATCTCGATCCAAGCTAGCTCGATTGTATATCCAAACTAGCCTGCCTGTATGTCAGCCCCTTGTCATGGTTGATTCTTCTTCTAGCTTTGGTCCCTTGCTCCACCTTATGTCCTAGGTCTCTAGAGGACTTACCAAGCCCCCCTCAAGATTCTCACACTTGAATCTCGAGCCCGTATAGGGCTACACACTTCCTTCACCTCGGATGACTCTTATCCTAGTCCTAGGACTCATACCCATCCTAATCTCCTGGAGCCAACCTGGCTCCTCTTGTGGCCATCTAAGGCTTGGGAGCACCATACCAAATCTTACGATCTCCACCTTGGTGTGCCCAAGCCTTGGCACACTTGGCAATATTTCCCTACACGAATCCACTATCAATGCACTCCCTGATAGCTACTTGTGCACACCATGCCATTGCCTTTTTTCTTTAGCTACTGAGCTTCCTTTGAGGCCTTTGGGATGACTACCTCCATCGCTGAAGATCATGGCTTGCTTCTATGCAGCACCCTTGCAGTTGTAAGCATCCTTCTGCTTGGCAGCCATATCAACTATCCTAGACTTTTCCAAAGAATTTGTAGCAATTCTATGCCGACGCCTGAGTCCCCCAAGGATAACCACTCAATGCTGCACTGCTGAGCCTACCACTGTGCCTCGGACACTATCGCTGCCCCTTCGGATCCTCTGCACTCCATAGACCTATCCAAAACTATCTCAGATACACTCCATCCCATGGGCTCCTTTGAGACCACCAAGAGCTCATTCGACTCTTCACTTGTAGTCACTGAACTGATGGAATCTATTTTTTCTCCTCTCTTGCACTTCTTCCAATGCGAACATTTTTACTTAAAGTGCCCTGCTTCACCACACTTGAAGCACCTCTTAGACACCTTTCTGCCCCTTTGTTGATCCTTCTTCTTTCCTTATCTAGACCTCTCTAACACCATGAGATCCTTCTAGAAGACCTCCCTTTTCATCATCCATTTCCATAGCTCATTGGACCTTAGCACTGATACGATCTTCTCGTACACCAGCATCTCCTTATCGTACAGCAACATCATTACCAATAGATCGAAGCTCCTAGGTAGCAAACATAGCAGCAATAAATTTTTATCCTCTTTGAGATCCATCCTAATGTTGAGCAAATCCATGCTCATCTAGTCAAACTACTGAATATGCTCTGCAATATCCTCACCCTCGTGCATCTGAAGACTATATAGTTGCTTTTTCAGCATCAACTTATTGCACATGTTCTTCCCCATGTACAATTGATGCAACCTCGACCATAGATCTTTGGGTGTCTTCTCCTCCAATATGCCATACAGCACCTCATCTTCCAAACAAGTTCTAATCATGGCACATGCCCTTTTCTCCAAGGACACCCACTTCTTGTCTGTCATCTCCTCCGACCTATCTTCCAAAGCAAAATTCAATCTCATCTAAACTAGCAGATCCTCCATCCAAATCTTTCACATCGTAAAACTTTTCTTTTCATCAAACTTCTAAAATTCTATCTTCAACCCATTGTTCTCCATGATCATATGAATCAAAAATAGCAAATAGGTGGATCTAAAAAAATACCTTGACTAGCGATGGTGGACAACAGCCTGTGATCTCTTTCTTCCATATAAAGCCTGGAGAAAATCTTAGATCTAAACCTCACTGCTGATCTCTACTAAAATCTTATCTTCTTCCTCCTCCATGCTCAACCAGGCTCTAATACCACTTGTTGGATCCTGATACCTCTTTGATATCAATTATTGGAGTGAAGAAGAATAAAGTAGATTGCCAGCACCTAGGATTTAAAGTTGGAATTAGAAAGAAGAGTAGAGAGTTTTAGGAAGAAAAGCTCAATTGTATTCCACTCTATTATAAAGAAATAATACCTGAATTTATATATCCTAGGATTTCTACTATACCACATGAACCCTAATAAATCCAAACCCCAGCTAAAAACTCTCCTAAGGTAATCAAATACATGAAAGCACTCATTGAGCCTATGTACATATATCTCACATGCTCTCATCCCCTTAAATCTGAATCTAACCCATACATGAGTTAGCCCCCTTAAGATCTTATTAGTCCAGACCTTAAGATCCTAGGATAAAAGCCTATCCTAGACCCAAACAAAAAACCCCATCCAGTTCTGTATGCCACCATCAAGCTAGCTCTGTCAAGAGCGAAGCTGGCTCAATTGCATCTCACCCAACCCTATCTTCGGTCTGCCTGAGATAGTTAGCTCGATTGTAACTTGAGCTAGATTGATCTTAGTCTGAGCTGGCTTGACTGCGTATCCAAGACAGTCCACCTATGTGTCAACCCCTTATCTTGGCTGATTCTTCTCTTAGCTTTGATCTCTTGCTCCATCTTGTGTCCCAGATCTTCAAAGCATCTACCAAGCCTCTCTCAAGGTCCTAACACCTAAATCTCGAGCCTGTGCAGGGATACATGTTGCCTTCACCTAGGATAACTCCTATCCTAGTCCTAGGACTCACACCCATCCTATTCTTCCGGAGCCAATACCCTGGCTCCTCCTATGACCTTCCAAGGCTTGGGAGCACCACACCAAATCCTACACTAAGATTATCTCTAATTGAGTTGCATTAATTTTTATTTAATTAGATTCAAATAATAAGTTAGACCAAATCAAAACCAAAAGTTCAAATGTGACTAGGATTTCTCTATCTTGCACCACCTTGCTTTCCATGCCCCCTTATACTAATTACCTTGAAATTTTCATGAAAAATTTTATTTCTAGAGAGTATCCATGCCCTTTTTATGTCTCCCACCATTTTAGTTGAAAATTAGTGTGGAATAGGTCAAACCAAATAAGTTGTTTTTGACCTAGGTCTCTATTGGATAGAGTTTGACATATTATTTTTTCTTATTTCTGTAAGATACCAAACCACCTGATTTCCCTTTGATTTTTTCATAGGAAATAGAAGACTTATTTGCACATATTTTCTAGAGTCCACAAAAAAAAATAAGGAGGGGATGCCCAAGAGTTGGGTGCCCCAATCCTTGCTTCATTTGGACCTACCTTTCTAGGTATTTGACCTAGATAAGGACAATATCATAACTCTCTATTTAAAGGGAGTAAGGATATGAGTTTTCTATAAATTTTAGATCTAAGAGAGTGGTTTGGGATGTGGAAAGCCTGGGTGCAAATATCTAGACATGGTGCTTCATTGAGACACAAATCATTGTGTCATGGTGAGAGAAAAAGAAGGAAGAAGAAAGGGTTCTTCTCTAGGGTTTTTTCTTAATCCCTTCCTCCTCCTTTTATGAGATTTTGAGAGGTGCATCCCTTTGTAAATCTCTTTCTTGTTCTTTAAAATATTGAAGGTGTTAGATATATGTGCCCTAGAAGCCAGAATTGGCTGACACTTGTAATACACTTCTAGGGGCAAAATTATAATTTTGACTATAATTAATGAAATGGGTTATTTTCTATCACACATGTGTATTTAGTGTCTGTGATACATCCTTTGAGTTAATGGTAATGATAATTCATATTTTCAAGAGTTGAAAATTTAAGACATGAATAATCATTATTAACTCATAAACAGCTCTCGACCATAGGATCATCACGAGGATGGTGATTGATCCGGAAGGTTGGTGTACGATCGCTTCTCTTTAGTAGATGAGTCTTGAGTCTACGGTGTGGAGACACCGGAGCAAGAGTACAGGTACTCATTAGAGAACGAGGGCACTAAGCGTGACCACCTCGAGTAGTCATTAGGGAGTCTACCTTCTCGTCAATGACTGACTCGATGCTGCAGTAGTGTGTCTGGTTCTTTGACCTGAGATGCATCGACAGTTCACCTTGAGGGTGTTATAGTTTGACTACACCATTACTCGATCTCCTAGCCATATGGAACCCTGAGGTGTATGTTGGCTATAGCATGTTCATTGTAGGAACTGGATTGCATCAAGATGGGAATCTATCTACCTCGGTGGTAGAGGAGCAGCCCTATGATGATCATGAGAATCAAGTCCAAAAATCCATGGCCATGGTAGAGTGAAATAATAGAAAGAGTTTCTATTTAGATTTTCACATTGGACTCGAATCGAATGATTACATCATATGACAGAGACTAGGGTTTGACGAGTTCACCTTAACCCTAATCTGATCGGGGCTCAAGATAGAAGAACTGAATCACACAGGTAGCTGCACCAAGAGGTTCGCATTCAGCTCTGATGGGTTGCCACCATATACTGCTAGGTGTCACTGGTGGATTTTGGGAGCAATTAGAATGATTTAGATGATCGATCATTCTAGCTGTTCGAATCAGAAGAGTTCTGATCCATCGAAAGGAGTTTCGATGATGTCTATGATAGAGATCATGACATATCCCATTACCATACAGAACTGAACCTAACTGGGTCACACAAACAAGGGTTTGAATCTGGTGATCATCAATTGAACTGATCTAGTTCAATTGATCTGAATGAGATTCAATTAGGTTCAAGAAAATCGTGCTAGCACTCGATTGAACCTAACGTTCTTCTTTTACTATAACAAATAAGTTGTTATCCTGACTGAGCCAAAGGAGTTTGTGCTCAATCAGAGGCCTTCATATGGTCTGACTGGAGGTTGTCCAAGTCAGAAAAGGTTGTCTTATTTTGTAAGACATTACCTGCCATTTTTGGTCACCTGCCATTTCTTGTTCTTTGACTTTGGTCAAAAGTCTACCTTTGACTGGTCAAACGTTGACCATTGACACTTTGACTTTTGACCACATGTCATGCACCTATTGGAGAGCTGGTGGGGGCTTGTCCCCTTGCCAGAACCTAGGCAAGGAGGAGGGCGTGCACGCCAAGGGTGGCGTGAGCCCAAGTAGGAGGCGCCTAGGAGTCCTTGTTGGACAAGGGACTCCACCTCTCCTTTTGGATTCCAATTAGAGTTCTCCTAAGAATCCAACTTTGACTGGTCTTAGGCACCCTCTAAGGAGGAATCCAGGGGACTCTATTCCCACCAATCAGATTTAGATCTGATTTCACAAAGGGTTGTGATTGGTTGGGAAGAAGAGGAGTTGGATCACAAGAGGTCTATAAATAAGACCCTGCGCCCAACCCTAATTCAAGTCAAAGTGAATTCAATAGAGATTTCCCACGCCCCAAGGCTGCCTCTCCCTCCTTCCCATGCCAAGTCTCTTCTCCTCTTGCTCTCCACGTCCAAAAGGTGTTTTGGACTTAGTTTGGTGCGATTCCAGATCAAGAGAAAGGCGACCAAAAGCTAAGAAGGCTGCGCTGCTGCAAAGGACGAACTGCTGATCTTCAAAAGGAGTTTTGAAGATCCTCCAGATCAGATCCAGATCTGATTTTTTGGAGATGTGATAGAGAAGAAGAGGATCTCCAGATCCAGCCCAAGTGGATACCGGTAGAGGCCAGGCACTTGCGTGGCTAGATCCAGAACCTTCCGCTGCAATCAGGATCATCACAGGGTAATAGGATTACCCAAATCAAGGTAAATTAAATTTGATTTAATTTATCTTGTTTTATTTTATTTATTAAAATAATAAGAATCAGATCTGAAACATATCAAGATCTGATTAAGATCAAAGAAAAATTTTTGAAATATATCTCTTGATCTGATCAGATCTGAACGAACCTGGACCGGGAAATCAGGATTTTCCTTCAACTGGTATCAGAGCCATGGTTCTAAAATTGTTTAGATCTGATTTTAAATTTATTTTAATTAAAAAATAAGTATGATTTTAGATGTCACATGAGATGTGATCAGATCTGAAATCAGAAAAAATTAAAATTAAATGATTTGGATCTAAGATTAGAAGAATATGCATGACTAGTTCTAGAAATAGAATAGTTCTATAGAATAGTCTTGCATGTTTTGAATTTAATTTGATTAAATCATATTTTAGATCTATTTATTTACTATTTTTTGATATTATAATGTATTATAATAACATCTAAAAAATAGCAAATAAAAATTATTTAATTTTAAATATCATATGAGATATGATTGATGCATGTCTAGACTAGTTGTAGAATAGTTCTACATAGTTGTCTAGATTAGAATTTATTTTGATTAAGATCAATTTAAATCTAATTTTTTAGATTATTATGAGATAATTTAGATCTGAAAAATATGCATGATTTGATACATGAGATGTATGCAAAATATGCCATGATTAGATCTAATTTGTATATGAGATATATGATATAGATCTATAAACTGTTTTGTAGTATTTACATGTTCCTGATTAAGGCGTTCCTCTTGGCCGTCCGGTCATAAGAACGAAGAAGGGTTTAAAGGCCCTCTCTTCCCATTCGATGGGGTGTTCTTATGATGTGTAGGGGTGCTGCGTGTTCGTCCTTAATCAGAAACCCAAAACTTACTTTCTGCAAAACCCTAGATCCTGAAACCCTAGGATTTATTGTGCATATTTTGTTTATGAACCCTACTTAATTAAGAATTAAGTTTATGGAATATTAATTAGGTCTAAAATTGAGAATTTCAGATCTAAGACATATTCATCATACTGGGTTCGGGCTTGGGTAGCTCAATTAGGTCTAAGCGGTTGATCAAACCGAATCAAGAGTTGGTTAGATGGGATCAACAATGCTTAAATTGACCAGCCTAATAGGATTAAGTCTGGGTCAAGATCGAGTCACGATCAAGCAAGACCTAATTAGGCTCAGAGGTTAGAGTCTGGATTGTAGGCTAACCCAATTGGTTCTGACTCAACAATTTGGTGTCTAAGGTAAGTTTGGCACATACGACCGACTGGTTTTTAATTGGAAGCTACTCGACCTGAATGCGTTCTTGTACGAGTTAATGGCATATTCCTTCCACCGATCTCACTTACCTGGCCATATCTGTTGACACAGTTCTGATCTGAGGTGGTCAATAATCCGAGCTAACCCATGCCACTAGGTTAGTCATAATTGTTATGACTAAGCCAAGTCTAGTTTAATGAGACCTGAATCAATTCTCCCTAAGAAAAGATTAAGTCTGAGGTCTTCCACCATTGTAGATGTGCGGGCCCTTCCCGGGGTTGATTGTTCTCGGCTGGATACAGTGGCTCAGTTGCACCGGGAAGACGCAACCATGTCTATTAGGCATTGGATGCTATGGGCTGGAGGATGAGTTGGGCTCAATATTTCGGATACGGTGAGAGACTCCAATTAGGAACCCAGTCTATGCAAATGGTGGGTCTGACTTAACTAAGGAGTGGATCAATATTCCGGATACGGTGAGATTCATGAATTAGAGACCAAGTTTGGGTGCACCATGATTAGAGAATCATTGAACAAGAGTTGTTCACTCATTGGCTAACCCATCACCAATAACTGTTAGGTGAGGTGATGAGTCAGTTGGTGAGACCGCACCACCCACTAGAAATCATTAATCGTGGAGATTTTTGCATCTCTACAGAGGGAGTGTAGGGATCCGAGAAAATAGTGGGAGCTAATTTGTTTAAAAATAAAATCCTAAATAAATTGGTCAAGTCAAAATTACAGTATCTAACTAGAATCTTTGACTCTCTACAGGAAAATGTCTGCGTCCAACCCACTGGCACGTATCCTAGACACACATAGACTGACTGGACCCAATTATAAAGATTGGCTCAGGAACTACAAAATTGTTTTGGGTTCAGAGAAGTTAACACATGTTTTGGACCAGGACCCTCCCACCTTACCAGCTCGTCCATCCACTGAACAGAGAGCGTCTCTGGAAAAATGGATTGACGAAGATAATAAGGCCAGATACTTACATGTTGGGCTCGATGTCTGATGAGCTCCAGCGCCAACATGAAGATATCGGGACTGCTCGCCAAATGTTGGCTCACCTGCAGGAGATGTTTGGTGAACAGAGTCGCGCAGCCAAATATCAAGTCACGAAATGACTTTTTAAGGCTAAGATGCGTGATGGGCAGTCAGTCCAAGATCACTGTCTGACAATGATCAAGGACTATGGAAGAGCTTGAGAAGCTCGGTGTGAAGTTAGGACTTGGACTTGCAGAACGATATTATTCTGCAATCCTTGACTGATGCATATGGGCAATTCATCATGAATTACCACATGCATAAACTTCAGAAATTCCTTGGCCGAGTTGAATGAATATGCTGGTTACCGCTGAGCTTTCTATGAAAGGTTCTAAAGGCTCAGTTCTTGCTATGGAACGGACTTCTTCCAAAAGAAAGTCTTATGGAAAGAAAAAGAAGTCTGTGAAAAAGCAAAAGGTAGAAGGATCAAAGAAGAAGAAGGCAGAACCGAAGAAGAAGGTCGATGGCAAAGGAAAGTGTTTCCATTGCAACAGCGAACGGCCATTGGAAGCGGAACTGCCCTACTTACCTGGCCACCCTAAAGAACAAGAAGGAAGGTCCTTCTGGAGGTATGCTCGTTATTGAGTCTAACCTTACGGTTTCTTCTGCATCCAGTTGGGTGCTTGACTCTGGTTCTAGTGCTCATCTGTGCACTTCTATGCAGGGTCTTGAGGATAGCAGGAGGCTGAGGGATGGAGACATGATCCTACGCGTCGGTAATGGAGCAAGAGTTGCTGCAGTAGCCGTGGGAACATACCCTCTGCGATTACCATCTGGTTTAGACTTAGTTTTAAAAGACTGTTATTATGTGCCTGCAGCTAGCAGGAATTTGATTTCTGTTTCATGCTTAGCACAAGAAGGTTATGTGATCACCTTCTTTAAGGACCATTGTAACATTCTTTATGAAAGAAATAAAATTGCAAATGGTTTCCTTGTTAATGGTCTTTATCAGTTGCTACATATTGATGTACCTGTTTTAACTATCGAGCAAAACGTGAATGCCAAACGACCTAGGGATAGTCCAAACGATAGATATCTATGGCACCTGAGATTAGGTCATATAGCAGAAGATAGGATTAACAAATTGGAGAAAAATGGGCTATTGAGTCCATTGACTTTGAGTCATATCCAACTTGTGAATCTTGTCTTCAAGGCAAAATGACTAAACTCCCTTTTGTTGGACATGGGGAGAGGGCCACAGATCTCCTTGCCCTAGTACATACTGATGTGTGCGGCCCATTCGATGTGCCGGCTAGAGGCAATTTTGTCTACTTCATTACCTTTACCGATGATCTGTCTAGGTATGGGTATGTGTATCTTATGAGACACAAGTCTGAAGCCTTTGAAAAGTTCAAAGAATTCAGACATGAAGTAGAAAAACAAACTGAAAAACCCATTAAGGTTCTTCGATCAGATCGAGGAGGTGAATACCTTAGCCGAGAATTCCTAGACTATCTTAAGGAAAATGGCATAGTCTCTCAATGGACTCCACCAGGAACACCTCAACTCAATGGGGTTTCAGAACGGAGAAATCGGACTCTATTGGATATGGTTCGATCCATGATGAGCTTCACAGACCTCCCAGATTTTCTTTGGGGACATTCATTGTTAACTTCAATCTATTTACTGAATAGGGTTCCCTCTAAAACCGTTCCTACCACACCGTATGAGATATGGCACGGTAAGAAACCAAGTCTGAGTCATCTCAGAATTTGGGGTTGTCCGGCTCATGTCAAAAGACAACAAGCGGACAAGTTAGAGTTTAGGTCCTTCAGAGCTCGATTCATAGGATATCCTAAAGAGTCATTAGGATACTATTTCTACATTCCAGAAGACCACAATGTGATTGTGAGTCGACATGCCATATTTCTTGAAAAATAGTTTATTCAAGATAGTGGCATTGGAAAGCAGATTAAGCTTGATGAGAAAGTCTCACAAGCAGAACGAGCTAAGGACCAAGTGGAACCAAATCAGGTTGAGCCAATAAGAACACTACCTCCTCCACCTCGTAGATCGGAAAGAGTTTCCCGTCCCCCTGAAAGATACTTAGGTATTATTTCAGAGGACGTAGAGGAAATGTTCCTCATAGGTAATGGTGCTCATGGTGATGATCCCAAAACCTACAATGAGGCGATATCAGATATCGACTCTGAGAAATGGCTTGAGGCAATGAAGTCAGAGATTGACTCGATGCACTCAAACCAAGTCTGGACCTTGGTAGATCCACCAGAAGGTATAGTACCTATTGGGTGTAAATGGATCTTCAAGAGAAAGATTGGTGCAGATGGGAATGTGGAGACATTCAAGGCTAGACTGGTGGCAAAAGGTTATAGTCAACGTGAAGGCATTGACTATCAGGATACCTTTTCCCCGGTAGCTATGCTAAAATCCATCCGCACATTGCTTGCCGTTGCAGCCTATTTCGATTATGAAATATGGCAAATGGACGTAAAAACGGCATTCCTAAATGGATATCTTGAGGAAGATATCTATATGGAACAGCCGCTAGGTTTCACATCCAGTGATACTGATCACAAGGTTTGCAAGCTGCAAAGGTCCATATATGGACTTAAGCAAGCATCTCGGAGCTGGAACACTCATTTCAATGATGTGATCAAAAAGTTTGGTTTCATCAAAAATGAAGAGGAACCATGTGTTTTCAAAAGGGTCAGTGGGAGCGCTGTTGTCTTCCTCGTATTGTACGTGGATGACATCCTCCTTATTGGGAATGATATTCCCATGTTGACATCAGTCAAGATGTGGTTGTCTAAGGAATTCTCCATGAAAGACCTAGGTGAAGCATCCTTTATTCTAGGAATTAAGGTCTATAGGGATAGACCGAATAGGATGCTAGGACTTTCACAGAAGATGTACATAGAGGAAGTACTAAAGAGGTTTAGTATGGAAAACTCTAAGAGGGGATTAATACCCTTCAGACATGGTATTCATCTTTCCAAGAAGATGTGCCCTAAGCACACCTGAGGAAATAGAACGCATGAGCAAGATCCCTTATGCTTCTGCAATAGGGAGCCTCATGTATGCCATGCTATGTACACGACCTGATATAGCCCATGCTGTGAGTGTCACAAGCAGATATCAGTCAAATCCAGGTGAAGAACACTGGACTTCTGTGAAATGTATCCTTAAGTACTTGAGAAGAACTAAGGATATGATGTTGGTCTTTGGTAATGGAGAACTCCAAGTTCCAGGGATACACAGACTCGGACTTCATGTCCGATATAGATGATCGAAAGTCGACATCTGGCAGACTGTTTGTGCTGGAAGAGTTCCTAGCAAACGGTGATATCATCTCATCCGCGATTACCTTGAGAAAGGTTACGTTGAGGTCAAGAGAGTCAACTCCGCAGATAATGTGGCAGACCCACTTACAAAGCCATTGGGCCAGCAGAAGATCGAAGCCCACCTTGAGAAGATGGGACTTAGACTTGTAGCCAATTGGCTTTAGGACAAGTGGGAGATTGTTAGATATATGTGCCCTAGAAGCCAGAATTGGCTGACACTTGTAATACACTTCTAGGGGCAAAATTGTAATTTTGACTATAATTAATGAAATGGGTTATTTTCTATCACATATGTGTATTTAGTGTCTGTGATACATCCTTTGAGTTAATGGTAATGATAATTCATATTTTCAAGAGTTGAAAATTTAAGACATGAATAATCATTATTAACTCATAAACAGCTCCCGACCATAGGATCATCACGAGGATGGTGATTGATCCGGAAGGTTGGTGTACAATCGCTTCTCTTTAGTAGATGAGTCTTGAGTCTACGGTGTGGAGACACCGGAGCGAGAGTATAGGTACTCGTTAGAGAACGAGGGCACTGAGCGTGACCACCTCGAGTAGTCATTAGGGAGTCTACCTTCTCGTCAATGACTGACTCGATGCTGCAGTAGTGTGTCTGGTTCTTTGACCTAAGATGCATCGGCAGTTCACCTTGAGGGTGTTATAGTTTGACTACACCATTACTCGATCTCCTAGCCATATGGAACCCTGAGGTGTATGTTGGCTATAGCATGTTCATTGTAGGAACTGGATTGCATCAAGATGGGATCTATCTACCTCGGTGGTAGAGGAGCAGCCCTATGATGATCATGAGAATCAAGTCCAGAAATCCATGGCCATGGTAGAGTGAAATAATAGAAAGAGTTTCTATTTAGATTTTCACATTGGACTCGAATCGAATGATTACATCATATGACAGAGACTAGGGTTTGACGAGTTCACCTTAACCCTAATCTGATCGGGGCTCAAGATAGAAGAACTGAATCACACAGGTAGCTGCACCAAGAGGTTCGCATTCAGCTCTGATGGGTTGCCACCATATACTGCTAGGTGTCACTGGTGGATTTTGGGAGCAATTAGAATGATTTAGATGATCGATCATTCTAGCTGTTCGAATCAGAAGAGTTCTGATCCATCGAAAGGAGTTTCGATGATGTCGATGATAGAGATCATGACATATCCCATTACCATACAGAACTGAACCTAACTGGGTCACACAAACAAGGGTTTGAATCTTGGTGATCATCATCATTGAACTGATCTAGTTCAATTGATCTGAATGAGATTCAATTAGGTTCAAGGAAATCGTGCTAGCACTCGATTGAACCTAACGTTCTTCTTTTACTATCACAAATAAGTTGTCCTGACTGAGCCAAAGGAGTTTGTGCTCAATCAGAGGCCTTCATATGGTCTGACTGGAGGTTGTCCAAGTCAGAATAGGTTGTCTTATTTGTAAGACATTACCTGCCATTTTTGGTCACCTGCCATTTCTTGTTCTTTGACTTTGGTCAAAAGTCTACCTTTGACTGGTCAAACGTTGACCATTGACCCTTTGACTTTTGACCACATGTCATGCACCTATTGGAGAGCTGGTGGGGGCCTGTCCCCCTGCCAGAACCTGGCAAGGAGAAGGGCGCACGCCAAGGGTGGCGTGAGCCCAAGTAGGAGGCGCCTAGGAGTCCTTGTTGGACAAGGACTCCACCTCCCTTTTGGATTCCAATTAGAGTTCTACTAAGAATCCAGTTTGACTGGTCTTAGGCGCCCTCTAAGGAGGAATCCAGGGGTCTCTATTCCAACCAATCAGATTTAGATCTGATTTCACAAAGGGTTGTGATTGGTTGAGAGGAAGAGGAGTTGGATCACAAGAGGTCTATAAATAAGACCCTGCGCCCAACCCTAATTCCAAGTCAAAGTGAAGTCAATAGAGATTTCCCACGCCCCAAGGCTGCCTCTCCCCTCCTTCTCCATGCCATAGTCTCTTCTCCTCTTGCTCTCCACGTCCAAAAGGTGTTTTGGACTTAGTTTGGTGCGATTCAGATCAAGGAAAGGCGACCAAAAGCAAGAAGGCTGCGCTGCTGCAAAAGGGCGACTGTAGATCTTCAAAAAGGTTTTGAAGATCCTCCAGATCAGATCCAGATCTGATTTTTGGAGGTGTGATAGAGAAGAAGAGGATCTCCAGATCCAACCCAAGTGGATATCGGTAGAGGCCAGGCGCTTGCGTGGCTTAGATCCAGAACCTTCCGCTGCAATCAGGATCATCTACAGGGTAATAGGATTACCCAAATCAGGTAAATTGAATTTGATTTAATTTATTTTGTTTTATTTTATTTATTAAAATAATAAGAATCAGATCTGAAACATATCAAGATCTGATTAAGATCAAGAGAAAATTTTTGAAATATATCTCTTGATCTAATCAGATCTGGATGAACCTGGATCGGGAAATCAGGATTTCCCTTCAGAAGGGTCCAAAGATTGAAGAAGGAGGTTCCAGATCAGCCATCGAAGAAAGATCATCATACTACTAACATGCAGTGCTGATTTCCTATTGTCGGACTTTAGATCTTAGATCATATAGATATCCTACAGAGGTTGAACACATGTACAGCTTAAAGCAACAACCTCAGCCTTAGATCAGCGAGTTGAAGAATCTAACTTGCTAAGGTAAGGGTGATGCGATCTTTCTTTTGATGCTAGATTAGATCTAGTATAATATTGCTTTGATGTTGATTTGATCAACATTATCTTTTCTTATTTTTTAGTTTTATATTTAATAGCATGCTTAAATCATGTGATAAGAACCTAGATCTAGGGCTCTTTCATGTATTATTAATAAATTAATATGATTAGTTCATCTTTTTTGCTACGTATTTTGAAAAAAATTCAAAATCTGATTGTGAAACCTTAGGTCTATTTCCTCCATCAACAGCATCTCCATTTCTTCAGGAGTTATTTCTGCAATATTGACAACATCGGGATTAGAAGAGAAACAAGGAGAACAAAAGAAGATTAATATAAGTACCTTTCAGGTAGAGCAGGCTTAAGCCAAGATTGAACAGAGTCTGGTTACCAATGAGTTCGAACAATAAAGGGATCTTATAATCTTTCAACCTATTGACAGAATTAAGATCTGATCTCTCTAATCTGGGAGCTCGATGGACTGAATCTCTTAAATACCCTCAAGAAGAAAGTCTTGAATTTAAGGTCGGACAGGAGATGAAGAAAATCTTTTTCTTCCAATTGTGAATGAAAGAAGGAGAGCCCTTTAATAGCCCTTTAATAGCCATTTCTTGTCGAAGTAGGGGAAAAGATAACACCAATCTTTGGTGATGGGTTGGCATTTGAAGGTAAAGTAGTTGTAGAGTAAGGAGATGGTAGCATGAACATCAGTTGA
>QRFJ01003237.1:0-87995 GCA_006176705.1 Cocos nucifera
AGGGTGTTAATAAGGAAATTCGACTTCAAGTTTTTATTTCTTTCATAATAGAATATTACAATGGTCCTTAAAAAACTAATTAGTAGTCCTTCCTTAATGCAAGGCGAAGAAACTAGAAGTACAATTGCCCTGTACTACGTTCAGGCACCATAATAATAGTCTTTAAACAAGTTCTAACCAGATGGTAGTCGATAGAGGATATGTTTCCTACGTGGCGGCAATCGAGCAACTCGTTGCTCCATTGTTGTTGATATGCACAGTGTGATCTATTCACGACCATCCCCTTCAGCCTGCCTGACTATCTCCTGCAAGGGACTCGTGTGTATGTGTTCATGTAGAATGTGCAACGAGAGTTGTGGAAGTCACGGGATTAAGAAAGCTCGTGCCAAACTAGTCAAGGGAGTTGCACCGCCAATGCTTTGGATTTGTGTTAGTAGGAGAAGTATAGAAACCATAAAGTAGACCTCAAGTAACATAGCACAACCTCCAGAAGGGACCTGCCGTCCTTTCTGTTTAGGTGTGGCTTAGGGTAGAGTAGGAAGTTGTCGTCTTCCAGTTGTGTCATTCTATATACTGTTCCTTGGCTTAATTGGTAAAAGGAACCACCTGTTTCCTTGTCTAGGTCGTGCGTCTGCTGTTTCTTTCTTCATGTGCTTTTGCCTTTTTTTTTGTGGTTTCTTTTCCTTCATCTCTACTTTTATTTTTTTCATTAGTCTTGTTCTTTTCTTTCCAAAAAGATTTTGCTTCTTGGTAAGAAGTTCCATTTACAATAGCATGCACTGAGCTCTTTAGACCTTTTCATGGGATAAGACTCAACGGTAACCAGCATGTTCATAAGTCTCGGTTCCAAGTGAAGTTGAAGTTATTTACATATGGTAGTTCATGATAAACTACCCATACGCATCAGTCAAGGATTGCAGAATATATTCATTCTGCGATCCAGTTCAATCTCACTCCGAGGTTCTCACGCTTCTTCCAAGTCTTGATCATCATATCAATATAATGATTATTGATCGACTGCCCATCACGCATTTTAATCTTGAACAGTCGTTCAGTGACTTGATACTTGGCTGCGCGACTCTGTTCACCAAACATCTCCTATAGGTTAGCTAATATTTGACGAGCAATCCTGATATCTTCATGTTGGTGCTGAAGTTCATCAGACATTGAGCCCAACATGTAGTATCTGGCCTTGTTATCATCGTCTGTCCACTTATCTAGAGATGCTCTCTATTCAGCAAATGGACGAGCTGGTAAGATGGGAGGGTCCTGACCCAATACATGAGTTAACTTCTTGGAACCCAAAATGATTTTGATATTCCCGAGCCAATCCTTGTAATTTGGTCCGATTAGTCTATGGGTGTCCAAGATTTATGCTAGTGGGTTGGATGCAGACATTTTCCTATAGAGAGTCAATGTTTCTAGTTAGATACTATAATTAAGACTTAACCAATTTGTTTAGAAACTTTATTTTTAAATAAATTAGCTCCCACTATTTTCTTGAATCCCTACACTCCCTCTATAGAGATGAGAAAATCTTTATGATTACTGATTTCTAGTGGATGGTGCAGTCCCACTGACTTGCTCATCACCTCACCTAACAGTTATTGGTGATGGGTTAGTCAATGAGTGAACAACTCTTGTTTAATGACTCTCTAATCATGATGCACCCAAACTTGATCTCTAATTTATGAATCTCACTGTGTCCGAAATATTGATCCACTCCTTAGTTAAGTCAGACCCACCATTTGCATAGATTGGATTTCTTATTGAGTCTCTCACCATATCCAAAAATATTGAGCCCAATCCATCCTCCAGCCTATAGCATCCAATGCCTAATAGACATGGTTGCGTCTTTCTGATGCAACTGAGCCACTATAACCAACCGAGAATAATCAACCCCGGGAAGGGCCCACACATCTACAATGGTGGAAGACTTTAGACTTAATCTTTTTTTAGGGAGATTTGATTTAAGTCTCATAAACTAGACTTGACATAGTTATAACCATTATGACTAACCTAATGGCATGGGTTAGCTTGGATTATTGACCATCTTAGATCAGAACTGAGTCGACAAATATGGCCAGGTAAGTGAGACCGGTGGAAGGGATATGCCATTAACTCGATAAGAATGCATTCGAGTCGAGTAGCTTCCAATTAAAAATCAGTCGATCGTATCTACCAAACTTATCTTAGACACCAAATTATTGAGCCAGAACCAATCGGATTAGCCTACAATCCAGACTCTAACCACTGAGCCTAATTAGGTCTTAGCTCGATCAATCACTCATGTGACTCGATCTTGACCTAGACTTAATCCTATTAGGCTGGTCAATTTAAGCATTGTTGATTCCATCTAATCAACTCTTGATTCGGTTTGATCAACCGCTGGACCTAATTGAGCTACCCAAGCCCAAACCCTATTTTTTGAACATGTCTTAGATCTAAAAATTCTTAATTTTAGATCTAATATGTTTCATAATCTTAATTCTCAATTATGTTTAGGGTTCAAAAATAAAACAGGCAAATAAGATCCTAGGGTTTCAGGATCTAGAATTTTGCAGAAAGTAAGTTTTCAATTTTTGATTAAGGATGAATGCTCAGCATCCCTACACATCATAAGAACACCCCATCGAATGAAAGGAGAGGGTCTTAAAATCCTACTTTATTCTTATGACCGAACGGCCAAGGGGAACGCTTTAATCAGAAATACAACTAATCTACAAAAACTAATTAGATCTAAGCATATATCTCATATAAGAAAATTGATCTAATTAAAACTATTTTGCATACATCTCATGTATCATGCATGCATGTTTTTTAGATCTAAATTATTTTATAATCATCTAAAAATTAAATTTAAATTTGATCTTATCAAATAAAATTTAATCTGGATCCTATTGTAGAACTATTCTACAACTAGTCTAAACATGCAACTATCATATCTCATATGAACAAATTAAATTTAATTTATTTTTAATTTTTAAATCTAATTATAATATTTATAAGATTAGAAAATAGTAAATAAATAGATCAAAAAATTACATTTAATTATATAAAAATTATGATACTAGACTACACATAAAATAATTCTATTCCTAGTCTAGTTATGTATCTCATACATATTAGATCTAGATTAATTAATTTAAATTTTCTAATTTTCTAATTTTAGATCTAATTATATCTCATGTGATATCTAAAATTATTAATTTATCAGATTAAATTATATCTAAATAAATTTTATAAGAACCTGGCTCTGATACCAGTTGAAGGAAAATCTTGATTTCTCGGGGTCAGGTTCGTTCAGATCTGATTAGATCGAGAGGCATATTTCAAAAATTTTCTCTTAGATCCTAATCAGAATAAATATTTTTTAGATCTAATTTTATGATTTAATAAATAAAAAAATTAAATTAAATTATATTTAAATTAGTTTTACCTTGATATGGGTAATTCGATTACCCGTTGATGATCTTGCTGATTGCCTGAGGTTCTGGATCTAGCCACGTAAGCACTTGGCCCCCATTGGCATCCACTCTGACTGAATCTGGAGATCTTCTCCTTCTTTATCTCATCTTCAAAAATTAGATCTGGATCTGATTTAGAGAATCTTTAAAACTTCTTCTAAAGATCAGTAGTCGTCTCTGCAGCAGTGATGTCTTCTTCCTTTCTCGTCAGCCTTTTCTTGCCTGAATCGCACTAATATGAAGGCCAACTATCCTTAGGCATGGAGAGGAGAGAGATGGCTAGAAGGTGGCATGGAGAAGGGAGAGGGACAGCCTTAGGGCATGGCTAGGAGAGGAGACTCTAAAAGTTGGGTGCAGATAGGTCTTTATATAGACCCTGCTGTGCCATGCAATGCCACATCACCTTGGCCAATCACGTTGCTTCATTTAATCAGATCTAAATCTGATTGGTGGGATAACATTACCTGATCCAATCAGATGAGAGGCCCATAGATTCATCCTAAGGTGGTGCCTGAGATCAGTCAAAGTCTATAAGTGAGGGTCACCTAGTTTGAATCCAAGAAGTAACCTGGAGTCCCATCCGTATGGGACTCCAAGCATCCCTATCCATGGGCGCACGCCATCCTAGGCATCCACCCCCTCCTTTTCAATTTCTAGAGAGGGGACAAGTCCCTATCTGCTCTCCAATAAGTGCATAACACATGGACAGATGTCTAAGGATCAAAGGTTAACGTTTGACCAAAGTCAAAGGACAAGAATTAGCAGGTGACAGAAAATGGTAGGTGTTGTCTTAAATTTATCTTATAAATTAAGACAACCCTTTTCTGATCTGAACAAGCTCTAGTTAGACCAGGTAAAGGTACCTGAGTGAGCACAAACTCATTTGGCTCAGTCGAGACAACTTTTAATGATAGAAAAAAGGAGAATGTTAGGTTCAATCTTGTGCTAGCATGATTTTCTTGAATCGAATTGAAGTTAATTCAAATCAATTGAACTGGATTAGTTCAATTTATGATATCCAGATCCAATCCCTTATTTGTGTGACTTAGTTAGGTTAAGTTTTGTATGGTAATAGGATATGTAGTGATCTCCTATCAACGACATAATCGAAACTCCTTTTGATGGATCGGAACTCTTCTGATTCAGACAACTAGAATGATCGATCATCTAAATCATTCTAATTGCTCTCAGAATCCACCAGTGACATCTAGCAATATATGGTGCCAACCCATTAAAACTAAAGATGAATCTCTTGGTGCAGCTACTTGTGTGATTAAGTTCTTCTATCTTGAGCTTCGATCAGATTAGGGTTAAGGTGAACTCGTCAAACCCTAATTTCTATCATATGATTTAATCATTTGATTCAAGTCCGATGTAAAAACCTTAATAGAAACTCTTTTATTTTTCACTCTCTACCATGGCATGGATTATGATTATTCATTATCATATAGGGCTGCTTCTCATCCACCGAGGTAGATCGTCATCTTGGTGCAATCCATTCCTACAATGAATGCTATAGAACATACACCTCAGATTCCGGATGTAGAGATCGAGTCTGGTGTAGTCAACTATAACACTCAAGGTGAAATATGATGTACTTAGGTAAACCAGACACACATGCAGCTTCGAGTCAGTTTCACTATGAAGGGACTTGTTTTCTTTATGATACTTGAGGTGGTCAACTCAGTGCATCGTCTCTAATGATACTTGTCTTGCTCTGATGTCTCTATATATAGACTCAAGAACTATCTATATAAAGAAGTGATTGTTACATAATCTTCGAATCAATACCATACTATGATGTTCTACGGTTAGGAGCATTTTTGATTTTATTAGAAATTCTTGTTTAATTTTCACTTTAAAATAAGAATTACATTACCATTAACTCAGGAATATATCCAGACACTATACATATGGTGATAAAATAATCTATTTTATTATTATAGTTAAATTATAATTTGCTGAAAGTGTATTAAAGTGTCAGCTCAATTCGGTTTCTGGGCACATATATTAATACAAATGCAATGCATTATGTTCGTCATTGAGCCCTTCTGTATGTCTTTGACTGCTCAATGTTGACAGCTGGTCTCAGGTGCAGGATGCGTAACATATACAGGATCTATTCTGCTCGGGATATCTTAAATTTTTGGTACCCTATCAATTGGATCTCACCAACTTTCATTGTCCAATAACTGAGAAGCGATAGAAAGGGTCATATCTGCATAAAGAAAAATCAAACTCTAATTAGTAATTGATTCAATAAATTTTAACGTTTAACTTTAATCAAAGATTATCCCTATTGTTATTCGAATCGAAGCTAGATCTCATTTGAGGATTATCCAATTTTTTGTGGTATAGATCACATAGATGCACACGGCCCCTGGTGGCACTATGTATTTAAGGTAGGTCATACCATTATTTTTCAACAATTTCTATAATTAAATTTTGCCAGTCCTTATAAGTAGGCTTTGGTTCCACTAAAATTCCAGTTAGTCCAACATTAACTGACTTAGTTGATCATCAACAATGATGATTAGACCAACTTTGGTTAGCTAATACCACTATTTAGAAAGATGGCTAAGAAATAGTAATGAATGATAATTTCTAGTCGATAGCATAGACCTGTGGGTAATCCCGTCCTAAATGAGTTCAATTTGGTGTCGGTCAGGTGTACTCGTGATGTAGGAGGCTATATGAACTCCTTTCAAACTCTCCAGAGTCGAATCTTCCATTGACTCTTCCAGCAGCGAAATTTCTTTGGACTCTCGGTAGCCAAATTCCTCCAAATCTCTAGTAGCAGAACTCCCCAAGTAGTCAAATTCCTCCCAGACTCCTCCACAGCCAAACTCCTTTCGAACTCCTCCAGCAGTCGAACTCCTTCCAGACTCCTCCAGCAGTCGAACTCCTTCTGAACTCCTCCAATGGCCAAACTCCTTTCAGACTCCTCCCGACTGAACTTCCCGTAGTCGCTTAGAAAGGTCTCCACATGAATCTAGCTCCACACGACATGAATCAACTTACCTATAGATCGCTTAAAAGGAGTCTGAGCTCCCTCGATATTGATGTAACTCAAAGATTCATCGCCAACTGATGCCTACTCCTCCGAACTTCGACTATTAAATCTCAATGGACTGGCACGTCACAACAACAGACACTATCCTCCATAATAAACTCCACATGGTCTAGAGCGGCCGACTACCAAATGGTTATGACTGTCACTATCAGTTTGTTACAGGCTCCATCTATAAAAGGGATCCTTTAGATACATTTTCTTTAAGCTTTTTTCTCCTTCTCAATACTCTGCAACTTTCTTTATTGAGCACTTCATTTCTATTGGCCGAAAGAGCTGACTTGATCGTCGGAGGGTCTTTTTAGAGAAACCCCCTAAGCTTTGGGCGAGACTTATTTTGTAGGTCACCAGCAGCGAACACATCTTCTCTGACTCCAGTGCTCCTCCGACGATGATCAGATTTCACACCAACAAGATTGGCACTAGAGGAAGGGCTCCAAACCATTGTCTTTTGAGGTTTTCTTATTCTTAAAGGAGTGCTCAGCAGAGATCTCCCTTCTTCTCCTCCAAAGTTTTTCTTTTCAAGAAGGATGCCTCCTAGGAAGGCTTCAACCCGATGGTCGATGGCCTCTGCGGTCAGATCCCATCCAGATCTGCCCACCCCTACTTCTTCTCTGACAACTAAAGCTCCATCTATAGTAATAGTGGATGTGGAGCAACACAACCTGCTAGTGCAGTAGGTTCGCAGCCTCATGGATGCGATGCAGGCCATGCGGTAGTAGCAGCCTCTAGCATCGATTCAACTGGAATAGGCTTCTCTGAAACCCCGTGATCCGATCTGGGGGTGGCTGACTTGGGCTAGTTGGTCGATAACCTTCAAAATGGGGAAGTAGTGCGCTGAATGCCCCTACTCTGATCATGACGCTACCTCTACGGGGACTTTGTCCTCGTTCAGCCAAAAGACCTTGGGGATCCACGATCGAGAGGATCTGGACTAAAAACTATAAGAGATGAACCGATAGATCGAAGAACTCTATCATGCTCCTCCCTCCCATGGTAATGACATTTATACTGACCCTCATTTTTCTCACTATATCAAGCAAGAACCTATCCTGTCAAACTTCAAGCTTCCTCAATTCGAGAGCTATAATGGGACATCTGATCTGGTCGACCACCTGGAGGCCTTTCGAATGATGATGCTGCTCCATGGTGCGTCCAATGCCATCCTATGTCGATCTTTTCCATCTACTTTGAAAGAAGCAACTAGGAACTGGTATTCATGAAAGGAAATCCTGATTTTCTAGACCAGGTTCATTTAGATCTTATCAGATCAAGAGATATATTTTAAAAACTTTTCTCTTTGATCCGAATCAGATTTGAGATATTTCAGATCTAATTTTTATTATTCTAATAATTAAAATAAAATATAGATAAATTAAATTAGATTTAATTTACCTTAATTTAGGATAATCCCATTACCCGTTGATGATCCTATAAGCAACGAAAGGTTCTGGATCTAGCCATGCAAGTGCTTGACCTCCACCGATATCCACTCAGGCTGGATCTGAAATTCCTCTTCTTCTCTACCACATCTTCAAAAATCTGATCTGAATCTGATTTGGAGGATCTTCAAAATAGCTTTCGAAGATCAGCAGTTGTCCTTTGCAACAGCGCAGCCTTCTAGCTTTCTGTCACCTTTCTCTCCCCTAGATTGCACCAACTGAGATCCCAAACTTCTTTAGGCCTAGAGAGGAGAGGGAGAAGATGAACTTGGCATGGAGGAGGAAGAGAGAGGTAGCTTTGGGGCATAGAGAATTATTCTTCGTTTGAGTTGGGTGCAGGATCTTATTTATAGACTATGCGTGATCCAACTCCTCTTCATCCCAACCAATCAGAACCCTTTGTGAAATCAGATCTAAATCTGATTGGTAGAAATAAAGTCCCTTGGATTTATCCTTAGATGGTGCTTAAGACTAGTCAAAGTTGGTTCTTAGGAAGAGTCTAATCAGAATTCAATAAGAAGATGGAGTCCCTATCCAACAGGGACTCCTGGGTGCCTCAAGCTTGCGCCCATGCCACCCTTGGCGTGCACCCTCCTCCATGCCAATTTCTAGCAAGGGAACAAGCCCCACCAACTCTCCAATAGGTGCGTGACATGTGAACAGAAGTCAAAGTATCAATGGTCAACATTTGACCAGTCAAAGGTCAACTTTTGACCAAAGTCAAAGGACAAGAAATGGTAGGTGACCAAAAATGGTAGGTATTATCTTACAAAATAAGACAACCCTTTTATGACCTGGACAGGCTCCAGTCAGACCAAGTGAAGGCCTCTGATCGAGCACAAACTCCTTTGGCTCAGTCAGGACAACTATTTATGATAGTAAAAGAAGAACGTTAGGTTCAATCGAGTGCTAGCACGATTTCCTTGAACCTAATTGAATCTCATTCAGATCAATTGAACTAGATCAGTTCAATTGATGATCACCAGATTCAAACCCTTGTTTGTGTGACCCAGTTAGGTTCAGTTCTGTATGGTAATGGGATATGTCATGATCTCTATCATCAGACATCATCGAAACTCCTTTCGATGGATCAGAACTCTTCTGATTCGAACAGCTAGAATGATCGATCATCTAAATCATTCTAATTGCTCCCAAAATCCACCAGTGACACCTAGCAGTATATGGTGGCAACCCATCAGAGCTGAATGCGAACCTCTTGGTGCAGCTACCTGTGTGATTAAGTTCTTCTATCTTGAGCCCCGATCAGATTAGGGTTAAGGTGAACTCGTCAAACCCTAGTTTCTGTCATATGATGTAATCATTCGATTCAAGTCCGATGTGAAAATCTAAATAGAAACTCTTTCTATTATTTCACTCTACCATGGCCATGGGCTTCTGGACTTGATTCTCATGATCATCATAGGGCTGCTCCTCTACCACCGAGGTAGATAGATTCCATCTTGATGCAATCCAGTTCCTACAATGAACATGCTATAGCCAACATACACCTCAGGGATTCCATATGGCTAGGAGACCGAGTAATGGTGTAGTCAAACTATAACACCCTCAAGGTGAACTACCGATGCATCTCAGGTCAAAGAACCAGACACACTACTGCAGCATCGAGTCAGTCATTGACGAGAAGGTAGACTCCCTAATGACTACTCGAGGTGGTCACGCTCAGTGCCCTCGTTCTCTAACGAGTACCTGTACTCTCGCTCCTGGTGTCTCCACACCGTAGACTCAAGACTCATCTACTAAAGAGAAGCGATTGTACACCAACCTTTCGGATCAATCACCATCCTCGTGATGATCCTATGGTCGGGAAGCATTTTATGAGTTAATAATGATTATTCATGTCTTAAATTTTCAACTCTTGAAAATATGAATTATCATTACCATTAACTCAAAGGATGTATCACAGACACTAAATACACATATGTGATAGAAAATAACCCATTTATTTTATTATAGTCAAAATTATAATTTTGCCCCTAGAAGTGTATTACAAGTGTCAGCCAATTCTGGCTTCTAGGGCACATATATCTAACAATCTCCCACTTGTCCTAAAGCCAATTGGCTACAAGTCTAAGTCCCATCTTCTCAAGGTGGGCTTCGATCTTCTGCTGTCCCAACGGCTTTGTAAGTGGGTCTGCCACATTATCTGTGGAGTTGACTCTCTTGACCTCGACATAACCCTTCTCGAGGTAATCGCGGATGAGATGGTATCGCCGCTCAATATGCTTGGATTTCTGATGAGACCTCGGCTCCTTAGCAAGGGCTATGGCGCCATTGTTGTCGCAGTATAGAGGAATGGCATCTGATGGCATTACTCCAATTTCTGCAGCAAACTTCTTGTACCAGAATGCTTCCTTCGCAGCCTTCTGATGCAGCGATATATTCTGCTTCCATGGTGGAATCTGCTATCACCGTTTGCTTGGAACTCTTCCAGCTGACAGCACCACCATTGCACACAAACAGACTCCCAGATGTCGACTTTCGATCATCTATATCGGACATGAAATCCGAGTCTGTGTATCCCTGGACTTGGAGTTCTCCATTACCAAAGACCAACATCATATCCTTAGTTCTTCTTAAGTACTTAAGGATACATTTCACAGAAGTCCAGTGTTCTTCACCTGGATTTGACTGATATCTGCTTGTGACACTCACAGCATGGGCTATATCAGGTCGTGTACATAGCATGGCATACATGAGGCTCCTATTGCAGAAGCATAAGGGATCTTGCTCATGCGTTCTATTTCCTCAGGTGTGCTAGGGCACATCTTCTTGGAAAGATGAATACCATGTCTGAAGGGTATTAATCCCCTCTTAGAGTTTTCCATACTAAACCTCTTTAGTACTTCCTCTATGTACATCTTCTGTGAAAGTCCTAGCATCCTATTCGGTCTATCCCTATAGACCTTAATTCCTAGAATAAAGGATGCTTCACCTAGGTCTTTCATGGAGAATTCCTTGGACAACCATATTTTGACTATCGTCAACATGGGAATATCATTCCAATAAGGAGGATGTCATCCACGTACAATACGAGGAAGACAACAGCGCTCCCACTGACCTTTTTGAAAACACATGGTTCCTCTTCATTTTTGATGAAACCAAATGTTTTGATCACATCATTGAAATGAGTGTTCCAGCTCCGAGATGCTTGCTTAAGTCCATATATGGACCTTTGCAGCTTGCAAACCTTGTGATCAGTATCACTGGATGTGAAACCTAGCGGCTGTTCCATATAGATATCTTCCTCAAGATATCCATTTAAGAATGCCGTTTTCACATCCATTTGCCATATTTCATAATCGAAATAGGCTGCAATGGCAAGCAATGTGCGGATGGATTTTAGCATAGCCACTGGGAAAAAGGTATCCTGATAGTCAATGCCTTCGCGTTGACTATAACCTTTTGCCACTAGTCTAGCCTTGAATGTCTCCACATTCCCATCTGCACCAATCTTTCTCTTGAAGATCCATTTACACCCAATAGGTACTATACCTTCTGGTGGATCTACCAAGGTCCAGACTTGGTTTGAGTGCATCGAGTCAATTTCTGACTGCATTGCCTCTAGCCATTTCTCAGAGTCGATATCTGATATCGCCTCGTTGTAGGTTTTGGGATCATCACCATGAGCACCATTACCTATGAGGAACATTTTCCTCTACTTCCTCTGAAATAATACCTAAGTATCTTTCAGGGGATGGAAAACTCTTTTCGATCTACGAGGTGGAGGAGGTAGTGTTCTTATTGGCTCAACCTGATTTGGTTCCAATTGGTCCTTAGCTCGTTGTACTTGTGAGACTTTCTCATCAAGCTTAATCTGCTTTCCAATGCCGCTATCTTGAATAAACTATTTTTCAAGAAAGATGGCATGTCGACTCACAATCACATTGTGGTCTTCTGGAATGTAGAAATAGTATCCTAATGACTCTTTAGGATATCCTATGAATCGAGCTCTAAAGGACCTAAACTCTAACTTGTCCGCTTGTTGTCTTTTGACATGAGCCGGACAACCCCAAATTCTGAGATGACTCAGACTTGGTTTCTTACCGTGCCATATCTCATACGGTGTGGTAGGAACGGTTTTAGAGGGAACCCTATTCAGTAGATAAATTGAAGTTAACAATGAAGTGTCCCCAAAGAAAATCAGGGAAGGTCTGTGAAGCTCATCATGGATCGAACCATATCCAATAGAGTCCGATTTCTCCATTCTGAAATCCCGTTGAGTTGAGGTGTTCCTGGTGGAGTCCATTGAGAGACTATGCCATTTTTCTTTAAGATAGTCTAGGAATTTTTGGCTAAGGTATTCACCTCCTCGATCTGATCGAAGAACCTTAATGGGTTTTTCAGTTTATTTTTCTACTTCATGTCTGAATTCTTTGAACTTTTCAAAAGCTTCAGACTTGTGTCTCATAAGATACACATACCCATACCTAGACAGATCATCGATAAAGGTAATGAAGTAGACAAAATTGCCTCTAGCCGGCACATCAAATGGGCCGCACACATCAGTATGTACTAGGGCAAGGAGATCTGTGGCCCTTTCCCCATGTCCAACAAAAGGGAAGTTTAGTCATTTTGCCTTGAAGACAAGATTCACAAGTTGGATATGACTCGAAAGTCAATGGACTCAATAGCCCATTTTTCTCCAATTTGTTGATCCTATCTTCTGCTATATGACCTAATCTCAGGTGCCATAGATATCTGTCATTTGGACTATCCCTAGGTCATTTGGCATTCACGTTTTGCTCGATAGTTAGAATAGGTACATCAATATGTAGCTGATAAAGACCATTAATAAGGAAAACCATTTGCAATTTTATTTCTTTCATAAAGAATGTTACAATGGTCCTTAAAGAAGGTAATCACATAGCCTTCTAGTGCTAAGCATGAAACAGAAATCAAATTCCTGCTAGCTGCAGGCACATAATAACAGTCTTTCAAAACTAAGTCTAAACCAGATGGTAATCGAAGAGGGTATGTTCCCACCACTACTGCAGCAACTCTTGCTCCATTTTTGGCGCGTAGGATCATGTCTCCATCCCTCAGCCTCCTGCTATCCTCAAGATCCTACATGAAAGTGCACAGATGAGCACTAGAACCAGAGTCAAGCATCCAACTGGATGCAGAAGAAACTGTAAGGTTAGACTCAATAACGAGCATACCTCCAGAAGGACCTTCCTTCTTGTTCTTCAGGATGGCCAGGTAAGTAGGGCAGTTCCGCTTCTAATGGCCATCGCTGTTGCAATGGAAACACTTTCCTTTTACATCGGCTTTCTTCTTCAGCTTTGCCTTCTTCTTCTTTCCTTCTTCCACCTTCTGCTTTTTCGCAGACTTCTTTTTCTTTCTATAAGACTTTCTTTTGGAAGAAGTCCATTCCATAGCAAGAACTGAGCCTTTAGAACCTTTCATAGAAAGCTCAGTGGTAACCAGCATATTCATTAATTCGGCCAAGAGAATTTTGAAGTTTATGCATGTGGTAATTCATGATGAATTGCCCATATGCATCAGTCAAGGATTGCAGAATAATATCATTCTGCAGATCCAAGTCTAACTTCACACCGAGCTTCTTAAGCTCTTCCAAGTCCTTGATCATCATCAGACAGTGATCTTGGACTGACTGCCCATCATGCATCTTAGCCTTAAAAAGTTATTTCGTGACTTGATATTTGGCTGCGCGACTCTGTTCACCAAACATCTCCTGCAGGTGAGCCAACATTTGGCGAGCAGTCCTGATATCTTCATGTTGGCGCTGGAGCTCATCAGACATCGAGCCCAACATGTAATATCTGGCCTTATTATCTTCGTCTATCCATTTTTCTAGAGACGCTCTCTGTTTAGCGGATGGATGGGCTGGTAAGGTGGGAGGGTCCTGGTCCAATACATGGGTTAACTTCTTAGAACCCAAAATAATTTTGTAGTTTCTGAGCCAATCTTTATAATTGGGATCCAGTCAGTCTATGTGTGTTCAGGATACGTGCTAATGGGTTGGACGCAGACATTTTTCTGTAGAGAGTCAAAGATTCTAGTTAGATACTATAATTATGACTTGACCAATTTATTTAGAAATTTTATTTTTAAACAAATTAGCTCCCACTATTTTCTCGGATCCCTACACTCCCTCTGTAGAGATGCAAAAATCTCCATGATTAATGATTTCTAGTGGGTGGTGCGGTCTCACCAACTGACTCATCACCTCACCTAACAGTTATTGGTGATGGGTTAGCCAATGAGTGAACAACTCTTGTTCAATGATTCTCTAATCATGGTGCACCCAAACTTGGTCTCTAATTCATGAATCTCATTACCGTATCCGGAAATATTGATCCACTTCTTAGTTAAGTCAGACCCACCATTTGCACAGACTGGATTCCTAATTGAGTCTCTCACCGTATTTGAAATATTGAGCCCAACTCATCCTCCAGCCCATAGCATCCAATGCCTAATAGACATGGTTGCATCTTCCTGTGCAACTGAGCCACTGTATCCAGCCGAGAACAATCAACCCTGGGAAGGGCCCGCACATCTACAATGGTGGAAGACCTCAGACTTAATCTTTTCTTAGGGAGAATTGATTCAGGTCTCATTAAACTAGACTTGTCATAGTCATAACAATTATGACTAACCTAGTGGCATGGATTAGCTCGGATTATTGACCACCTCAAATCAGAATTGAATCAACAGATATGGCCAGGTAAGTGAGACTGGTGGAAGGGATATGCCATTAACTCGTACAAGAATGCATTTAGGTCGAGTAGCTCCCAATTAAATTTCAGTCGGTCGTATCTGCCAAACTTACCTTAGACACCAAATTATTGAGCCAGAACCAATTGGGTTAGCCTACAATCCAGACTCTAAACTCTGAGCCTAATTAGGTCTTGCTTGATCGTGACTCGATCTTGACCCAGACTTAATCCTATTAGGCTGGTCAATTTAAGCATTGTTGATCCCATCTAACCAACTCTTGATTCGATTTGATCAACCGCTTAGACCTAATTGAGCTACCCAAGCCCGAACCCAGTATTATGAATATGTCTTAGATCTGAAATTCTCAATTTTAGACCTAATTAATATTCCATAAACTTAATTCTTAATTAAGTAGGGTTCATAAACAAAATATGCACAATAAATCCTAGGGTTTCAGGATCTAGGGTTTTGCAGAAAGTAAGTTTTGGGATTTCTGATTAAGGACGAACACGCAGCACCCCTACACATCATAAGAACACCCCATCGATGGGAAGGAGAGGGCCTTTAAACCCTTCTTCATTCTTATGACCTGGACGGCCTAAGAGGAACGCCTTAATCAGGAACATGTAATACTACAAAATAGTTTTAGATCTATATCATATATCTCATATACAAATTAGATCTAATCATGGCATATTTTGCATACATCTCATGTATCGAATCATGCATATTTTTAGATCTAAATTATCTCATAATAATCTAAAAAATTAGATTTAAATTGATCTTATCAAAATAAACTCTAATCTAGACAACTATGTAGAACTATTCTACAACTAGTCTAGACATGCATCAATCATATCTCATATGATGTTAAAATTAAATAATTTTTATTTGCTATTTTTTAGATATTATTATAAAAATTATAATATTAAAAAATAGTAAATAAATAGATCTAAAGTATGATTTAATCAAATTAAATTGTAAACATGCAAGACTATTCTATAGAACTATGCTATTTTAGAACTAGTCATGCATATTTTCTAATCTTAGATCTAAATTATTTAATTTTAATTTTTCTAATTTTAGATCTGATCACATCTCATGTGACATATAAAATCACTTATTTTTTGATTAAAATAAATTTAAGATCAGATCTAAACACTTTAGAATCATGGCTCTGATACCAGTTGAAGGAAAATCCAGATTTTTTAGATCAGGTTCGTTCAAATCTAATCGAATCAAGAGATATATTTCAAAAATTTTTCTCTTTGATCTAAATTAGATCTAGGATGATCAGATCTAATTTTTATTATTTTAATAATTAAAATAAAATATAGATAAATTAAATCAAATTTAATTTACCTTGATGTAGGGTAATCCTATTACCTATTGATGATCCTATAAGCAGCGGAAGGTTCTGGATCTATCCACGCAAGTGCCTGTCCTCTATCGGTATCCACTTGGACTGGATCTAGAGATCCTTTTCTTCTCTATCATGTCTCCAAAAATCAAATCTAAATCTAATTAGGAGGATCTTCAAAATAGCTTTCGAAGATCAGTAGTTATCTTTTGCAGCAATGCAGCCTTCTAGCTTTCTGTCACCTTTCTCTCTCCTAGATTGCACCAACTGAGATCCCAAACTTCTTTGGGCATGGAGAGGAGAGGGAGAAGATGAACTTGGCTTGGAGGAGGAAGAGAGAGGTAGCCTTGGGGTGTAGAGAATTGTTCTTCCTTTGACTTGGGCGTAGGGTCTTATTTATAGACTATGCGTGATCCAACTCCTCTTCATCCCAACCAATCACACCTCTTTATGAAATCAGATCTAAATCTGATTGGTGAGAATAGAGTCTCTTGGATTCATTCTTAGATGGCACCTAAGACCAGTCAAAGTTGGTTCTTAGGAGGAGTCTAATCAGAATCCAATAAGGAGATGGAGTCCTTATCCAATAGGGACTCGTAGGTGCCTCAAGCTTAGCATGCGCCCTCTTTCTTGCCAGTTCTAGTAGGAGAATAAGCCCCACCAGCTCTCCAATAGGTGCATGACACATCGACAGAAGTCAAAGTATTAATGGTCAACATTTGACTAGTCAAAGGTCAACTTTTGACCAATGTCAAAGGATGAGAAATGGTAGGTGACCAAAAATGGCAAGTATTATCTTACAAAATAAGACAAACCTTTTCTGACCTGGACAGACTTCAGTCAGACCAAGTGAAGGCCTCTAATTGAGCACAAACTCCTTTGGCTCAGTCAAGACAACTATTTATGATGATAAAAGAAGAACGTTAGGTTCAATCGAGTGCTAGCATGATTTTCTTGAACCTAATTGAATCTCATTCAGATCAATTGAACTAGATCAGTTCAATTGATGATCACTAGATTCAAACCCTTATTTGTGTGACCCAGTTAGGTTCAGTTCTGTATGGTAATGGGATATGTCATGATCTCTATCATCGACATCATCGAAACTCCTTTCGATGGATCAGAACTCTTCTGATTCGAACAGCTAGAATGATCGATCATCTAAATCATTCTAATTGCTCCCAAAATCCACCAGTGACACCTAGCAGTATATGGTGGCAACCCATCAGAGCTGAATGCGAACCTCTTGGTGTAGCTACCTGTGTGATTAAGTTCTTCTATCTTGAGCCTCGATCAGATTAGGGTTAAGGTGAACTCGTCAAACCCTAGTTTCTGTCATATGATGTAATCATTCGATTCAAGTCCAATGTGAAAACCTAAATAGAAACTCTTTCTATTATTTCACTCTATCATGGCCATGGAGCTTTTGGACTTGATTCTCATGATCATCATAGGGCTGCTCCTCTACCACCGAGGTAGATAGATTCCATCTTGATGCAATCCAGTTCCTACAATGAACATGCTATAGCCAACATACACCTCAGGATTCCAAATGGCTAGGAGACCGAGTTATGGTGTAGTCAAACTATAACACCCTCAAGGTGAACTACTGATGCACCTCAGGTCAAAGAACCAGACACACTACTATAGCATCGAGTCAGTCATTGACGAGAAGGTAGACTTCCTAATGACTACTCGAGGTGGTCACGCTCAATGCCCTCGTTCTCTAACGAGTACCTGTACTCTCGCTTTGATGTCTCCACACCATAGACTCAAGACTCATCTACTAAAGAGAAGCGATTGTACACCAACCTTTTGGATCAATCACCATCCTCATGATGATCCTATGGTCGGAAGCATTTTATGAGTTAATAATGATTATTCATGTCTTAAATTTTCAACTCTTGAAAATATGAATTATCATTACCATTAACTCAAAGGATGTATCACAGACACTAAATACACATATATGATAGAAAATAACCCATTTTATTGATTATAGTCAAAATTATAATTTTACCCCTAGAAGTGTATTACAAGTGTCAGCCAATTCTGGCTTCTAGGGCACATTTATCTAACAATTCGACCCTCAAGCCGAATACCATCTTCTCTTTTGACCAGATGAGCCATCAGTTTGTGGCTCATTTTGTTAGTAGCCATCGTCCCAAGTGAGGCTTGGAATTCCTTATCAACATTAAGTAGCAAGAGGGAGAATCCATCGAAGCTTATGTCAACCGTTTCAATGTTGCTATGCTAGAGGTCCAAAATCTGGACCAATCTATTACGATGGCCATGCTGAAGGGCGGCCTTCCGAAGAACAATCTACTATTTTTCCTAAAGAAGAAGTACCCCAGGGATTTTGCTAATATGCTGGCTCAAGTCGAGGGATATGCTCGAGCGGAAGAGGCCTTCAAGGCCAAGGATAGTGAAGCCACTGGAGAGCGACGAATTGGTGAGTCGGGTAGGTCCGCTGAGGAAGAAAAGTCAAGTGGAGCTCGGCCACACTCCCAAACTCTCCCTGAGTGCAAGCGAGCCTGGACTCCTTCTCGGGCTCGAAAGCAAGGAAGTCCCGATAGAAGGGTACGGTGGGGCTTCCTCCTTCGAAGGTTCCACAACTATGCCCCCCTAAATGCTCTGAAAATGTAAGTACTGATGAAGATCAAGAAGCAACTACATAGATCAGAGAGGATGCACTCTCTCCCCGGTAAGCGCATTTCTAATAAGTTCTACCTCTATCATTGTGACCATGGTCATGATGCTCAAGAATGCATTTAGCTTTAAGACGAGATCGAGGAGCTCATTAGATGAGGTAGGCTCGATTGATTCCTACGATGTTGGTCCGAAGGGTGAGAAGATCAGCCAAAGGCACTGCCATAATTGGAACCACCAAGGGAGGAGCAGCAGCTAGATCAACCACCCCTTGGCATCATCAACACCATCTTTGGGGAACTTCGGCGAGGGGAGGCTAGCAGATCAACAGAGCCTGGGAAGAGGCAGAGAACTGAGGAGCCCATTACTTTCACCAACGAAGATGTCCAAGGAGTTCAATTCTAGCATAATGACATGGTTGTAATCTCTTCAAATATTACTGACTATGATGTGCATCGCATTCTGATAGATAATGGAAGCTCTCCTAATATTTTATTTTGCGATGCTTTCTCAAAAATGTCTTTACCTAATAATCACTTGGGACTTATGAACTCACCGTTGGTAGGCTTCACTGATGATATCGTGCCAGTTGAGGACATAATAACTCTGACTATGGCTGCAGGGCAACGCCCGGGGCTGGCCAGAGTGTAGGTCAATTTTCTAATCGTAAAAGCTCCATCTGCTTACAATGCTATTCTTGGCCGATCTAGTTTGAACACACTCTAAGCTGTGGTATCAACCTATTACTTAAAGCTAAAGTTTCCAACGAGCTACGAAATTGGAGAGATCAGGGGAGACCAGGCCTTGGCAAGGCACTGTTACTCCATTGCTCTACAGAAAAACACCCAGCCCGACCTTTGCTCTATTGATGGGCTGGATGTCCGCAATGACCTTATGAAGGAGCGGGGCAAGCTTGTGGAAGATCTTGTAGTTGTGTCCTTGGATGATGGAAACGCAGAGCACACTATGCAGATCATCTCCAACTTGGGGGGCGAGGTTCGAAAACAACTCATTACCTTCCTTCGGAAGAACACATACGTCTTCGCCTAAGTCCCAATGGATATGTCGAAGATCGATGCCAAAGTTATAGAGCATCGACTGGATGCTGATCCCAGGTGTTGGTCAGTAAAAGACAAGATGCGCAGTCCTGCTCCGAAAAAGGTAGAAAGCAATTATGGAAGAAGTCGACAAGCTTCTCAAGACTAGATTCATTCAGAAAGTTAACTACCCGAGCTGGATCTCAAATGTGGTGCTCGTCAAAATTGCAAATGAAAAGTAGAGGATGTGTATAGACTTCAAAAAGCTGAACAAAACCTACCCAAAAGGCAACTACCTCCTACCCAAGATTGATCAACTGGTGGATGCAACCTCAGGCCATAAGCTCCTCATCTTTATGGATGCCTTTTTCAACTACAGCCAAATTCGGATGGCATCAGAGGATGAGGAGAAAACTATTTTTGTTACTGATCATGGTCTTTACTATTATAGGATTATGCCTTTCGAACTATAAAATACAAGGGCAACGTACCAGCACTTGGTCAACAAAATCTTCGAGGAGTAGATCGACCGCAACATGGAGGTGTATGTGGATGATATGCTTGTCAAAAGTCGAGCTTCACTGAACCACATTACCGACCTCGAAGAGACCTTCAGTGCACTTATGAAGTATAAGAAGAAGCTAAACCCGATCAAGTGTGCCTTCGGAGTGACCTCAAAAAAATTTTTGGGATTCATGGTGTCAGCGCATGGGATTGAGGCAAATCCAGAGAAAATTTGAGCTATTCAGGACATGATTGCTCCAAAAATAATTAAAGAAGTTCAACGCCTGAGTAGAAAAGTGGCATCCCTAAACCACTTTATCTTGAGATCGTCCGAGCGATGCATGCCCTTCTTTCAAGCTCTCAAGTAAACAAAAAATTTCTGTTGGATGATGGAATGCCAACAGATATTCGAGGAGCTTAGAAACTACCTTGGCTCACCCCCATTGCTGGCAAAACCTGAGCCAAGAGAAGAATTATTCTTATACCTAGCAGTCTCCCCAGTAGCCTTGACGGCAGTCCTAATCAAGGAGGAAATGAAAGTGCAGCGGCCGGTCTACTACATAAGCTGGATCCTGAGGGATGTAGAGATCAGGTACTCTAAATTAGAAAAACTAACTTACGCTCTTCTAATTACTGTCAGGAGACTTTGACTTACTTTCAGGGGTACTCCATAATGCTTCTCATGGATCAGCCAATTAAGGCAGTCCTTCATTAAATTGATGCCTCTGAAAGAATCACAAAATAAGCGATCGAGCTTACAGAATTTGACATCAACTATCGACCTCGGCCATCGATCAAAGCCTAAATATTAGCAGATTTTGTAGTGGGATGCACCATCCCAAATGAAACCGAGCTTAAACAGGATGAAACAAGTGTTCCGTGGTTACAGCCGAGCTCCCCTGAAGGGAGGACCGACCTTCCTAAAGGTTTTTGAGCTCTATATGTGGATGGCTCGTCCAATATTTCTAGATCGGGCATAGGGTTGATCGTGGTTAACCCAGAAGGTATCATCATTGAATATGTGCTATGCTTTGAATTCCCAACAACTAATAATGGGGCTATATATGAAGTTTTGATCGTTGGATTAAAAATAGCAAAAGAGTTAGAAGCAGATCAGCTCCAAGTCTATAGTGATTCCCAACTGATGGTCGGATAGGTCAGTGATAGTTATGAAGCTCGAGAGGAAAGCATGATAAAATACCTTAAGAAAGTGAAAAACTTGACTTTGGCCTTTAATAACTTTGGTATTCAATAAATTCCAAGGGCAGAGAATATAAGAGCCAATCTTCTCTCTAAATTGGCCACTTCAGTCCCAACTGAACTGCTCAAGGAAGTATTTTTTGAAATCCTAAAGTATCCAACTCAGAGGAGTCATAGCCTGTTATGCAATTTGAGCACGAATCAAGCTAGATCGATCCACTAGTTGCCAACCTCAAGGATGGAGCTCTTCCTCATGATCCGAAGGAAGCTTGAAAACTAAGAAATCAGGCTTTCTGGTATGTTCTGTATGAAGGCAAGCTATATAAAAGATCGTATTCTCTATCGCTCTTGAGATGTCTCTGATCTTCAGAGGCTGACTTTGCATTATGGAAAGTGCATTAAGAAATTTGTGAAAGTCATGTTAGAGCCAGATCCTTGTCACAAAAACTACTTTGGTAGAGGTACTATTGGCCGACATTGTACCATGATTCCATAGAGTATGTCAAGAAATGTGATCGTTGTCAAAGAAATACAAACATAAAAAGATAGCCAACCCCCAAGCTTACTCCACTATGTGCACCATGGTCATTCACGCAGTGGGGAAAGTATATACTTGGCCCTTTTTCAATGGCATTCGGACAACGAAAATTTCTCTTAGTTGCAATCGACTACACCAAATTGATCGAGGACGAACCATTGACAAAAATTACTGAAGCCAAGGTGCAAAACTTCATTTGGAAGTTAATCATCTGTCAATTCAATCTACCCCAAACTCTCATAACTAATAATGGGCGATAGTTTGTCAAGGCAAGATTTATCGAATTCTGTGAAGATATGAACATCTTGAAGGAGAAATCTAATTTTTCGGATCAGATTCGTTCAGATCTAATTGAATCAAGAGAGTTATTTCAAATATTTTTCTCTTGAATCCAGATCAGATCTGAGACTTTTTAGATGTGATATTATTGATTAAATAAAAGAAAATAAATAAAAGAATAAATTAAATCTACTTTAATTTTCCATGTTGAGGGTAATCTGATTATCCTGTGACGATCCTAATGTCTGCTTGAGGTTCTGGATCTAGCCACGCAAGTGCCTGACCTCTACCGATATCCACTTGGATAGGATCTGAAGATCTTCTCCTTCTTTGTCACCTCTCCAAAAATCATACTAGATCTAATTTTGAAGATCTTCAAAACTCCTTTCGAAGATGTGAGTTGTCTCTTACAGTAGTGCTGCCTTCTTCCTTTTCCTATCACCTTTCTCTTGCTTGGATCGCACCAAACTGATGCCCAAAAATTCTTGGGCATGGGTAGGAGAGAGAAGTCCTGAAGATGGTGTGGAGGAGGGAGAGGGGCAGCCTTGTGGCATCGGCAATGGATCAAGCTTCTTAGATCTTGGCGTAGATAGGGTTTTTATAGACCCTATTGCGCCATGCAGTGCCACATTATCCTGACCAATCATAATCTTTTATGCAATTAGATCTAAATCTGATTGATGGGATGATATCATCTGATCCAATCAGATGAGAGCCCCTCTGAATCATCCTTAGATGGTGCCAAGACTGATCAAAGACAAGTCTTTGTCGCCACCTAGGTAGAAACCCCAAAGCAACTGGAGTCCCATCTGTATGGGACTCTAGATGCTTTATCCATGGGCATATGCCTTCCTAGGTGTGCACCCCTTATGCATCTACTTTTTAGTAGGTGGACTGATCCAAAAATTCTCTCCTATGGATGCATGACACATGGGCAGATGTTTAAGTATCAAAGGTCAATGTTTGACCAAATGTCCAAAACAGGATTTAGCAGGTGATAGAAAATGATTGGTGTTGTCTCAAATTAATCTCATAAATTAAAACAATCCTTTTCTAATATGGACAAGCTACAGTCAGACCAAGTAAAGGTATCTGAGTGAGTCCAAACATATTTGGCACAGTTGAGATAACTTTTAATGATAATTAAGGGAGAACATTAGGCTCAATCATGTGCTAGCATGATTTTCTTGAAGCTAATTAAATCTTATTCAAATCAATTAAACTAGGTTAGTCCAATTGATGATATCTAGATCAAAACTCTGGTTTGTGTAACGCAGTTAGGTTCAGTTCTATATGGTAAAGAGGTATGTCATGATCTCTATCATCGACATCATCGAAACACCTTTCGATGGATCAAAACTTCTCTGATTCGGACAACTAGTATGATCGATCATCTAAATCATTCTAATTGCTCTCAAAATCCATCAGTGACACCTAGTAGCATATGGTGGCAACCCATTAGAACTGAAAATGAACCACTCGGTGCAGTTACCTATGTGATTAAGTTCTTCTATCTTGAGCCCCGACTGGATTAGGGTTAAGGTAATCTCGTCAAACCCTAATATCCGTCATATGATTAATCATTCGATTCAAATCCAATATGAAAAATTTAGTCGAAACTCTTTCTGTTATTTCACTCTTCCATGGCCATGGGCTTATGGACTTGATTCTCATGATCATCATAGGGCATCTCCTCATCTACCGTGGTAGATCGATCCCCTATCGGTGTAATCGAATTCCTATAATGAACATGCTATAGCCAACATACACCTCAGAATTCCAAAAGGCTAGGAGATTGAGTCATGGTGTTGTCAAACTATAACACACTCAAGGTGAACTGTCAATGCACCTCAGGTCAAAGAACTTGACACACAACTGCAGCTTCGAGCTTGTCATTGATGAGAAGGTAGACTTCCTAATGACTGCTCAAGGTGGTCATGTTTAGTGCCCTCATTCTCTAATGAGTACCTATACTCTCGCACTGGTGTCTCTACACCATAGACTCAAGACTCATCTACTATGAAGAAATGATTGTACACCAATCTTCCGGATCAATCACCATCCTCATGATGATCCTAGGTCAGGAGCATTTTATGAGTTAATAATGAAAATTCATGTCGTAAATTTTTAACTCTTGAAAATAATCTATTTTATTATTTATAGTCAAAATTATAATTTTACCCTTAGAAGTGTATAACAAGTGTCAGTCAATTCTGACTTCTAGGGCACACATATCTAACAAACTCCCACTTGATCTAAAGCCAATTATCTATAAATCTAAGTCACATCTTTTTAAGGGGTGTTTCAATCTTCTGCTAGCCTAATGACTTTATTTATGGATCCGTCGCATTATTTGTGGAGTCGACTCTCTTGACCTCGACATATCTTTTCTCGAGGTAATCGTGGATGAGGTGGTATCGCCACTCGATATGTTTAGATTTCTGATGAGACCTTGGCTCCTTAGCAAGGGCTATAGCACCATTATTATCGCAGTACAGAGGAATGGCATCTAATGGCATCACTCCAATCTCTACGGTAAACTTCTTGTACCAGAATGCCTCCTTCACAACTTCTGATGTAGCGATGTATTCTACTTTCACGATGGAATCTGCTATTACTGTCTATTTGGAATTCTTCCAATTGACAGCACCACCATTACATATAAATAGATTTTCAGATGTCGACTTTTGATCATCTATATTGGACATAAAATTTGAGTCTGTATACCCTTGGACTTTGAGTTCTCCATTACCAAAAATCAAGAACATATCCTTAGTTCTTCTTAAGTACTTAAGGATACATTTCACAAAAGTCCAATGTTCTTCTCCTGGATTTGATTGATATCTGCTTGTGACACTCATAGCATGGGCTATATCAGCTCGTGTACATAACATGGCATACATTAGGCTTCCTATTGTAGAAGCATAAGTGATCTTGCTCATGCATTCAATCTCCTCTGGTGTGTTGAGACATTTTTTCTTGAAGAGATGAATGCCATGTCTGAAGGATACCAAACCCCTCTTGGAGTTTTCCATGCTAAACCTCTTTAGCACTTCCTCTATGTACATCTTCTGTGAAATACCTAGCATCCTATTCGGTCTATTTCTATAGACTTTGATTTCAAGAATGAAGGATGCTTTACCTAGATCTTTTAGTGAGAATTCTTTAGATAACCACATTTTATCTATGGTCAACATGGGAATATCGTTCCCAATAAGGAGGATATCATCCACGTACATTACGAGGAAGACATTAGCGCTCCCACTGATCTTTCTGAAAATACATGGTTCCTCCTCATTCTTGATGAAACCAAATAATTTGATCACATCATTAAAATGAGTATTCCAGCTCTGAGATGCTTTCTTAAGTCCATATATGGACCTTTGCAACTTGCATACTTTATGATCAGTATCGCTGGATGTGAAATCCAACAGCTGTTCCATATAGATATCTTCCTCAAGATATCCATTTAAGAATATTTTCACATCCATTTGCCATATTTCATAATCAAAATAGGCTGCAATAGTAAGCAATGTGCGAATGGATTTAAGCATGGCTACGAGCAAAAAGGTATCCTGATAGTCAATGTCTTCATGCTGACTATAATCTTTTGCCACTAATCTAGCTTTGAATGTCTCTATATTTTTATCTACACCAATCTTTCTCTTGTAGATCCATTTACACCCAATAGGTACTATACCTTCTAGTGGATCTACCAAGGTCCAAACTTGGTTTGAGTGCATCGAGTCAATTTTTGACTTCATTATCTCTAACCATTTCTCGGAGTCGATATCTGATATCACCTTGTTATAGGTTTTGGGATCACTACCATGAACTCCATTACCTATGAGGAACATTTCCTCTACCTCCTCTGAAATAGTACCTAAGTACCTCTCAGGGGGATGGAAAATCCTTTTCGATCTTCGAGGTGGAGGAGGTAGTGATTGTATTAGCTCAACCTAATTTGGTTCCAAAGGGTCCTTAGCTCTTTTCTCTTGGGAGACTTTTTTCTCTAGCTTGATCTGCTTTCCAATGCTGCCATCTTGATTAAACTATTTTTCAAGAAAGATGGCATGTCGACTCATAATCACATTGTGATCTTCTAAAATGTAGAAGTAATATCCTAATGACTCTTTAGGATATCCTATGAATCGAGATATAAAGGACCTATAGTCTAACTTGTCCGCTTGTTGTCTTTTGACATTAGCTAGACAATCCTAAATTCTGAGATAACTCAGACTTGATTTCTTACCATACCATATCTCATACGGTGTGGTAGGAATGGTTTTAGAAGAAATCCTATTCAGTGAATATATAGCAGTTAACAAATTATGATCCTAAAGAAAATCAGAAAGGTCTGTGAAGCTCATCATGGATTAGACCATATCTAATAGGGTCCGATTCTTTCGTTCTAAAATCACATTGAGTTGAGGTATTCCAAGTGGAGTCCATTGAGAGACTATGCCATTCTAGTTAAGATAGTCCAGAAATTTTCGACTAAGGTATTCACCTCCTCAATCTGATCGAAGAACCTTAATGGATTTTTTAGTTTGCTTTTTTACTTTATGTCTGAATTCTTTAAATTTTTCAAAGGCTTCAGACTTGTGTCTCATAAGATACACATACCTATACCGAGATAAATCATCGGTGAAGGTTATGAAGTAGACAAAATTGCCTATAGCCGGCACATCAAATGAGCCGCACACATCGGTATGTACTAGGGCAAGTAAATCCGTGGCCCTTTCCCCATATCCCATAAATGGTAGTTTAGTGATTTTGCCATGAAGACATGATTCATAAATTAGATATGACTCGAAAGTCAGTTGACACAATAGCCCAATTTTTTCCAATTTGTTAATCCTATCTTCTGCTATATGATCTAGTCTAAGATGCCATAGATACCTATCATTTGGACTATCCCTGGGTCATTTTGACTTTATGGCATTCTCATTTTGCTTGATATTAAAAATAGATACATCAATATGTAATTGGTAAAGACCGTTAATAAGAAAATTACTTACAATTTTATTTTTTTCATAAAGAATATTATAATGGTCCTTAAGAAAACTAATTATATAGCCTTCTTATGCTAAATATGAAATAAAAATCAAATTTCTGCTTGCTGCAGGCACATAATAACAATCCCTAAGTACTAAATCTAAATCAGATGGTAGTCGAAGAGGATAGGTTCCTACAACCACTGCAGCAATCCTTGCTCCATTTTCAATGCATAGGATCATCTCACCATCCCTTAGCCTCCTGCTATCCTCAAGATCTTGCATTGAAGTGCACAAATAAGCACTAGAACCAGAGTCAAGCACCCAACTGGATGCAGAAAAAACCATAAGGTTAGATTCAATAACGAGCATACCTTCAGAAGGACCTGCCTCCTTCTTATTCTTTAGAGTGGCCAAGTATGTAGGGTAGTTCCACTTTCAGTGGCCATCAGTGTTGTAATGGAAATACTTTCCTTTGTCAGCGGCCTTCTTCTTCAGCTCTGCCTTCTTTTTCTTTCCTCCTTCCATCTTCTACTTTTTCACAGACTTCTTCTTTCCAAAAGACTTTCTCTTGAAATAAGTTTGTTCCATAGCAAATACTGAGCCTTTAGAATCTTTCAGCGAAAGCTCAGCAGTAACCAGCATATTCATAAGCTCGACCAGAGTATTTTAATGTTTATGCATATGGTAGTTCATGATGTACTACCCATATGCATCAGTCAAGGATTGCAGAATTATATAGGTTCAACTTCACTCTGAGCTTCTTAAGCTTTTTCAAGTCCTTGATCATTATCAAACAATGATCTTGGATTGACTACCTATCACACATTTTAGCCTTGAATAGTCATTAAGTGAACTTATATTTGGTTGCATGACTCTGTTCACCAAACATCTCTTGCAGGTGAGCCAATATTTGGCGGACAGTCTTGATTTCTTTTTGTTGGTGCTGAAGCTCATCAGACATCGAGCCCAACATGTAGTATCTGGCCTTGTTATCTTCATCCATCCACTTGTCAAGAGATGCTCTCTATTCAGCGGATAGACGAGCTGGTAAGGTGGGGGCATCTTGGTCCAATACATAAGTTAACTTTTTGGAATTCAAAATAATTTTGAAGTTCTAGAGCCAATCCTTGTAATTTAGTTCAGTCAGTCTATGGGTGTCCAGGATACGTGCTAGTGGATTGGATGCAGACATTTTATTTTTCCTATAGAGAATCAAAGTTTCTAGTTAGATATTGTAATTAAGATTTGACCAATTTATTTAGGGGTTTAATTTTTAAACAAATTAGCTCCCACTACTTTTTTGGATCCCTACACTTCCTCTGTAGAGATGCAAAAATCTCCGTGATTATAGATTTCTAATGGATGGTGTAGTCCCATCAACTGACTCATCATCTCACCTAATAATTATTGGTGATGGGTTAGCCAATGAGTGGATAACTCTTGTCCAATGATTCTCTAATTAAGGTGCACCCAAACTTGGTCTCTAATTCATGAATCTCATCGTTCCCAGAATATTGATCCACTCCTTAGTAAAGTCAAACCTACCATTTGCACAGATTGGATTCCTAATTCGGTCTCTCATCATATCCAAAATATTGAGCCCAATTTATCCTCCAGCCTATAGCATCCAATGCCTAATAGACATGGTTGCATCTTTTCGATGTAACTGAACCACTATGATCAGTCGAGAACAATCAACCCCAGGAAGGGCCCGCATATCTACAATGGTGGAAGACCTTAGACTCAATCTTTTCTTAAAGAGATTTGATTTAGGTTTCTTTAAACATGACTTATAATAGCCATAACAATTATGACTAACCTAGTGGTATGGGTTAGCTCGGATTGTTAACCACCTTAGATCAGGACTGGGTCGACAAATATGGCTAGATAAGTGAGACCGATGGAAGGGATATGCCATTGACTCGACAAGAATGCATTCGAGTCGAGTAGCTCCCAATTAAAAATCAGTCGATCATATCTGCTAGACTTACCTTAGACACCAAATTATTGAGCCAGAACCAATCAGGTTAGCCTACAATCCAGACTCTAATCATTGAGCCTAATTAGGCCTTAGCTTGATCGATCACTCATGTGATTCGATCTTGACCCAGACTTAATCCTATTAGGCTGGTCAATTTAAGTACTCTTGATCCCATCTAACCAACTCTTGATTTGGTTTGATCAATCGCTAGACCTAATTGAGCAACCCAAGCCCAAACCCAATTTTATGAATATGTCTTAAATCTAAAAATTTTTAATTTTTAGATTTAACATATTTCATAATCTTAATTCTTAATTAAGTTTAGGGTTCACAAATAAAATATGTAAATAAAATTCTAGGATTTTGCAAAAAATAAGTTTTAGGTTTTTGATTAAGGACGAACACGTAGCATCCCTACACATCATAAGAATACCCCATCGAATGAAAGGAGAGGGCATTTTAATCCTACTTTATTCTTATGACCGAACGATCAAGGAGAATGCCTTAATTAGAAATATGAAAACTACAAAACTAGTTAGATCTACATCATATATCTCATATATAAAAATTGATCTAACTATAAACATGTTTTGCATACATCTTTATGTATCATATCATGCATGTTTCTCAGATCTAAATTATCTCATAATCATCTAAAAAATTAAATTTAAATTGATCATATCAAATTAAAATCTATTCTAGATAATTATGTAGAACTATTCTACAACTAGTCTAAACATGCATTCATTATATCTCATATGAACAAAAATTAAATAACTTTATTTTCTACTTTTTAGATTTTATTATAATATTTATAACATCAAAAAATAGTAAATAAGTAGATCTAAAAATTATAAGTTAATCAAATTAAATTATGATCATGCTGAAGGAAAATCTGGATTTTTTGGGATCAAGTTCGTTCAAAACTGATTGGATCAAGAGGCATATTTCAAAAACTTCTTCTTAGATCCAAATCAGATCTAACATTTCTTAGATCTAATTTTATGATTTGATAACCAAGAAAATTAAATTAAATCAAATCTAAATTAATTTTACCTTGATTCTGGGTAATCTGATTACCCCTTGATGATCGTGCTGAAGCCCTGAGGTTCTGGATCTAGCCATGCAAGTGCCTGGCCTCTATCAGTATCCACTCAAGCTGGATCTGGAGATCTTCTCCTTCTTTATCTCATCTACAAAAATCAGATCTAGATCTGATTTGAGGGATCTTCAAAACTCCTTCTGTAGATCAATAGTCGTCTCTGCAGTAGTGCTGCATTCTTCCTTTCTCGTTATCCTTTTCTTGCCTAAATCACACTAATCTGAAGGCCCAACTTTCTTAAGCATGGAAAGGAGAGAGAGGATCAGAAAGGTGGCATGGAGGAGGGAGAGGGGCAGCCTTGGGGTATGGCTAGGAGAGAAGTCTGTTAAAAGTGGGCGTAGATAGGTCTTTATATAGACCCTACTGTGCCATGCAGTGCCACATCACCCCGGCCAATCACATTGCTTCGTCCAATCAGATCTAAATCTGATTGGTGCAATGACATCACCTGATCCAATCAAATGAGAGACCTATAGATTTATCCTAAGGTGGCACCTAAGGCTGGTCAAAGTCTATAGGTGAGGGTCACCTAGTTTGAATCCAAGAAGCAACCGAGAGTCCCATCCGTATGGGACTCCAGGTGTCCCTATCCATGGGTGCACGCCTAGGATGGTGTGTGCCTCCTCCTTTCCAATTTCTAGGGAGGGGACAAGCCCCTATCTACTCTTTGATAAGTGCATGACACATGGACAGATGTCCAAGAGTCAAAGGTCAACGTTTGACCAAAGTCAAAGGACAAGAATTAGCAGGTGACGAAAAATGGCAGATGTTATCTCAAATTTATCTTATAAACTAAGACAACCTTTTTCTGACCTAGACAAGCTCCAATCAGACTAGGTAAATGTACCTGAGTGAGCATAAACTCATTTGGCTTAGTCGAGACAACTTTTAATGATAAAAAAAAGAATGTTAGGCTCAATCATGTGCTAGCACGATTTTCTTGAACCTAATTGAATCTAATTCAAATCAATTGAACTGGGTTAGTCCAATTGATAATATCTCGATCCAAATTCTTGTTTGTGTGATCAAGTTAGGTTTAGTTCTATATGGTAATGGGATATATAGTCATCTCCATCATCAACATCATCGAAACTCCTTTCGATGGATCAGAACTATTCTAATTCAGACAACTAGAATGATCAATAATCTAAATCATTCTAATTGCTCCCAAAATCCATCAGTGACACCTAGCAGTATATGGTGGCAATCCATCAAAACTAAAAATGAACCTCTTGGTGCAGCTACTTGTGTGATTAAGTTCTTCTATCTTGAGCTCCGATCAGATTAGGGTTAAGGTGAACTCGTCAAACCCTAATTTCTATCATATGATTTAATCATTCGATTCAAGTCCGATGTGAAAACTTTAATAGAAACTCTTTCTATTATTTCACTCTCTGCCATGGCCATGGGCTTATGGACTTGATTCTCATGATCATCATAGGGCTGCTCCTCATCCACCGAGGTAGATAGATTCCATCTTGGTGCAATCCAATTCCTACAATGAACATGCTATAGCCAACATACACCTCAGGATTCTAAATGGCTAGGAGATCGAGTCATGGTGTAGTCAAACTATAACACCCTCAAGGTGAACTGCCGATGCACCTCAGGTCAAAGAACCAGACACACCACTGTAGCTTCGAGTCAGTCATCGACGAGAAGGTAGACTTTCTTATGACTACTCGAGGTGGTCACGCTCAGTGCCCTCATTTTCTAATGAGTACCTATACTCTCGTTCAGATGTCTCTACAAGACTCATCTACTATAAAGAAGCAATTGTACACTAATCTTTTGGATCAATCACCATCCTCATGATGATCCTACGGTCAGGAGCATTTTATGAGTTAATAATGAAGATTCTTGTCTTAAATTTTCAACTCTTGAAAATAAGAATTATCATTACCATTAACTCAAGGGATGTATCATAGACACTAAATATACATATGTGATAGAAAATAATCTATTTTATTATTTATAGTCAAAATTATAATTTTGCCCTTAGAAGTGTATTACAAGTGTCAGCCAATTCTGACTTCTAGGACACACATATCTAACAAACTTCCACTTGATCTAAAGCCAATTGGCTATAAATTTAAGTCCCCTCTTTTCAGGGTGGGCTTTGATCTTCTGTTGGCCCAATGGCTTTGTAAACGGATTCGCCGCATTGTCTACGGAGTCGACTCTCTTGATCTCGACGTAACCCTTCTCAAGATAATCACGGATGAGGTGGTATCACTGCTTGATATGCTTGTATTTCTGGTGAGACCTCAACTCCTTAGCAAGGACTATGGTGCCGTTGTTGTCGTAGTACAAAGGAATGGCATCTGATGGGATCACTCCAATCTTCATGGCAAACTTCTTGTACCAGAATGCCTTCTTTGTAGCTTCTGAAGTAGTGATATATTCTGCTTCCATGGTGGAATCTGCTTGAAACTTTTTCAACTGACAGCTCCACCATTGCACACAAACAGACTTCCAGATATCGTCTTTCGATCATCTGCATCAGACATAAAATCCGAGTCCGTATACCCCTGGACTTGGAGTTCTCCATTACCAAAGACCAGTAACATATCCTTAGTTCTTCTTAAGTACTTAAGGATACATTTCACAGAAGTCCAGTGTTCTTCATCTAGATTCGACTGATATCTGCTCGTGACACTCACGGCATGGGCTATATCAGGTCGTGTACATAACATGGCATACATGAGGCTCCCTATTGCTGAAGCATAAGGGATCTTGCTCATGCATTCTATTTCCTCAGGTGTGCTAGGGCACATCTTCTTGGAAAGATGAATGCCATGCCTGAAGGGTACTAAACCCCTCTTAGAGTTTTCCATACTAAACCTCTTTAGTACTTCCTCTATGTACATCTTCTGTGAAAGTCCTAGCATCCTATTCGGTCTATCTCTATAGACCTTAATTCCTAGAATAAAGGATGCTTCTCCTAGGTCTTTCATGGAGAATTCTTTAGATAACCACATTTTAACTATGGTCAACATGGGAAATATCATTCCCAATAAGGAGGATGTCATCCACGTACAATACGAGGAAGACAACAGCGCTCCCACTGACCTTTTTGAAGACACATGGCTCCTCCTCATTTTTGATGAAATCAAATATTTTGATCACATCATTAAAATGAGTATTCCAGCTCCGAGATGCTTGCTTAAGTCCATATATGGACCTTTGCAGCTTGCATACCTTGTGATCATCATCACTGGATGTGAAACCTAGCGGCTGTTCCATATAGATATCTTCCTCAAGATATCCATTTAAGAATGCCGTTTTCACATCCATTTGCCATATTTCATAATCGAAATAGGCTGCAACAGCAAGCAATGTGCGGATGGATTTTAGCATAGCTACTGGTGAAAAGGTATCCTGATAGTCAATGCCTTCGCATTGACTATAACCTTTTGCCACTAATCTAGCCTTGAATGTCTCCACATTCCCATCTGCACCAATCTTTCTCTTGTAGATCCATTTACACCCAATAGGTACTATACCTTCTGGTGGATCTACCAAGGTCCAGACTTGGTTTGAGTGCATCGAGTCAATTTCTGACTTCATTGCCTCTAACCATTTCTTGGAGTCGATATCTGATATCGCCTCATTATAGGTTTTGGGATCATCACCATGAACCCCATTACCTATGAGGAATATTTTCTCTACATCCTCTGAAATAGTACCTAAGTACCTCTCAGGGGGATGGAAAACCCTTTTCGATCTACGAGGTGGAGGAGGTAGTGTATGGATTGGCTTAACCTGATTTGGTTCCATTTGGTCCTTAGCTCGTTGCTCTTGTGAGACTTTCTCATCGAGCTTGATCTGCTTTCCAATGCCGCTATCTTGAATAAACTATTTTTCAAGAAAGATGGCATGTCGACTCACAATCACATTGTGATCTTCTGGAATGTAGAAATAATATCCTAATGACTCTTTAGGATATCCTATAAATCGAGCTCTAAAGGACCTAAAGTCTAACTTGTCCGCTTGTTGTCTTTTGACATGAGCCGGACAACCCCAAATTCTGAGATGACTCAGACTTGGTTTCTTACCATGCCATATCTCATACGGTGTGGTAGGAATGGATTTTAGAAGGAACCCTATTCAGTAAGTATATTGCAGTTAACAAACAGTATCCCCAAAAAAAATCAGGAAGGTCTGTGAAGCTCATCATGGATCGGACCATATCTAATAGGGATTTCCTCCATTCTGAAACCCCATTGAGTTGAGGTATTCCTGGTGGAGTCCATTGAGAGACTATGCCATTTTTCTTGAGATAGTCTAGGAATTTTCGACTAAGGTATTCACCTCCTCGATCTGATCGAAGAACCTTAATGGGTTTTTAATTTGCTTTTCTACTTCATGTCTGAATTCTTTGAACTTTTCAAAAGCTTCAGACTTGTGTCTCATAAGATACACATACCCATACCTTAGATAAATCATCGGTAAAGGTTATGAAGTAGACTAAAGTTGCCTCTAGCCGGCACATCAAATGGGCCGCACACATCTAGTATGTACTAGGGCAAGAAGATCCGTGGCCCTTTTCCCATGTCCTACAAAAGGGAGCTTAGTCATTTTGCCATGAAGATAGGATTCACAAATTGGATATGACTCAGAAGTCAATGGACTCAATAGCCCATTTTTCTCCAATTTGTTAATCCTATCTTCTGCTATATGACCTAATCTTAGGTGCCATAGATACCTATCATTAGGACTATCCCTAGGACGTTTTGATTTTATGGCATTCACATTTTGCTCGAAGTTAAAAATAGATACATCAACATGTAACTGATAAAGATCGTTAATAAGAAAACCACTTGCAATTTTATTTCTTTCATAAAGAATGTTACAATGGTCCTTAAGAAAACTAATTACATAGCCTTCTAATGCAAGGCAAGAAATAGAAATCAAATTTCTGCTTGCTGCAGGCACATAATAACAGTCTTTTAATACTAAGTCTAAACCAGATGGTAGTCAAAGAGGGCATGTTCTCACGGCCATGATAGTAACTTTGCTCCATTTTCGATGCATAGGATCATCTCACCATCCCTCAGCCTTCTGTTATCCTCATGACCCTACATGGAAGTGCACAAGTGAGCACTAGAACCAGAGTCAAGCACCCAACTAGATGCAGAAGAAATCATAAGGTTAGACTCAATAACGAGCATACCTCTAGAAGGACCTGCCTCCTTCTTCTTTAGGGTGGCTAGGTAAGTAGGGCAGTTTCACTTTCAGTGGCCATCATTGTTATAATGGAAATACTTTCCTTTGTCAGCAATCTTCTTCTTCAGCTCTATCCTTTTCTTTTTTCCTCCTTCCACCTTCTACTTTTTCACAAACTTCTTCTTCTTTCCAAAAGACTTTCACTTGGAAGAAGTCCATTCCATAGCAAGTACTGAGCCTTTAGAACCTTTCATGAAAAGCTCAGCGGTAACCAGTATGTTCATAAGTTCGGCCAAAGAGTTTTGAAGTTTATGCATATGGTAGTTCATGATGAACTGCCCAAATGCATCAGTCAAAGATTGCAGAATTATATCATTCTACGGATCAAGTCTAACCTCACTCCGAGCTTCTCAAGCTCTTTCATGTCCTTGATCATCATTAGATAATGATCTTGGACTGACTGCCCATCATGCATCTTAGCCTTGAATAGTTGTTTAGTGACTTGATACTTGGCTGCGCGACTCTATTCACCAAACATCTCCTATAGGTGAGCCAACATTTGGCGAGCAGTTCTGATATCTTCATGTTGGTGCTGAAGTTCATTAGACATCGAGCCCAACATGTAATTTCTAGCCTTGTTATCTTCATCTGTCCACTTATCTAGAGACGCTCTCCGCTCAACGGATGGATGACTTGGTAAAGTGGAAGGATCCTGGTCCAATACATGAGTTAACTTCTTGGAACCCAAAACAATTTTGAAGTTTTAAAGCCAATTCTTATAATTTGGTCTGGTCAGTCTATGGGTGTCCAGGATTCGTGCTAGTAGATTGGATGTAGACATTTTTCTATAAAGAGTCAAAGTTTCTAATTTGATATTATAATTAAGACTTAACCAATTTATTTAGGAATTTTATTTTTAAACAAATTAGCTTCCACTATTTTCTTGGATCCCTACACTCCCTCTATAGAGATGCAAAAATCTCCACGATTATTGATTTTTAGTGGGTGGTGCAGTCCCACCAACTTACTCATCACCTCACCTAACAGTTATTGGTGATAGGTTAGCCAATGAGTGAACAACTCTTGTTCAATGATTCTCTAATCATGATGCACCCAATCTTGATCTCTAATTCATGAATCTCACATTGTCTAGAATGTTGATCCCTTCCTTAGTTAAGTCGGACCCACCATTTGCACAGATTGGATTCCTAATTGAGTCTCTCACCGTATCCAAAATATTGAGCCCAATCCATCCTCCAGCCTGTAGCATCCAATGCCTAATAGACATGGTTGCATTTTTTCGATGTAACTAAGCCACTGTAATCAACCTCGATATGGGCCCGCACATCTATAATGGTGGAAGACCTTAGACTTAATCTTTTCTTAAGAAGATTTGATTTAGGTCTCATTATACTAGACTTGACATAGTCATAACTATTATGACTAACCTAGTGGCATGGGTTAGCTCAGATTATTGACCATCTCAGATCAGAATTGAGTCAACAAACATGGCTAGGTAAGTGAGACCAGTGGAAGGGATATGCCATTAACTTGACAAGAATGCATTCAAGTCGAGTACCTCCCAATTAAAAATCAGTCGATCGTATCTGCCAAACTTACCTTAGACACCAAATTGTTGAGCCAGAACCAATCGGGTTAGCCTACAATCCAAACTCTAACCACTGAGCCTAATTAGGTCTTAGCTTGATCGATCACTCACATGACTTGATCTTGACCCAGACTTAATCCTATTAGGCAGATCAATTTAAGCATTGTTGATCCCATCTAACCAACTCTTGATTCGGTTTGATCAACTGCTAGACCTAATTAAGCTATCCAAGCCCGAACCCAATTTTATGAACATATCTTAGATCTAAAAATTCTCAATTTTAGACCTAATATCTTTCATAATCTTAATTCTTAATTAAGTTTAGGGTTCATAAATAAAACATGTAAATAAGATCCTAGGGTTTCAGGATCTAGAGTTTTGTAGAAAGTAAGTTTTCAATTTTTGATTAAAGATGAATGTGCAGCACCCCTACACATCATAAAAACACCACATCAAATGAAAGAAGAGGGTCTTTAAGCCCTACTTTATTCTTATGACCAGACGGCCAAGGAAAATGTCTTAATTAGAAATAGAACTAATCTACAAATACTAATTAGATCTAAGCATATACCTCATATAAGAAAATTGATCTAATTAAAACATGTTTTACATACATCTCATGTAACATGCATGCATATTTTTCAGATCTAAATTATCTCATAATCATCTAAAAAATTAAATTTAAATTTAATCTCATCAAATAAAATTTAATCTAGACCTATTTGCAGAACTATTCTACAACTAGTCTAAACATGCAACTATCATATCTCATATGAATAAATTAAATTTAATTTATTTTCTATTTTTAGATCTGACTATAATATTTGTAAGATCAAAAAATAAAAAATAAATAGATCTAAAAATCATATTTAATTAAATAAAAAATATGATTATACTAGACTACATATAGAATAATTCTATTCCTAGTCAAGTTATGTATCTCATACATATTAGATCTAGATTAATTAATTTTAATTTTTTATTTTTTATTTTTTAATTTTAGATCTAATCATATCTTATGTGATATCTAAAATTACTAATTTACCAAATTAAATTAGATCTAAATAAATTTTATAACAACCTGGCTCTGATACCAACTGAAGGACAATCCTAATTTTTTGGGGTCAGGTTCGTTCAAATCTAATAGGATCAAGAGGCATATTTCAAAAATTTTCTCTTAGATCTAAATCAGATCTAATATTTTCTAGATCTAATTTTATGATTTGGTATTCAAAAAAATTAAATTAAATCAAATTTAAATTAATTTTACCTTAATTTTGGGTAATCTGATTATCCGTTGATGATCGTGCTGAAGCCCTGAGGTTCTGGATCTAGCCATGCAAGCGCCTGACCTCTACCAGTATCCACTTAAGCTAGATCTAGAGATCTTCTTCTTCTTTATCTTGTCTGCAAAAATTAGATCTGGATCTAATTTCGAAGATCTTCAAAACTCCTTCTGAAGATCAGCAGTCGTCTCTGCAGCAATGCTGCCTTCTTCCTTTCTCGTCAGCCTTTTCTTGCCTGAATCGCACTAATCTGAAGGCCCAACTTCATTAGGCATGGAGAGGAGAGAGAGAATTAGAAAGGTGGCATGGAGAAGAGAGAGGGGTAGCCTTGTCATGTTGCTTGGAGAGAAGTCTATTAAAAGTGGGCACAAACAAGTCTTTATACAGACCCTGCTGTACCATGCAGTGCCACATCATCCTAGTCAATCACGTTGCTTCATCTAATCAAATCTAAATTTGATTGGTGGGCTGACATCACCTGATCCAATTAGATGAGAGTCATCTAGTTTGAATCCAAGAAGCAACCTAGAGTCCCATCCGTATGGAACTCCAAGTGTCCCTATCCATGGGTGCACACCATCCTAGGCGTGTGCCCCCTCCTTTTCAATTTTCAGGGAGGGGACAAGCCCCTATCTACTCTCAAATAATTGCATGACACATGGGCAAATGTCCAAGGGTCAAAGGTCAATGTTTGACCAAAGTCAAAGGACAAGAATTAGCAGGTGACAAAAAATGGTAGGTGTTATCTTAAATTTATCTCATAAATTAAGACAACCCTTTTTTGACTTGGACAAGCTTCAGTCAGACCAGGTAAAGGTACTTAAGTGAGCACAAACTCATTTAGCTTAGTCGAGACAATTTTTAATGATAAAAAAGGAATGTTAGGCTCAATCATGTGCTAGCACTATTTCCTTGAACCTAATTGAATCTAATTCAAATCAATTGAACTGGGTTAGTCCAATTGATGATATCTAGATCTAAACTCTTGTTTGTGTGTTCCAATTAGGTTCAGTTCTATATGGTAATAGAATATGTAGTGATCTCCATCATCAACATCATCGAAACTTCTTTCGATGGATCAGAACTCTTCTGATTCAGACAACTAGAATGATCAATTATCTAAATCATTCTAATTGCTCCCAAAATCCACTAGTGATACCTAGCAGTATATGGTGGCAACCCATCAAAACTGAAAAAGAACCTCTTGGTGCAGCTACTTATGTGATTAAGTTCTTCTATCTTGCCCCAATCAGATTAGGGTTAAGGTGAACTCGTCAAACCCTAATTTCTATTATATGATTTAATCATTTGATTCAAGTTCGATGTAAAAATCTTAATAGAAACTCTTTCTATTATTTCACTCTCTGTCATGGCCATGGGCTTATGAACTTGATTCTCATGATCATCATAAGGCTGCTCCTTATCCACCAAGGTAGATAGATTCCATCTTGGTGCAATCCAATTCCTAAAATGAACATGCTATAGCCAACGTACACCTCAGGGTTTCAAATGGCTAAGAGACCGAGTCATGGTGTAGTCAAAATATAATACCCTCAAGGTGAACTGTCGATGCACCTCAGGTCAAAGAACCAGACACACCACTGCAGCTTCGAGTCAGTCATCGACGAGAAGGTAGACTTCCTTATGACTACTCAAGATGGTCATGCTCAGTGCCCTCATTTTCTAACGAGTACCTATACTCTCATTCTGGTGTCTCTACACCATAGACTCAAGACTCATCTATTATAAAGAAACGATTGTACACTAACCTTCTGGATCAATCACCATCCTCATGATGATCCTACAGTCAGAAGCATTTTACGAGTTAATAATGAAGATTGTTGTCTTAAATTTTCAACTCTTGATAATAAAAATTATCATTACCATTAACTCAAGGGATGTATCACAGACACTAAATACACATATATGATAGAAAATAACATATTTTATTATTTATAGTCAAAATTATAATTTTGCCCCTAGAAGTGTATTACAGGTGTCAGCCAATTCTGACTTTTAGGGCACACATATCTAACACATGCTAGACTGTACATAGAATAATTCTATTCTACAACTAGTCATGCATCTTGTACAACTTAGATCTAAATTATTTAATTTTTTTTTTGATTTTAGATCTAATCACATCTTATGTAACATCTAAAATATTCTAACTATCAAATCAAAATTAGAATAAAATTAGATCTAATAGAAAATGCAACCTGACTCTGATACCAGTTGAAGGAAAAATCTAGTTTTCTGGGTCAGGTTCGTTCAGATATGATTGGATCAAGAAAGATATTTCAAAAAAAATTTTCTTTGATCTAGATTAGATCTAAGAATTTCCAAATCTAATATTATTAATCTAATAAAAGAAAATAAATTAAAAAATAAATTAAATCTAATTTAATTTACCTTATTGAGGGTAATCTGATTAACCTGTGATGATCCTGATGTCTTTTTGAGGTTCTAGATCTAGCCACGCAAGTACTTGGCCTCTATCGGTATCCACTTGGATAGGATCTAGAGATCTTCTTCTTTTTTATCATCTCTCTAAAAATTATATTTGGATCTAATTTTGAAGATCTTTAAAACTTCTTTCGAAGATGTGAGTTATCTCTTGCAGCAGTGCTGCCTTCTTCATTTTCTTATCGCCTTTCTCTTGCTTGGATCGCACCAAACTGAAGCCCAAAATTTATTGAGCATGGGTAGGAGAGAGAAGACTTGAAGATGGTGTGGAGGAGGGAGAGGGGTAGCCTTGTGGCACGGGCAATGGATTAAGCTTCTTAGATCTTGGCACAGATAGGGTTTTTATAGACCCTGTTGCGCCATGCAGTGCCACATCATCCCGACCAATCATGATCTTTTATTCCATCAGATCTAAATCTAATTGGTGGGATGATATCATCTGATCCAATTGTTAGATATATGTTCCCTAGAAGCCAAAATTGGCCGATACTTGTAATACATTTCTAGGGGCAAAATTGTAATTTTGACTATAATGAATAAAATGGGTTATTTTCTATCACATATGTGTATTTAGTGTCTGTGATACATTCTTTGAGTTAATAGTAATGATAATTCATATTTTCAAGAGTTGAAAATTTAAGACATGAATAATCATTGTTAACTCATAAAATGCTCCTGACCATAGGACCATCACGAGGATGGTGATTGATCCGGAAGATTGGTGAATAATCGCTTCTCTTTAGTAGATGAGTCTTAAGTTTATGGTGTGGAGATACCAGAGCGAGAGTACAGTTACTCGTTAGAGAACGAGGGCACTGAGCGTGACCACCTCGAGTAGTCATTAGGAAGTCTACCTTCTCGTCAATGACTGACTCGATGCTGCAGTAGTGTGTCTGGTTCTTTGACCTGAGGTGCATCGGCAGTTCACCTTGAGGATGTTATAGTTTGACTACACCATTACTTGGTCTCCTAGCCATTCAGAACCCTAAGGTGTATGTTGGCTATAGCATGTTCATTGTAGGAACTGGATGGCATCAAGATGGAATCTATCTACCTCGGTGGTAGAGGAGCTTCCCTATGATAATCATGAGAATCAAGTCCAGAAGTCCATGACCATGGCAGAGTGAAATAATAGAAAGAGTTTCTATTTAGATTTTCACATCGAACTCGAATCGAATGATTACATCATATGACAGAAACTAGGGTTTGATGAGTTCGCCTTAACCCTAATTTGATCGGGGCTCAAGATAGAAGAACTTAATTACACAGGTAGCTACACCAAGAGGTTCACATTCAGCTTTGATGGGTTGCCAACATATACTGCTAGGTGTCACTGGTGGATTTTGGGAGCAATTAGAATGATTTAGATGATCGATCATTCTAGCTGTTCGAATCAGAAGAGTTCTGATCCATCGAAAGGAGTTTCGATGATGTCGATGATAGAGATCATGACATATTCCATTACCATGCAAAACTAAACCTAACTAGGTCACACAAATAAGGGTTTGAATTTGGTGATCATCAATTGAACCGATCCAGTTCAATTGATCTGAATGAGATTCAATTAGATTCAAGGAAATCGTGCTAGCACTCGATTGAACCTAACGTTCTTCTTTTGCTATCATAAATAAGTTTTCCTGCCTGAGCCAAAAGAGTTTATGCATAATCAGTGGCTTTCATATGGTCTGACTGGAGGTTGTCCAAGTCAGAAAAGGATATCTTATTTTGTAAGACATTACCTGCCATTTTTGGTCACCTGCCATTTCTTGTTCTTTGACCTTGGTCAAAAGTCTACCTTTGATTGGTCAAATGTTGACCATTGACACTTTGACTTTTGACCACATGTCATGCACCTATTGGAGAGCTGGTGGGGGCTTGTCCCCCTACGAGAACCTGGCAAGGAGGAGGGTGCACGCCACCCTAGGTGTGTGCCCATGTTGGAGGCGCCTAGGAGTCCTTGTTGGACAAGGACTCCATCTTCATTTTGTATTTCAATTAGAGTTCTCCTAAGAATCAACTTTGACTGGTCTTAGGCACCCTCTAAGGAGGAATCCAGGGGACTCTATTCCCACCAATCAGATTTAGATTTGATTTCACAAAGAGTTGTGATTGGTTGGGAAGAAGAGGAGGTTGGATACAGTCAGTCTACTAAATAAGACCCTGGCCCAACTCAAATTAATGGGATATTGAATCAAACCCACCAAGGCTGCCTCTCCCCTCTTCCTCCATGCCAACACATTCTCCCTTCTCTCCATCCAAAAGGAGTTTTGGATTTTTGTTGGTGCGATTCAGCAAAGAAAGGCTGATAAAGCTAGAAGCTGCCTGCTGCAAAAGTGACACGCTGATCTTCAACAAGGAGTTTTGAGTCCGCCAATCAGATCCAGATCTAATTTTTGGAACTGATAGAGAAGAAGAGGATCTCTAGATCTAGCTAGTGGATATCGGTAGAGGCAGGCGCTTGCGTGCGCTAGATCCAGAACTTTCGCTGCAAATAGGTCATCAACGGGTTAATAGGATTACCCAAATCAGGTAAATTAAATTAGATTTAATTTATTTTTATTTTATTTTATTTATTAAAATAATAAAAATTAGATCTAAAATTTTCTAGATCTGATACAGATCAAAGAGAAAAAATTTTAAAATATATTTCTTGATCTGATCAGATCTGAATGAACCTGGACTGGAAAATCATGTTTTTTCTTCATCCACACCATAGACTCAAGACTCATCTACTAAAGAGAAGTGATTGTACACCAACCTTTTGGATCAATCACTATCCTCGTGATGATCCTATGGTCAAGCGCATTTTATGAGTTAATAATGATTATTCATGTCTTAAATTTTCAACTCTTGAAAATATGAGTTATCATTACCATTAACTCAAAGAATGTATCACAGACACTAAATACACATATATGATAGAAAATAATTCATTTTATTGATTATAGTCAAAATTATAATTTTGCCCCAAGAAGTGTATTACAAGTGTCAGCCAATTCTGGCTTCTAGGGCACATATATCTATCAGTCACAATAATAGATACTATCCTCCATAACAAACTCCACATGATCCAAAGCGGCCTACTATCGGATGTTTATGGCTGTCACTATCTATTTGTTATAGACTTCATCTATAAAAGAGATCCTTCAGATATATTTTCTCTAATTTTTTTTCTCCTTCTCGATACTCTGCAACATTCTCTACTGAGCATTTCATTTCTATTGGCCGAAAGAGCTGACTTGATCATCGAAAGGACTTGTCGGAGCCACACCCCAGGCTCTGGACGAGACTTGTTTTATAGATCACCAGCGGTGATCTCGTCTTTTTCGACTCCAACACTCCTTCGGTGATTACTAGATTTTGCACCAACAAGACCTTTGGGCCTCCAATGATTATCAAACTAATTGACCCATTATCACCCACTTAATGGGAGGCTATGATCCAATTATCACAATAACTATTTTATTTTAGGGACCTAATAATTTTAGAGAATTTAACTTTTAAAGAAGAGGGAAGGTTAGATTAACCAGGATGTCATGATCCTTCTATTAGATGTGTGCCTTAGAAACCAGATTGGCTAACACTTATAATACACTTCTAAGGATAATTTTATAATTTTGACTATAAATTAATAAAAATATTATTTTCTATCATTGTGTGTATTTAAAGTGTATGTGATGCATCCTTTGAGTTAATGGTAATGAAAATTCATATTTTCAAAGAGTTGAAAATTTAAGATATGAATTTTTATAATTAACTCATAAACTGCTCCCGACCATAGGATCATCATGAGGATGGTGATTGATCCGAAAGGTTAATGTACGATCGCTTTCTTTGAGTAGATGAATCTTGAGTCTATGGTGTGGAGACACCAGAGCGAGAGTATAGATATTCATTAGAGAATGATGGTACTGAGCGTGACTACCTCGAGCATTCATAAGAAAGTCTTCCTTCTCATCAATGACTGGCTCGATGTTGCAATAGTGTGTCTGGTTCTTTGACCTGAGGTGTATCGATAATTCATCTTAAGGATGTTGTAGTTTGATTGTATCATAACTCGATTTTTTAGCCATTCAAAATCCTGAGGTGCATGTTGGCTATAGTACGTTCATTATAGAAATTGGATTGCACCAATAAGGGATCTATCTATCTCGGTAGATGAGGAGTAGCCCTATGATGATCAAGAGAATCGAGTCCATAAGTCCATGGCCATGGCAGAGTGAAGATGATAGAAAGAGTTTCCATAAGGATTTCATATAAGACTCGAATTGAATGATTAATTCATATGGCAGATATTGGATTTGATGAGTTCATCTTAACCCTAATCCTGTCGAAGCTCAACATAGAAGAATCCAATCACACAGGTAGCTGCACCAAGAGATTCACTTTCAGTTCTAATAGGTTGCCACCATATACTACTAGGTATCACTGGTGGATTTTGGGAGCAATTAGAATAATTTTGATGATCGATCATTCTAATTATATGAATCAAAAAAATTTTGGTCCATCGAAAGGAGTTTCGATGATGTCGATGATGGAGATCATGATATGTCTCATTAATATATGAAATTGAATCTAACTGGGTTACGCAAATTAGGATTTAGGTTTGGATGTCATCAATTGAGCTAACCTAGTTTGATTGATTTGGATTAGATCCAATCAGGTTCAAGATAATCATGCTAGCACACGAATGAGCCTGACTTTCTCCCTCTGTAATCTTTCTGATTCATCGCAATCGAGTTGAATTTGATTTGACTCATTTCTATATCTTGAATGAGTTTATTTTTATCTAACTAGAATAGGTCTAGAGTAGATTAATTATGAAAATTAAATTCATTTCTAGTGCAATTGGACTAGGATCAATAGTTAACCCAATTAAGAGAATTGAGGGTCATACGATCAGAGAATTTTAAATTTTTTTTAAAAAAATAATTTTACTCTAATTTTTGGATATATAATAGAGTATGAGTAATAATTTGGGTGTCTAAAATTTCATGATTTTTGGAGGTTTCTAGACTAGGTTTTGATAGAGATTGATTTGGATCAAACTCTTGAGGGAAGAGTCCTAGATGCACATGGACTCTTTATTATCCATTCATGCTGCCACCTTCCAGAAGGATTCTTGGCATCAAAACTAGATGAGATCTGGGGTTTCTCATGGAGATAAGGTTCAAGAGTCCTAATGGTCGAATTAAGGTTTTTTGTCAAAAAAGTGACTCTTTATGGTGCTATATCTTGTATAAGAACTCTTCTCATGATATTGCCTCAATGTAATTTATTTTTTCTACATCCAAAGGAGCCTTTTCTCTAATATCCACACCCCCTCTATCCTCTCTCTCCCTTTCTTCTATATTTCAAAAAAGTTAGATACAAATCTGAGTTGAAGGTCCAAGATTTTTGGCACAAGATTCAGCATCTATGTGACGATGTTCGTGAGACAAATAGGCTGCCCTCAGAAGTTATTTTGAAGTCTTTTTAAATCAGATTCAGATCTAATTTTTAGAGGAGAGATTTATGAGAAGAAAATATTTAGATCCTACTCAAGTGGATACCAATAGAGGCTAGGCGCATGCGTAGCTCCTTCCAAAACCTCAGGAATCAATAGGACCATTGCAGGGTAATTAGATTACCAAATCAGATACTTAAAATTAAATCTGATTTAATTTTATTTTTTAACTTTTAATATCATATCTCTATGATCAGATCTAAAAATTCTCAGATTTGATTAGCATTTTAGAAATTTTTTTTTAAATATTTCTTTAGATCCAATCAGATCTGAATGATCCGGTGTTGAAAAAATAGATTTTTTCTTCAACTGGTATCAGAGCCAGGTTGCAGTTCTTCAGATCTATTTTAGATCTAATTTTATTTTTATTTTTTATTTAATATTAAAAATTTTTAGATATTTCATCAAATATGATTAGACTAAAATCAAAAAATTAAAATTAAATCATTTAGATCTAAAATGTATGAGATGCATGACTAGACTAGGAATAGAATAGTTCTGTGTAGTCTAGTATAATCATGTTGTTAATTTGATTAAATATAATTTTAGATCTATTTAATTTCTATTTTCATAATATTATAATTATTATAATAGATATAAAAAATAGAAAATAATTTTTTTTAATTTTTAATTTATTCATATGTGATATGAAAAGATACATATTTAGACTGGTTGTAGAATAGTTCTATAAATTATCTAGAATAATTTTATTTTGATATGATCAAATTTAAATCTATTTTTTAGATATTATATATGATATTTTAGATCTAAAAAATATGCATGTTTAATTTAGTGATGATACATGAGATGTATGCAAAGCATGTATTAGTTAGATCATTAATTATATATGTGATATATGATCTAAATCTAACTAGTTTTGCAATTTTAATTATATTTCTAATTAAGGTGTTCCCCTTGGCCATCCGATCAAAAGAACAAAGTAGGATTTAAAGGTCCACTCTTTTCATTCGATGAGGTATTCTTATGGCGTGTAGGGGTGCTGCGCGTTCGTCCTTAATCAAAAATTAGAACTTATTTTTTGCAAAATATTAGATCTTGAAATCCTAAGATTTTGATATATATTTTTTGTTTATGAATCCAAACATAATTAAAAATTAAGATTATGAAACTAATTAGATCTAAAATTGAGAATTTATAAATCTAAGATATTTTCATAAAATTGGGTTCGAGCTTAGGTAGCTTAATTAGGTCTAGTGGTTGATCAAACTGAATCAAGAGTTGGTTAGATGGGATCAAAGAAAGCTTAGATTTGACCAACTTAATAGGATTAAGTTTGGGTCAAGATCGAATCACATTAAGATATGTCTCAATCAAATTAAGACCTAATTTTGCTCCACGGTTCGAGCCTAGATTGTAGGCTAACCCAATTGATTCTGATTCGATAATTTGGTGTCTAAGATAAGTTTGGCAGATACGATCAACTAATTTTTAATTGGGAGCTACTTGACTTGAATGCATTCTTATCGAGTTAATGGCATATCCCTTCCACCAATCTCACTTACCTGGCTATTTGTATCAATCCAATTTTGATTTGAGGTAGTTAACAATTCAAGCCAACCCATGCCACTAGGTTAGTCATAATTATTATGACTAAGTGAAGTGAAGCTTAAAGAGACCTAAATTAAATCTTCTTAAGAAAATATTAAGTCCAAGATCTTCCACCATTGTATATGTGCGGGCCCTTTCCGGGGTTGATTGTTCTCGGCTAAATATAGTGGTTCAGTTGCACCAAAAAGGTGCAACAATGTCTGTTAGGCATTGGATGCTATGGGTTGGAGGATGGGTTGGGCTTAATATTTTGGATATGGTGAGGGATCCAATCAGAAATCTAATTCGTGCAAATGATGGGTCTGACTTAACTAAGGAATAGATCAATATTCTGGACATGGTGAGATTCATGAATTAGAGATCAAAATTTGGTGTACCATGATTAGAAAATCATTGGATAAGAGTTGTCCACTCATCGATTGATCCATCATCAATAACTGTTAGGTGAGATGGTGAGCCAATCGGTGGGATCACACCATCCATTAGAAGTCAATTAATCATGAAGATTTTCACATCTCTACCCAGGGAGTGTAAGAATTCAAAAAAATAGTGAAAGTCTAATTTATTTAAAAATAAAATTTTTAAATAAATTGATTAATTCTAATTATAAAATCTAACTTGAAACTTTGACTCTCTAAAGAAAAATATCTGCGTCCAACCCACTAGCCGTATCCTAGACACCCATAGACTGATCGGATCCAACTTCAAGAATTAGCTCTGAAACTTTAAAATTATTTTAGATTTTGAGAAGTTGACTCATGTGTTGAAATAGGGTCCTCCTACTTTACCAGTCCATCCATCCACTGATCAGAGAGTGTCTCTAGAAAAGTGGACGGATGATAATAACAAAACCAGATATTATATATTCGGCTCAATGTCTGATGAGCTCCAACGCCAACATGAAGACATTAAGACTAGCCACCAAATGTTGGCTCACCTACAAGAGTTGTTTGATGAACAAAGTCGCGTAGCCAAATATCAAGTCACTAGAAGACTTTTTAAGGCTCAAATGCATGATGGGCAGTCGGTCTAAGATCATTATCAGATGATGATCAAGGACTTAAAAGAGCATGAGTAGCTCGATGTCAAGTTGGACAAGGATTTATAGATTGATATAATTCTACAATTCTTGACTGATGCATATGGGTAGTTCATCATGAACTACCATGTGCATAAACTACAGAATACTCTGGTAGAACTTATGAATATGTTGGTTACTATTGAGCTTTCTATTAAAGATTCTAAAGGCTCAGTACTTGCTATGGAGCAGACTTCTTTCAAGAGAAAATCTTTTAGAAAGAAGAAGAAGTCCGTGAAGAAGTAGAAGGTGAAGGTGGATGGTGGAAAGAAGAAGAAGGCAGAACCGAAGAAGAAGGTCACTGATAAAGAAAAATATTTCCATTGCAATACAAATGATCATTGGAAGCGGAACTGCCCCTTGTACCTAGCCAACCTAAAGAATAAGAAGAAGGCAGGTACTTCTGGAGGTATGCTCGTTATAGAATCTAACCTTACGGATTCTTCTGCATCTAGTTGGGTGCTTGACTCTGGTTCTAGTGCTCACTTATGCATTTCTATGTAGGATCTTGAGGATAGTAGGATGTTGAGGGATGGTGAGATGATCCTACGTGTCGGAAATGGAGCAAAAGTTGCTGTAGTGGTCATGGAAACCTATCCTTTGTGATTACTATTAGGATTAGATTTAGTTCTTAGAGACTATTTTTATGTGCCTGCAACAAGTAGAAATTTGATTTCTATTTCATGTTTAGCACAAGAAGGCTGTGTAATTAGTTTTCTTAAGGACCATTATAATATTCTTTATGAAAGAAATAAAATTATAAGTAGTTTTCTTACAGATAGTCTCTATCAGTTATATATTGATGTTTCTATTTTCAATATCGAGCAAAATGTGAATGCCATAGGATCAAAATGACCTAGGGATAGTCTAAATGATAGGTATCTATGACACCTTAGGCTAGGTCATATAGCGGAAGACAAGATTAACAAATTAAAGAAATCTGGGCTATTGAGTCTGTTGACTTTCGAATCATATCTAATTTATGCATCATGCCTTCATGGCAAAATGACCAAGCTTTCTTTTGTAGGACATGGGGAAAGGACCACAGAACTACTTGCTCTAGTACATATCGATATGTGCGGTCCATTTAATATGCCGACTAGAGGCAACTATGTCTACTTTATCACCTTTATCGATGATTTATCTCGGTATGGGTATGTGTATTTGATGCTACATAAATCTAAAGCATTTGAAAAGTTCAAAGAATTCAGACATGAAGTAGAAAAATAAACCAAAAAATTTATTAAGATTCTTCGATTAGATCGAGGAGGTGAATACCTTAGTCGAGAATTCTTAGACTATGTTAAGAAAAATGGCATAGTCTCTCAATGGACTCCATCTGGAATACCTCAACTCAATGGGGTTTCAGAATGGAGAAATTGGATCTTATTAGATATGGTCCAATCTATGATAAGCTTCGTGGACCTCCCTGAGTTTCTTTGGAAATATAGTATAATGACCGTTATATATTTGCTGAATAGGGTTCTCTCTAAAATCATTCCTACCACACCATATGAGATATGGCATGGTATGAAACCAAGTCTGAGTCACCTTAGAATTTGGGATTGTCCGGCTCATGTTAAGAGACAATAGGCGGACAAGTTAGAGTATAGATCCTTTAGAGCTTGGTTTATAGGATATCCTAAAGAGTCATTAGGATATTATTTCTACATTTCGAAAGACCATAATTTGATTGTGAGTCGACATTCCATCTTTCTTGAAAAATTATTTATTCAAGATGGTGGCATCAGAAGAGAGATTAGGCTCAAGGAGAAAGTCTCCCAAGAATAACGAGCTAAGGATCCTATGAAACCAAATTAGATTGAGCCAGTCCAATCACTACCTCCTCCACCTCATAGATCAGAAAGGATTTTTCATCCTCCTAAAAGGTACTTAGGTACTATTTCAGAGAACGTAAAGAAAATGTTCCTCATGGGAAATGGGGTTTATGGTGATGATCCCAAAACCTATGACGAGGTGATATTAGATATCGACTTCGAGAAATGGTTAGATGCAATGAAGTCGGAGATTGACTTAATATGCTCGAACCAAGTCTGGACCTTGGTAGATCCACCTAAAGGTATAGTACCTATTGGGTGTAAATGAATCTTTAAAAGATAGATAGGTGCTGATGGGAATGTAGAGACATTCAAAGCAAGGCTCATAGCAAAAAGGTATAGTCAGCACGAAGGCATTGACTATCAGGATACCTTCTTGCCAGTACCCATGCTCAAATCCATCTGTACATTGCTTGCTATTGCAGCCTATCTCGATTATGAAATATGGAAGATGGAAGTGAAAATGACCTTCTTAAATCGATATCTTGAGAAAGATATCTATATGGAATAGCCACTAGATTTCACATCAAGTGATGCTGATCATAAGGTCTGCAAGCTGCAAAGGTCCATCTATGGACTTAAGCAAACATCTCGGAGCTGGAATGCTCATTTCAATGATATGATCAAATCATTTGAATTCATCAAGAATGAGGAGGAACTGTGTGTATTCAAAAAGATCAGTGAAAGCGGTGTTGTCTTCCACGTACTATATGTGGATGACATCCTCCTTATTGAGAATGATATTTTCATAATGACCATAGTTAAAATATGGTTATGAAAAGAGTTCTCTATAAAAGACCTAGGAGAGGCATCCTTTATTCTAGGAATTAAGGTCTATAGGGATAGACCGAATAGGATGCTGGGACTCTCACAGAAGATGTATATAGAGGAGGTACTAAAGAGGTTTAGCATGAAAAACTCCAAGAGGAGATTGGTACCCTTCAGACATGGCATTCATCTCTCCAAGAAGATGTATTCCAACACACCAGAGGAGATTAAACACATAAGCAAGATCCCTTATGCTTCGGCAATAGAGAGCCTCATGTACGTCGTGCTGTGTACACGACTTGGTATTGCCCATGCTGTAAGTGTCACGAGCAGATATCAGTCGAATCCAGATGAAGAACACTAGACTTCTATGAAATGTATCCTTAAGTACTTGAGAAGGACTAAGGATATGTTCTTGGTTTTTGGTAATGGAATACTTCAGATCTAGGATTATACAAACTCTGATTTTATGTCTGATATAGATAATCGAAAGTCGACATCTGGTAGTCTATTTATGTGTAATGATGGTGCTGTCAGCTGAAAGAGTTCTAAGCAGACTGTGATAGCAGATTCCACCATAAAAGTAGAGTAAATCGCTGCATCAGAAGCTGCAAATGAGGCATTCTGGTAGAAGAAGTTCGTTATAGAACTTGAAGTGATGCCATTAGATGCCATCCCTCTATACTGCGACAACAATGGTGCTATAGCCCTAGCTAAGGAGCCGAGGTCTCACTAGAAATCCAAGCACATCAAGTGGCAATTCCACCTCATTCATGATTATCTCGAGAAGGATTACGTCAAGTTCAAAAGAGTTGGCTCTGCGGATAATGCGACAGATCGACTCATGAAACCTTTAGGCCAGCAGAAGATCGAAACCCACCTTGAGAAGATGGGACTTAGATTTACAGCCAATTGGCTTTAGATCAAGTGGGAGTTTGTTAGATGTGTGCCCTAGAAGCCAAATTGGCTAACACTTGTAATATACTTCTAAGGATAATTTTATAATTTTGATTATAAATTAATAAAAGAATTATTTTCTATCATAGTGTGTATTTAAAATGTATGTGATACATCCTTTGAGTTAATGGTAATGATAATTCATATTTTCAAAGAGTTGAAAATTTAAGACTTGAATTTTTATAATTAACTCATAAATTGCTTTCGATCGTAGGATCATCATGAGGGTGGTGATTGATTCGAAAGATTTGTGTATGATCACTTTCTTTGAGTAGATGAGTCTTGAGTCTATGGTGTGAAGACACCAGAGCGAGTGTACAGGTACTCATTAAAGAATGAGGACACTGAGCGTGACCACCTCAAGCATTTATAAGAAAGTCTACCTTCTCATCGATGACTGGCTCGATGTTGCAGTACTGTGTCTAGTTCTTTGACCTGAGGTGCATCAGTAATTCACCTTGAGGGTGTTGTAGTTTGACTATACCATAACTCGATCTCCTAGCCATTCAAAATCCTGAGGTGTATGTTGGCTATAGTACATTCATTGTAGGAATTGGATTACACCAATAAGGGATCTGTATACCTCAGTAGATGAGGAGTAGCCCTACGATGATTATGAGAATCAAGTCCATAAGCCCATGGCCATGGCAGAGTGAAGATGATAGAAAGAGTTTCTATAAGGGTTTCACATAGGACTCAAATCGAATGATTAATTCATATGATGGATATTGGATTTGATGAGTTCACCTTAACCCTAATCCTATCGGAGCTCAAGATAGAAGAATCCAATCACATAGGCAGCTGCATCGAGAGGTTCACTTTTAGTTTTGATGGGTTTCCACCATATACTGCTAGATATTACTGGTGGATTTTGGGAGCAATTAGAATGATTTTGATAATCGATCATTCTAATTGTATGAATCAAAAAAATTCTGGTCCATCGAAAGGTATTTTGATGACGTCGTTGATGGAGATCATGACATGTCTCATTACTATACAAAACTGAACCTAACTGGGTCATACAAATAAGGATTTGGGTCTGGATGTCATCAATTGAGCTAACCTAGTTTGATTGATTTGGATTAGATTCAATCAGGTTCAAGATAAATAAGGGTTTGGGTCTGGATGTCATCAATTGAGCTAACCTAGTTCGATTGATTTGGATTAGATTCAATCAGGTTCAAGATAATCATGCTAGCACACGATTGAGCCTGACTTTCTCCTTCTATAATCTTTCTGATTCATCACAATCAAGTTAAATTTGATTTGACTCATTCCTATATCTTGAATGAGTTTATTTTCATCTGACTGAAATAAGTCCAGATCAGATTAATTATAAAAATTAAATTCATTCCTAGTGCAATTGGACTAGTGTCAATAGTTGATCCAATTGAGATAATTGAGGATCACATAACTAGAGAATTCTAGAAATTTTTTAGAAATTATTTTGCTCTAATTTTTGGATATGTAATAGGAAATACTTTGGGTGTGCAAAATTTTGTGATTTTTGAAGGTGCCTAGACTTGGTTTTGATAGAGTTTGATTTGGATCAAACTCTTGAGGGAAGAGTCCTAGACACGCATGGACTCTTCCTTATCCTTCCATGATGCTACCTTCTAGATGGATTTTGAAGGAAAATCCTGATTTTTCGAATTAGGTTCGTTCAGATCTGATCAAATCAAGAGATATATTTTAAATTTTTTTCTTCAATCTAGATCAAATCTGAGATGTTTCAGATCTGATTATTATTATTATTTTAATAATTAAAATAAAATTAGATAAATTAAATCAAATTTAATTTACCTTGAAGTGGGTAATCCTATTACATGATGATGATCCTATGAGCAGTGGAAGGTTCTGGATCTAGCTACGCAAGTGCCTGGCCTCTACCGATATCCACTCAGGCTGGATTGAGAGATCCTCTTCTTCTCTATCACGTCTCCAAAAATTAGATCTGGATCTGATCTAGAGGATCTTCAAAACTTCTTTTGAAGATCAGCAGTTGTCCTTTGCAGCAGTGCAGCCTTCTAGCTTTCAGTCGCCTTTCTCTCATCTGGATTGCACCAACCAAGGTCCAAAACACTTTTGGACATGGAGAGGAGAGGGAGAAGGTGGGTTTGGCATGGAGGAAGAGGGGAGAGGCAAACTTGGGGTGTGGGATTTCAATTTTCCAATCTTATTAGATGCTTTCTTGAGTTGGGTGTAGGGTCTTATTTATAGACTGTTTGTGATCCAACTCCTCTTCTTCCCAACCAATCATAATTCTTTATGAAATTAGATCTAAATCTGATAAGTGGGAATAGAGTCCCTTGGATTCCTCCTTAGAGGGCACCTAAGATCAGTCAAAGTTGGTTCTTAGGAGAACTCTAATTAGAGTCCAAAAAGAAGATGGAGTCCCTATCCAACAGGGACTCCAGGGCACCTCCAAATTGGGCACACGCCAAGGGTGGCATGCGCCCTCCTCCTTGCTAGGTTCTGGCAGGGGGACAGACCCGCACCAGCTCTCCAATAGGTGTGTGACACGTGGATAGAAGTCAAAGTGTCAATGGTCAATGTTTGACCAGTCTTGGCATGCGCCCTCCTTCTAGCTAGGTTCTGGCAGGGGGACAGACCCCCACCAGCTCTCCAATAGGTGCGTGACACATGGATAGAAGTCAAAGTGTCAATAGTCATTGTTTGACCAGTCAAAGGTCAACTTTTGACCAAAGTCAAAGGACGAGAAATGATAGGTGACCAAAAATGGTAGATAATGTCTTACAAAATAAGACAACCTTTTGTGAGTTGGACAAGCTCCAGTTAGACAAAGTGAAGGCTTTTGATCGAGCACAAACTCCTTTGGCTTAGTCAGGACAACTATTTACGATAGTAAAAGAAGAACGTTAGGTTCAATCGAGGGCTAGCACGATTTTCTTGAACTTAATTGAATCTCATTTAGATCAATTGAACTGGATCAGTTCAATTAATGATCACCAGATTCAAATCCTTATTTGTGTGACCCAGTTAGGTTCAGTTTTGTATGGTAATGGGATATGTCATGATCTCAATCATCGACATCATCGAAACTCCTTTCGATGGATCAGAACTCTTCTGATTCGAACAGCTAGAATGATCGATCATCTAAATCATTCTAATTGCTCCCAAAATCCACCAGTGACACCTAGTAGTATATTGTGGCAACCCATCAGAGCTGAATGCGAATCTCTTGGTGCAGCTACCTGTGTGATTAAGTTCGTCTATCTTGAGCCCTGATCAGATTAGGGTTAAGGTGAACTTGTCAAATCCTAGTCTCTATCATATGATGTAATCATTCGATTCAAGTCTAATGTGAAAATCTAAATAGAAACTCTTTCTATTATTTCACTCTGCCATGGCCATGGACTTTTGGACTTGATTCTCATGATCATCATAGGGCTGCTCCTCTACCACTGAGGTAGATAGATTTCATCTTGATGCTATCCAGTTCCTACAATGAACATTCTATAGCCAACAAACACCTCAGGATTCCGAATGGCTAGGAGACCGAGTAATGGTGTAGTCAAACTATAACACCCTCAAGGTGAACTATCGATGCATCTCAGGTCAAAGAACCAGACACACTATTACAGCATCGAGTCAATCATTGATAAGAAGGTAGACTCCCTAATGACTACTCGAGATGGTCACGCTCAGTGCCCTCATTCTCTAATGAGTATCTGTACTCTCGCTCTGGTGTCTCCACACCGTAGACTCAAGACTCATCTACTAAAGAGAAGCGATTGTACACAACCTTCCGGATCAATCACCATCCTGATGATGATCCTATGGTCGGAAGCATTTTATGAGTTAATAATGATTATTCATGTCTTAAATTTTCAACTCTTGAAAATATGAATTATCATTACTATTAACTCAAAGGATGTATCACAGACATTAAATACATATATGTGATAGAAAATAACCCATTTTATTGATATTAGTCAAAATTATAATTTTACCCCTAGAAGTGTATTACAAGTGTCAGCCAATTCTGGCTTCTAGGGCACATATATCTAACAATCTCCCACTTATCCTAAAGCCAATTGGCTACAAGTCTAAGTCCCATCTTCTCAAGGTGGGCTTCAATCTTCTGCTGGCCCAACGGCTTTGTAAGTGGGTCTGCCACATTATCTATGGAGTTGACTCTCTTGACCTCGACGTAACCCTTCTCGAGGTAATCATGAATGAGGTGGTATCGCCGCTCAATGTGCTTGTATTTCTAGTGAGACCTTGGCTCCTTAGCAAGGGCTATGGTACCATTATTGTCACAGTATAGAGGAATGGCATCTGATGGCATTACTCCAATTTCTGTAGCAAACTTCTTGTACCAGAATGCTTCCTTCGCAGCCTCTGATGCAGCGATATATTCTACTTCAATGGTGGAATCTGCTATCACAGTTTGCTTGAGAACTCTTCCAATTGACAGCACCACCATTGCACACAAACAGACTCTCAGATGTCGACTTTCGATCATCTACATCGGATATGAAATTCGAGTCTGTGTATCCCTGGACTTGGAGTTCTCCATTACCAAAGACCAACATCATATCCTTAGTTTTTCTCAAGTACTTAAGGATACATTTCACAGAAGTCCAGTGTTCTTCACCTGGATTTGACTGATATCTGCTTGTGACACTCACAGCATGGGCTATATCAGGTCGTGTACATAGCATGGCATACATGAGGCTCCCTATTGCAGAAGCATAAGGGATCTTGCTCATGCATTCTATTTCCTCAAGTGTACTAGGGCACATTTTCTTGGAAAGATGAATACCATGTCTGAAGGGATATTAATCCCCTCTTAGAGTTTTCCATACTAAACCTCTTTAGTACTTCTTCTATGTACATCTTCTATGAAAGTCCTAGCATCCTATTCGGTCTATCCCTATAGACCTTAATTCTTAGAATAAAGGATGCTTCACCTAGGTCTTTCATGGAGAATTCCTTGGACAACCATAATTTGACTGTTGTCATCATGAAAATATCATTCCCAATAAGGAGGATGTCATCCACGTACAATACGAGGAAGACAATAGCGCTCCCATTGACCTTTTTGAAGACACATGGTTCCTCTTCATTTTTGATGAACCAAACGTTTTGATCAGATCATTGAAACGAGTGTTCCAGCTCCGAGATGCTTGCTTAAGTCTATATATGGACCTTTGCAACTTGCAAATCTTATGATCAGTATCACTAGATGTGAAACCTAGCAGCTATTCCATATAGATATCTTCCTCAGGATATCCATTCAAGAACGTCATTTTCACATCCATTTGCCATATTTCATAATCGAAATAGGCTGCAAAGACAAGCAATGTGTGGATGAATTTTAGCATAACCACTGAAAAAGATGTATCCTGATAGTCAATGTTTCACGTTGACTATAATCTTTTGCCACTAGTCTAGCCTTGAATGTCTCCACATTTCCATCCGCACCAATCTTTCTCTTGAAGATCCATTTACACCCAATAGGTACTATACCTTTTGGTGGATCTACCAAGGTCCAGACTTGGTTCGAGTGCATCGAGTCAATTTCTGACTGCATTGCCTCTAGCCATTTCTCGGAGTCGATATCTGATATTGCCTTATTGTAGGTTTTGGGATCATCACCATGAGCACCATTACCTACGAGGAACATTTTCTCTACTTTCTCTAAAATAATACCTAAGTATCTTTCAGGGAGATGGGAAACTCTTTCTGATCTACGAGGTGGAGGAGGTAGTGTTCTTATTGGCTCAACCTAATTTGGTTCCAATTGGTCCTTAGCTCGTTGTACTTATGAGACTTTCTCATCAAGTTTAATCTGCTTTCCAATGCCGCTATCTTGAATAAACTATTTTTTAAGAAAGATGGTATGTCGACTCACAATCACATTGTGGTCTTCTGGAATGTAGAAATAGTATCCTAATGACTCTTTAGGATATCCTATGAATCGAGCTCTAAAGGACCTAAACTCTAACTTGTCCACTTGTTGTCTTTTAACATGAGCTGGACAATCCCAAGTTCTGAGATGACTCAAACTTGGTTTCTTACCATGCCATATCTCATACGGTGTGGTAGGAACGGTCTTAGAGGAAACTGTATTCAGTAGATAAATTGAAGTTAACAATAAATGTCCCCAAAGAAAATCAAGGAGGTCTATGAAGCTCATCATGGATCGGACCATATCCAATAGAGTCTGATTTCTCCATTCTGAAATTTTGTTGAGTTGAGGTATTCCTGGTGGAGTCCATTGAGAGACTATGCTATTATTCTTGAGATAGTCTAGGAATTTTTGGCTACGGTATTCACCTCCTCGAACTGATCGAAGAACCTTAATGGGTTTTCTAATTTATTTTTCTACGCATGTCTAAATTCTTTGAACTTTTTAAAAGCTTCAGACTTATGTCTCATAATATGCACATACCCATACCTAGATAGATCATTGATAAAGGTAATGAAGTAGACAAAATTGCCTCTAGCCGGCACATCAAATGGGCCGCACACATCAGTATGCACTAGGAAGGAGATCTATGGCCCTCTCCCCATGTCCTACAAAAAGGAGTTTGGTCATTTTGCCTTGGAGACAAGGTTCATAAGTTGGATATGACTCGAAAGTCAATAGACTCAATAGCCTATTTTTCTCCAATTTTTAGACCCTATCTTCTGCTATATGACCTAATCTTAGGTGCCATAGATATCTATTGTTTGGACTATCCCTAGATCGTTCAGCATTCACGTTTTGCTCGAATAATGAGCATACCTCCAGAAGGACCTTCCTTCTTGTTCTTCAGGGTGGTCAGGTACGTAGGACAGTTTCGTTTCCAATGGCCATCGCTGTTGCAATGGAAATACTTTTTTTTGGTAGCGGCTTTCATCTTCGGCTCTGCCTTCTTCTTCTTTGCTCCTTCCAACTTCTGCTTTTTCACAGACTTCTTTTTCTTTCCATAAGACTTTCTTTTAGAAGAAGTTCATTCCATAGCAAGAACTAAGCCTTTAGAACCTTTCATAGAAAGCTCAACGGTGATCAGCATATTCATTAATTCAGCCAAGGTATTTTGAAGTTTATGCATGTGGTAATTCATGATGAATTGCCCATATGCATCAGTCAAGGATTGCAGAATAATATCATTCTGCAGATCCAAGTCTAACTTCACACCGAGCTTCTCAAGCTCTTCCATATCCTTGATCATCATCAGACAGTAATCTTGGACTGACTGCTCATCATGCATCTTAGCCTTAAAAAGTCATTTCGTGACTTGATACTTGGCTGCACGACTCTGTTCACCAAACATCTCCTATAGGTGAGCCAACATTTGGCGTGTAGTTCTGATATCTTCATGTTGGCATTGGAGCTCATCAGATATCGAGCCCAACATGTAATATCTAGCCTTATTATCTTCGTCTATCCATTTTTTCATAGATGCTCTCTATTTAATGGATGGACGGGCTGGTAAGGTGGGAGGGTCCTGGTCCAAAACGTAGGTTAACTTCTCAAAAACCAAAATGATTTTATAGTTTCTGAGCCAATCTTTATAATTGGGTTCGTCAGTCTGTGTGCGTCCAGGATACGTGCCAATGGGTTGGACGCAGATATTTTTCTGTAGAGAGTCAAAGATTCTAGTTAGATACTGTAATTATGACTTGACCAATTTGTTTAAAGATTTTATTTTTAAATAAATTAGCTCCCATTATTTTCTTGAATCCCTACACTCCCTTTGTAGAGATGCAAAAATCTTCATGATTAATGATTTTTAGTTGGTGGTACAGTCTCACCAACTGACTCATCACCTCACCTAATAGTTATTGGTGATGGATTAGTCAATGAGTGAACAACTCTTGTTCAATGATTCTCTAATCATGGTGCACCCAAACTTGATCTCTCATTCATGAATCTCACCATATCCGGAATATTGATCCACTCCTTAGTTAAGTCAGACCCACCATTTGTACAAACTGGATTTCTAATTGAGTCTCTCACCGTATCCAAAATATTGAGCCCAACTCATCCTCCAGCCCATAGCATCCAATGCCTAATAGACATGGTTGCATCTTTTCGATGCAACTGAGCCACTGTATCCAGTCGAGAACAATCAACCCCGGAAAGGGTCCGCACATCTACAATGGTGGAAGACCTCAGACTTAATCTTTTCTTAGGGAGAATTGATTCAGGTCTCATTAAACAAGACTTGTCATAGTCATAACAATTATGACTAACCTAGTGGCATAGGTTAGCTCGGATTATTGACCACCTTAGATCAGAAATATGTCAATAGATATGGCCAGGTAAGTGAGATCGATGGAAGGAATATGCCATTAACTCATACAAGAATGTATTCAGATCGAGTAGCTTCCAATTAAAAACCAGTCGGTCATATGTGCCAAACTTACCTTAGATACCAAATTATTGAGTCAGAACCAATTGGGTTAGTCCACAATACAAACTCTAACCTCTGAGCCTAATTAGGTCTTGCTTGATCATGACTCGATCTTGACCCAGACTTAATCCTATTAGACTGGTCAATTTAAGCATTGTTGATCCCATCTAACCAACTCTTGATTCGATTTGATCAATCGTTTAGACCTAATTGAGCTACCCAAGCCCGAACCCAGTATTATGAATATGTCTTAGATCTAAAATTCTCAATTTTAGACTTAATTAATATTCCATAATCTTAATTTTTAATTAAGTAGGGTTCATAAATAAAATATGCACAATAAATCTTAGGGTTTCAGGATCTAGGGTTTTGCAGAAAGTAAGTTTTGGATTTTTGATTAAGGACGAACACACAGCACCCCTACACATCATAAGAATGCCCCATCAGATGGGAGGAGAGGGCCTTTAAATTCTTCTTCATTCTTATGACCGGACGGCCAAAAAGAACACCTTAATCAGGAACATGCAATACTACAAAATAGTTTTAGATCTATATCATATATCTTATATACAAATTAGATCTAACCATGGCATATTTTGCATACATCTCATGTATTGAATTATGCATATTTTTAGATATAAATTATCTCATAATAATCTAAAAAATTAGATTTAAATTTATTTAATTAAAATAAATTCTAATCTAGATAATTATGTAGAACTATTCTACAACTAGTCTAGACATGCATCGATCATTTCTCATATGATGTTTAAAATTAAATAATTTTTATTTGCTATTTTTTAGATGTTATTATAACCATTATAATATCAAAAAATAGTAAATAAATATATCTAAAATATATTTTAATTAAATTAAATTTAAAATATACAAGACTGTTCTATAGAACTATTCTATTTTAAAACTAGTCATGCATATTTTCTAATCTTAGATCCAAATTATTTAATTTTAATTTTTTCTAATTTTAGATCTGATCACATCTTATGTGAAATCTAAAATCACTTATTTTTTAATTAAAATAAATTTAAAAATAGATCTAAACACTTTTAGAACCTTGGCTCTAATACCAGTTGAAGGGAAATCCTGATTTTTTGGATCAAGTTCGTTCAGATCTGATCAGATATAGAGATATATTTTAAAATTTTTTCTCCTTAATCTAGATTAAATTTGAAATGTCTCAAATCTAATTCTTATTATTTTAATAATTAAAATAAAATCAAATAAATTAAATCAAATTTAATTTATCTTGAAGTGGGTAATCCTATTACCCGATGATGATCCTGTGAGCAGCGGAAGGTTCTGGATCTAGCTATGCAAGTGCTTGGCATCTACCAGTATCCACTCGAGCTTAATCTAGAGATCCTCTTCTTCTCTATCATATCTCCAAAAATTAGATCTGGATTTGATCTGAAAGATCTTCAAAACTCCTTTTGAAGATCAGCAGTTGTCCTTTGCAGCAGCACAGCCATCTAGCTTTCAGTCGCCTTTCTCTCATCTAGATTGCATCAACTAAGGTCCAAAACACTTTTGGACATGGAGAGGAGAGGGAGAAGGTGGGTTTGGCATAGAGGAAGAGGGGAGAGGCAGCCTTGAGGCATGGGATTTCAATTTTCCAATCTTATTAGATGCTTTCTTGAGTTGGGCGCAGGGTCTTATTTATAGACTGTCTGTGATCCAACTCCTCTTCTTCCCAACTAATCACAACCCTTTATGAAATTAGATCTAAATCTGATTGACGGGAAGAGAGGCCCTTGGATTCCTTCTTAGAGAGTGTGTAAGACCAGTCAAAGTTGGTTCTTAGGCGAACTCTAATCAGAATCCAAAAAGGAGATGGAGTCCCTCTCCAACAGGAACTCCTAGGCGCCTCCAACTTGGGCACACGCAAAGGGTGGCATGCGCCCTCCTCCTTACCAGGTTCGGGCAGGGAGACAGTCCCCCACCAGATCTCCAATAGATGCATGACACGTGGATAGAAGTCAAAATGTCAATGGTCAATGTTTGACCAGTCAAAGGTCAACTTTTGACCAAAGTCAAAGGACAAAAAATGGTAGGTGACCAAAAATGGCAGATAATGTAGTACAAAATAAGACAACCTTTTCTAACTTGGACAAGCTCTAGTCAAACAAAGTGAAGGCCTCTGATCGAGCACAAAGTCCTTTGGCTCAGTCAGGACAACTATTTATGATAGTAAAAGAAGAACGTTAGGTTCAGTCGAGTGCTAGCACGATTTTCTTGAATCTAATTGAATCTCATACAGATCAATTGAACTGGATCAGTTCAATTGATGATCATCTGATTCAAACCCTTGTTTGTGTGACCCAATTAGGTTCAGTTCTGTATGGTAATGGGATATGTCATGATCTCTATCATCGACATCATCAAAACTCCTTTCGACGGATCAAAACTCTTCTGATTCAAACAGCTAGAATGATCGATCATCTAAATTATTTTAATTGCTCCCAAAATCCACCAGTGACACCTAGCAGTATATGGTGGCAACCCATCAAAGCTGAATGTGAACCTCTTGGTGTAGCTACCTATGTGATTAAGTTCTTCTATCTTGAGCCCCGATCAGATTAGGGTTAAGGTGAACTCGTCAAACCCTAGTCTCTGTCATATGATGCAATCATTCGATTCAAGTCCAATGTGAAAAACCTAAATAGAAACTCTTTCTATTATTTCACTCTGCCATGGCCATGGACTTCTGCACTTGATTCTCATGATCATCACAGGGACTGTTCCTCTACCACCGAGGTAGATAGATTCCATCTTGATGCTATCCAATTCCTACAATGAACATGCTATAACCAACATACACCTCAGGATTCCGAATGGCTAGGAGATCAGTAACGGTGTAGTCAAACTATAACACCCTCAAGATGAACTACCGATGCATCTCAGGTCAAAGAATCAGACACACTACTGTAGCATCGAGTCAGTCATTGATGAGTAGGTAGACTCCCTAATGACTACTCAAGATGGTCACGCTCAATGCCCGCATTCTCTAACGAGTACTTGTACTCTCGCTCCAGTGTCTCCACACTATAGACTCAAGACTCATCTACTAAAGAAAAGTGATTGTACACTAACCTTTCGGATCAATCACCATCCTCGTGATGATCCTATGGTCGGGAGCATTTTATGAGTTAATAATGATTATTCATGTCTTAAATTTTCAACTCTTGAAAATATGAATTATCATTACCATTAACTCAAAGGATGTATCACAGATACTAAATACACATATGTGACAGAAAATAACCCATTTTATTGATATTAGTCAAAATTATAATTTTGCCCCTAGAAGTGAAGGGAAATCCTGATTTTTCGGTCTAGGTTCGTCCAGATCTGATCAGATCAAGAGATATATTTCAAAAATTTTTCTCTTGATCCCAATCAGATCTTGATATATTTCAGATCTGATTCTTATTATTTTAATAAATAAAATAAAATAAGATAAATTAAATCAAATTTAATTTACCTGATCTGGGTAATCCTATTACCCTTGGAGATGATCCTGGGAGCAGCGGAAGGTTCTGGATCTAGCCACACAAGCGCCTGGCCTCTACTAGTATCCACTCAGATTGGATCTGGAGATCCTCTTCTTCTCTATCACATCTCCAAAAATCAGATCTAGATCTGATCTGGAGGATCTTCAAAACTCCTTTTGAAGATCAGCAGTCGTCCTTTGCAGCAGCGCAGCCTTCTAGCTTTTGATCGCCTTTCTCTTGATCTGGATTGCACCAACCAAGGTCCAAAACTCTTTTGGACGTGGAGAGGAGAGGGAGAAGATGCTTTGGCATGGAGGAGGAGGGGAGAGGCAAATGCCTTGGGGCATGGAGATCTCAATTAATTCAAATTTAGAATCTTTGAGTTGGGCGCAGGGTCTTATTTATAGACTAACTGTGATCCAACTCCTCTTCTTCCCAACCAATCACAACCCTTTGTGAAATCAGATCTAAATCTGATTGGTGGGAATAGAGTCCCCTGGATTCCTCCTTAGAGGGTGCCTAAGATCCAGTCAAAGTTGGTTCTTAGGAGAACTCTAATTGGAATCCAAAAGGGAGATGGAGTCCCTGTCCAACAAGGGACTCCTAGGCGCCTCCAACTTGGGCACACGCCAAGGGTGGCGTGCGCCCTCTTCCTTGCCAGGTTCTGGCAGGGGGACAGGCCCCCACCAGCTCTCCAATAGGTGCATGACATGTGGTCAAAAGTCAAAGTATCAATGGTCAACATTTGACCAGTCAAAGGTAGACTTTTGACCAAAGTCAAAGAACAAGAAATGGCAGGTGACCAAAAATGGCAGGTAATGTCTTACAAAATAAGACAACCTTTTCTGACTTGGACAACCTCCAGTCAGACCATATGAAGGCCTCTGATTGAGCACAAACTCCTTTGGCTCAGTCAGGACAACTTATTTATGATAGTAAAAGAAGAACGTTAGGTTCAATCGAGTGCTAGCACGATTTCCTTGAACCTAATTGAATCTCATTCAGATCAATTGAACTAGATCAGTTCAATTGATGATCACCAGATTCAAACCCTTGTTTGTGTGACCCAGTTAGGTTCAGTTCTGTATGGTAATGGGATATGTCATGATCTCTATCATCGACATCATCGAAACTCCTTTCGATGGATCAGAACTCTTCTGATTCGAACAGCTAGAATGATCGATCATCTAAATCATTCTAATTGCTCCCAAAATCCACCAGTGACACCTAGCAGTATATGGTGGCAACCCATCAGAGCTGAATGCGAACCTCTTGGTGCAGCTACCTGTGTGATTAAGTTCTTCTATCTTGAGCCCCGATCAGATTAGGGTTAAGGTGAACTCGTCAAACCCTAGTCTCTGTCATATGATGTAATCATTCGATTCGAGTCCAATGTGAAAATCTAAATAGAAACTCTTTCTATTATTTCACTCTGCCATGGCCATGGGCTTCAGGACTTGATTCTCATGATTATCATAGGGCTGCTCCTCTACCACCGAGGTAGATAGATTCCATCTTGATGCAATCCAGTTCCTACAATGAACATGCTATAGCCAACATACACCTCAGGGTTCCATATGGCTAGGAGACTGAGTAATGGTGTAGTCAAACTATAACACCCTCAAGGTGAACTGCCGATGCACCTCAGGTCAAAGAACCAGACACACTACTGCAGCATCGAGTCAGTCATTGACGAGAAGGTAGACTTCCTAATGACTACTCGAGGTGGTCACGCTCAGTGCCCTCGTTCTCTAACGAGTACCTGTACTCTCGCTCCGGTGTCTCCACACCGTAGACTCAAGACTCATCTACTAAAGAGAAGCGATTGTACACCAACCTTCCGGATCAATCACCATCCTCGTGATGATCCTATGGTCGGGAGCATGTTTATGAGTTAATAATGATTATTCATGTCTTAAATTTTCAACTCTTGAAAATATGAATTATCATTACCATTAACTCAAAGGATGTATCACAGACACTAAATACACATATGTGATAGAAAATAATCCCATTTTATTGATTATAGTCAAAATTATAATTTTGCCCCTAGAAGTGTATTACAAGTGTCAGCCAATTCTGGCTTCTAGGGCACATATATCTAACAATCTCCCACTTGTCCTAAAGCCAATTGGCTACAAGTCTAAGTCCCATCTTCTCAAGGTGGGCTTCGATCTTCTGCTGGCCCAACGGCTTTGTAAGTGGGTCTGCCACATTATCTGTGGAGTTGACTCTCTTGACCTCGAACGTAACCTTTCTCAAGGTAATCGCGGATGAGATGATATCGCCGCTCAATGTGCTTGGACTTTCTGGTGAGACCTCGGCTCCTTAGCAAGGGCTATGGCGCCATTGTTGTCGCAGTAAAGAGGAATGGCATCTGATGGCATTACTCCAATTTCTGCAGCAAACTTCTTATACCAGAATGCTTCCTTTGCAGCCTCTGATGCAGCGATATATTCTGCTTCCATGGTGGAATCTGCTATCACAGTTTGCTTGGAACTCTTCCAGCTGACAGCACCACCATTGCACACAAACAGACTTCCAGATGTCGACTTTCGATCATCTATATCGGACATGAAATCCGAGTCTGTGTATCCCTGGACTTGGAGTTCTCCATTACCAAAGACCAACATCATATCCTTAGTTCTTCTCAAGTACTTAAGGATACATTTCACAGAAGTCCAGTGTTCTTCACCTGGATTTGACTGATATCTGCTTGTGACACTCACAGCATGGGCTATATCAGGTCGTGTACATAGCATGGCATACATGAGGCTCCCTATTGCAGAAGCATAAGGGATCTTGCTCATGCATTCTATTTCCTCAGGTGTGCTAGGGCACATCTTCTTGGAAAGATGAATACCATGTCTGAAGGGTATTAATCCCCTCTTAGAGTTTTCCATACTAAACCTCTTTAGTACTTCCTCTATGTACATCTTCTGTGAAAGTCCTAGCATCCTATTCGGTCTATCCCTATAGACCTTAATTCCTAGAATAAAGGATGCTTCACCTAGGTCTTTCATGGAGAATTCCTTGGACAACCATAATTTGACTGATTGTCAACATGGGAATATCATTCCCAATAAGGAGGATGTCATCCACGTACAATACGAGGAAGACAACAGCGCTCCCACTGACCCTTTTGAAAACACATGGTTCCTCTTCATTTTTGATGAAACCAAACTTTTTGATCACATCATTGAAACGAGTGTTCCAGCTCCGAGATGCTTGCTTAAGTCCATATATGGACCTTTGCAGCTTGCAAACCTTGTGATCAGTATCACTGGATGTGAAACCTAGCGGCTGTTCCATATAGATATCTTCCTCAAGATATCCATTTAAGAATGCCATTTTCACGTCCATTTGCCATATTTCATAATCGAAATAGGCTGCAACGGCAAGCAATGTGCGGATGGATTTTAGCATAGCCACTGGGGAAAAGGTATCCTGATAGTCAATGCCTTCGCGTTGACTATAACCTTTTGCCACTAGTCTAGCCTTGAATGTCTCCACATTCCCATCTGCACCAATCTTTCTCTTGAAGATCCATTTACACCCAATAGGTACTATACCTTCTGGTGGATCTACCAAGGTCCAGACTTGGTTTGAGTGCATCGAGTCAATTTCTGACTGCATTGCCTCTAGCCATTTCTCGGAGTCGATATCTGATATCGCCTCGTTGTAGGTTTTGGGATCATCACCATGAGCACCATTACCTACGAGGAACATTTCCTCTACATTCCTCTGAAATAATACCTAAGTATCTTTCAGGGGGACGGGAAAACTCTTTCCGATCTACGAGGTGGAGGAGGTAGTGTTCTTATTGGCTCAACCTGATTTGGTTCCAATTGGTCCTTAGCTCGTTGTACTTGTGAGACTTTCTCATCAAGCTTAATCTATTTTCCAATGCCGCTATCTTGAATAAACTATTTTTCAAGAAAGATGGCATGTCGACTCACAATCACATTGTGGTCTTCTGGAATGTAGAAATAGTATCCTAATGACTCTTTAGGATATCCTATGAATCGAGCTCTAAAGGACCTAAACTCTAACTTGTCCGCTTGTTGTCTTTTGACATGAGCCGGACAACCCCAAATTCTGAGATGACTCAGACTTGGTTTCTTACCGTGCCATATCTCATACGGTGTGGTAGGAACGGTTTTAGAGGGAACCCTATTCAGTAGATAAATTGAAGTTAACAATGAGTATCCCCAAAGAAAATCAGGAAGGTCTGTGAAGCTCATCATGGATCGAACCATATCCAATAGAGTCCGATTTCTCCATTCTGAAACTCCGTTGAGTTGAGGTGTTCCTGGTGGAGTCCATTGAGAGACTATGCCATTTTCCTTAAGATAGTCTAGGAATTCTCGGCTAAGGTATTCACCTCCTCGATCTGATCGAAGAACCTTAATGGGTTTTCCAGTTTATTTTTCTACTTCATGTCTGAATTCTTTGAACTTTTCAAAAGCTTCAGACTTGTGTCTCATAAGATACACATACCCATACCTAGACAGATCATCGGTAAAGGTAATGAAGTAGACAAAATTGCCTCTAGCCGGCACATCAAATGGGCCGCACACATCAGTATGTACTAGGGCAAGGAGATCTGTGGCCCTCTCCCCATGTCCAACAAAAGGGAGTTTAGTCATTTTGCCTTGAAGACAAGATTCACAAGTTGGATATGACTCGGAAGTCAATGGACTCAATAGCCCATTTTTCTCCAATTTGTTGATCCTATCTTCTGCTATATGACCTAATCTCAGGTGCCATAGATATCTATCATTTGGACTATCCCTAGGTCGTTTGGCATTCACGTTTTGCTCGATAGTTAGAACAGGTACATCAATATGTAGCTGATAAAGACCATTAATAAGAAAACCATTTGCAATTTTATTTCTTTCATAAAGAATGTTACAATGGTCCTTAAAGAAGGTAATCACATAGCCTTCTTGTGCTAAGCATGAAACAGAAATCAAATTCCTGCTAGCTGCAGGCACATAATAACAGTCTTTTAAAACTAAGTCTAAACCAGATGGTAATCGAAGAGGGTATGTTCCCACGGCTACTGCAGCAACTCTTGCTCCATTACCGATGCGTAGGATCATGTCTCCATCCCTCAGCCTCCTGCTATCCTCAAGACCCTGCATGGAAGTGCACAGATGAGCACTAGAACCAGAGTCAAGCACCCAACTGGATGCAGAAGAAACCGTAAGGTTAGACTCAATAACGAGCATACCTCCAGAAGGACCTTCCTTCTTGTTCTTCAGGGTGGCCAGGTAAGTAGGGCAGTTCCGCTTTCCAATGGCCATCGCTGTTGCAATGGAAATACTTTCCTTTGCCATCGGCCTTTCATTCTTCGGCTTCTGCCTTCTTCTTCTTTGATCCTTCCACCTTTTGCTTTTTCACAGACTTCTTTTTCTTTCCATAAGACTTTCTTTTGGAAGAAGTCCATTCCATAGCAAGAACTGAGCCTTTAGAACCTTTCATAGAAAGCTCAGCGGTAACCAGCATATTCATTAATTCGGCCAAGGAATTTTGAAGTTTATGCATGTGGTAATTCATGATGAATTGCCCATATGCATCAGTCAAGGATTGCAGAATAATATCATTCTGCAGATCCAAGTCTAACTTCACACCGAGCTTCTCAAGCTCTTCCATGTCCTTGATCATCATGTCAGACAGTGATCTTGGACTGACTGCCCATCACGCATCTTAGCCTTAAAAAGTCATTTCGTGACTTGATACTTTGGCTGCGCGACTCTGTTCACCAAACATCTCCTGTAGGTGAGCCAACATTTGGCGAGCAGTCCCGATATCTTCATGTTGGCACTGGAGCTCATCAGACATCGAGCCCAACATGTAATATCTGGCCTTATTATCTTCGTCTATCCATTTTTCTAGAGATGCTCTCTGTTCAACAGGATGGACGGGCTGGTAAGGTGGGAGGGTCCTGGTCCAATACATGGGTTAACTTCTCGAAACCCAAAATAATTTTGTAGTTCCTGAGCCAATCTTTATAATTGGGTCCGGTCAGTCTATGTGTGTCCAGGATACGTGCTAATGGATTGGACGCAGACATTTTCCTGTAGAGAGTCAAAGATTCTAGTTAGATACTGTAATTATGACTTGACCAATTTATTTAGGAATTTTATTTTTAAACAAATTAGCTCCCACTATTTTCTTCGGATCCCTACACTCCCTCTGTAGAGATGCGAAAATCTCCACGATTAATGATTTCTAGTGGGTGGTGCGGTCTCACCAACTGACTCATCACCTCACCTAACAGTTATTGGTGATGGGTTAGCCAATGAGTGAACAACTCTTGTTCAATGATTCTCTAATCATGGTGCACCCAAACTTGGTCTCTAATTCATGAATCTCACCGTATCCAAAATATTGATCCACTCCTTAGTTAAGTCAGACCCACCATTTGCATAGACTGGGTTCCTAATTGAGTCTCTCACCGTATCCGAAATATTGAGCCCAACTCATCCTCCAGCCCATAGCATCCAATGCCTAATAGACATGGTTGCATCTTCCCGGTGCAACTGAGCCACTGTATCCAGCCGAGAACAATCAACCTCCGGGAAGGGCCCGCACATCTACAATGGTGGAAGACCTCAGACTTAATCTTTTCTTAGGGAGAATTGATTCAGGTCTCATTAAACTAGACTTGTCATAGTCATAACAATTATGACTAACCTAGTGGCATGGGTTAGCTCGGATTATTGACCACCTCAGATCAGAACTGTGTCAACAGATATGGCCAGGTAAGTGAGACCGGTGGAAGGAATATGCCATTAACTCGTACAAGAACGCATTCAGGTCGAGTAGCTTCCAATTAAAAACCAGTCGGTCGTCTATGCCAAACTTACCTTAGACACCAAATTGTTGAGTCAGAACCAATTGGGTTAGCCTACAATCCAGACTCTAACCTCTGAGCCTAATTAGGTCTTGCTTGATCGTGACTCGATCTTGACCCAGACTTAATCCTATTAGGCTGGTCAATTTAAGCATTGTTGATCCCATCTAACCAACTCTTGATTCGGTTTGATCAACCGCTTAGACCTAATTGAGCTACCCAAGCCCGAACCCAGTATTATGAATATGTCTTAGATCTGAAAATTCTCAATTTTAGACCTAATTGAATATTCCATAATCTTAATTCTTTAATTAAGTAGGGTTCATAAACAAAATATGCACAATAAATCCTAGGGTTTCAGGATCTAGGGTTTTGCAGAAAGTAAGTTTTGGGTTTCTGATTAAGGACGAACACGCAGCACCCCTACACATCATAAGAACACCCCATCGAATGGGAAGAGAGGGCCTTTAAACCCTTCTTCGTTCTTATGACCGGACGGCCAAGAGGAACGCCTTAATCAGGAACATTCAATACTACAAAATAATATTTAGATCTATATCATATATCTCATATATAAAGTTAGATCTAATCATGGCATATTTTGCATACATCTCATGTATCATAATCATGCATATTTTCAGATCTAAATTATCTCATAATAATCTAAAAAATTAGATTTAAATTGATCTAATCAAAATAAATTCTAATCTAGATAATTATGTAGAACTATTCTACAACTAGTCTAGACATGCATCAATCATATCTCATATGATATTTAAAATTAAATAATTTTTATTTGCTATTTATTTAGATGTTATTATAACACTTATAATATCAAAAAATAGTAAATAAGAAGATCTAAAATATGATTTAATCAGATTAAATCAAAGACATGCAAAACTATTCTATAGAACTATTCTATTCTTAGAACTAGTCATGCATATCTTCATGTTCTTAGATCCAAATCATTTAATTTTAATTTTTCTGATTTCAGATCTGATCACATCTCATGTGACATCTAAAATCACTTTATTTTCTAATTAAAATAAAATTAAAATTAGATCTAAACAATTTTAGAACCTGGGCTCTGATACCAGTTGAAGGGAAATCCTGATTTCCCGGTCCAGGTTCGTTCCAGATCTGATCAGATCAAGAGATATATTTCAAAAATTTTTCTCTTGATCCCAATCAGATCTTGATATGTTTTAGATCTGATTCTTATTATTTTAATAAATAAAATAAAATAAGATAAATTAAATCAAATTTAATTTACCTGATTTGGGTAATCCTATTACCCTGTTGATGATCCTGATTGCAGCGGAAGGTTCTGGATCTAGCCACGCAAGCGCCTGGCCTCTACCGGTATCCACTCAGGTTGGATCTAGGAGATCCTCTTCTTCTCTATCACATCTCCAAAAATCAGATCTGGATCTGATCTGGAGGATCTTCAAAACTCCTTTTGAAGATCAGCAGTCGTCCTTTGCAGCAGCGCAGCCTTCTTCTTTTGATCGCCTTTCTTTGATCTGAATCGCACCAACCAAGGTCCAAAACTCTTTTGGACGTGGAGAGCAAGGGGAGAAGAGACTATGGCATGGAGAAGGAGGGGAGAGGCAGCCTTGGGGCGTGGGGTTTCTCAATTGAATTGCATTAGAATCTTTGAGTTGGGCGCAGGGTCTTATTTATAGACTAAGCTGTGATCCAACTCCTCTTCCTTCCCAACCAATCACAACCCTTTGTGAAATCAGATCTAAATCTGATTGGTGGGAATAGAGACCCCTGGATTCCTCCTTAGAGGGTGCCTAAGACCAGTCAAACTTGGATTCTTAGTAGAACTCTGAATTGGAATCCAAAAGGGAGGTGGAGTCCTTGTCCAACAAGGACTCCTAGGCGCCTCCAACTTGGGCACACGCCTAAGGGTGGCGTGCGCCCTTCTCCTTGCCAGGTTCTGGCAGGGGGACAGGCCCCCACCAGCTCTCCAATAGGTGCATGACATGTGGTCAAAAGTCAAAGTGTCAATGGTCAACATTTGACCAGTCAAAGGTAGACTTTTGACCAAAGTCAAAGAACAAGAAATGGCAGGTGACCAAAAATGGCAGGTAATGTCTTACAAAATAAGACAACCTTTTCTGACTTGGACAACCTCCAGTCAGACCATATGAAGGCCTCTGATTGAGCACAAACTCCTTTGGCTCAGTCAGGACAACTTATTTATGATAGTAAAAGAAGAACGTTAGGTTCAATCGAGTGCTAGCACGATTTTCCTTGAACCTAATTGAATCTCATTCAGATCAATTGAACTAGATCAGTTCAATTGATGATCACCAGATTCAAACCCTTGTTTGTGTGACCCAGTTAGGTTCAGTTCTGTATGGTAATGGGATATGTCATGATCTCTATCATCGACATCATCGAAACTCCTTTCGATGGATCAGAACTCTTCTGATTCGAACAGCTAGAATGATCGATCATCTAAATCATTCTAATTGCTCCCAAAATCCACCAGTGACACCTAGCAGTATATGGTGGCAACCCATCAGAGCTGAATGCGAACCTCTTGGTGCAGCTACCTGTGTGATTAAGTTCTTCTATCTTGAGCCCCGATCAGATTAGGGTTAAGGTAAACTCGTCAAACCCTAGTCTCTGTCATATGATGTAATCATTCGATTCGAGTCCAATGTGAAAATCTAAATAGAAACTCTTTCTATTATTTCACTCTGCCATGGCCATGGGCTTCTGGACTTGATTCTCATGATTATCATAGGGCTGCTCCTCTACCACCGAGGTAGATAGATCCCATCTTGATGCAATCCAGTTCCTACAATGAACATGCTATAGCCAACATACACCTCAGGGTTCCATATGGCTAGGAGACCGAGTAATGGTGTAGTCAAACTATAACACCCTCAAGGTGAACTGCCGATGCATCTCAGGTCAAAGAACCAGACACACTACTGCAGCATCGAGTCAGTCATTGACGAGAAGGTAGACTTCCTAATGACTACTCGAGGTGGTCACGCTCAGTGCCCTCGTTCTCTAACGAGTACCTGTACTCTCGCTCTGGTGTCTCCACACCGTAGACTCAAGACTCATCTACTAAAGAGAAGCGATCGTACACCAACCTTCCGGATCAATCACCATCCTCGTGATGATCCTATGGTCGGGAGCTGTTTATGAGTTAATAATGATTATTCATGTCTTAAATTTTCAACTCTTGAAAATATGAATTATCATTACCATTAACTCAAAGGATGTATCACAGACACTAAATACACAGGTGTGATAGAAAATAACCCATTTTATTGATTATAGTCAAAATTATAATTTTGCCCCTAGAAGTGTATTACAAGTGTCAGCCAATTCTGGCTTCTAGGGCACATATATCTAACAAGAAGTGTATTATAAGTGTCAGCCAATTCTGGCTTCTAGGGCACATATATCTAATAGATTTTTGGTGTCAAAATCAAATGGGGTCTGGGGTTTTTCATCGAGATCAGGTCCAAGAGTCCCAATGATCAAATTAATAAGGTTTTTGGTCAAAAAAGGGACTCTTTATGGTGCTATGTCTTGTATAAAAACTCTTCTCACAAAATTGCCTCAATGTAATTTATTTTTTCTACACCCAAAGGAGCCTTTCCTCTGATATCCACACCCCATCTATCATCTCTCTCTCTCTCTCTCTCTCTCTCTCTCTCTTCTACATGTCTAAAAGGTTAGGCACAAATCTGAGTTGATGGTCCAAGGTTTTTGGCATAAGATTCAGCATCTACGCGACAGTATTCATGAGACAAATAAGCTGCCCTCATAGGTTATTTTGAAGGCTTTTCAAATCAGATCCAGATCTAATTTTTGGAGGTGAGATTCATAATCAGAAGATGTTTAGATCCTACTTGAGTGAATGTCGGTAGAGGCTAGGTGCATGCGTGGCTCCTTCCAGAACCTCAGGAATTAATAGGATCATCGTAGGAGAATTAGATTACCAAATCACGTACTTAAAATTAAATCTGATTTAATTTTATTTTTTAACTTTTAATATCATATCTGTATGATCAGATTTGAGAAGTCTCAGATTTGATTAGAATTTTAGGAAAAAAAATTTAAAATATTTCTTCAGATTCAATCAAATCTGAACGATCCTATGCCAAAAAAATTAGTTTTTCCTTCACCTTCCACTGGCTTCACCAAGTCAGCTTAAGGGAGACCATTAATAGGCTGGTCTAGGAGCACCTAAATCAGTTATACTGATTTACTTAGCTAACATGGGTCAGCTCGAATAGTCAAGTGATGTGATCAAAACATAATTTTACCAAGAGGCCAGGTAAGTTCGATCAATGGGAGGGTCTTCCAAAGCTTGCCTTAAACATCATTAGAAATGGCCAGGTAAGCGGGCTGCCAATTAAAGACCACCGATCTAGTTTATCTTAGATATCAACTAATTTAATTAGTCTTAATTAGATCATTCTAATAGTTCGTGCTAGACCGCGTAGCCAAGAATCAAGTCCATCTTGGGTCTTGTTAAAGATATGGACTTGACCAACTATAACTATTGTAATTGATCTAGAAAATCCTTGACCTAATCTAAGATAATAATTGATTAAATTTAGTCAATTTTCTAATTAAGTCCATTGTTTAGTCTAACCCTAGGTCTAACCTAACTAATGGACCTAATCTCTACTAATCCATTTAACCCAATGTGTTATGATTTTATCTTAGGATCTTCAATTCATAATTATAGATCCTAATCAAATAACTTCTTAATTTTTAATTATGTTTTGGACAGAAGGTTGGGGTTTAGCTTTTCAAAAATAATTTTTATATTTATAAAATAGTTTTATAACATGGTTCTACCAACCAAGTTGCATATTTGATTCATGATCAATATACGAGTAAGATGTGCATGAAACTACTTTAGATCTAATCTAAAGAGGTTCATGTAATTAAAATAGTTTTAACTCCAATTAATCATAAATTACCTTAGATCAAATCTAACATATTTATGATGATTAAAATTAGATTAAAATATTTTTAATCAAATCATAAAATCTCTTAGATCTAATCTAAAATTTTTTGATTGATATTTTAGATTAGCATGTACCAGGACAACCTCTCCACTGTAAGAGATAAACCTTACAGCAGGACAACCTTATAATCAGTCTGTGCAATCTAAACCTTAATTTTTAGATCTAAAATTTTTTTAAATTTTATAAATCATCAATGAGATCAGATCATATCTAATAAATTTATGATAAGAAATAGATCTACACGAACTAGGACAACCACTCCACTGTAAGGAGTAAACCTTACAATAGGACAACCTTATAATTAGTTCATGTGATCATAATTTTTAATTTTAGATTTAATAATTAGATTATAAATTAGATCTAATTTAATAAATAATCTAAACATACATAAATAATCATGTAATAATAATCTATATTCTAATATCAATTGAAGATATCGAATCTAGGACTTCAGAGCTAGATCTTGAAACTTTTTCAAGATCCGACAGCGGAAGACTAAAACAAATTAAATTTATTCATATAAAGTAGAGAATATCTAGATCTAAAATTCTATTATATGATTATAGCATGAGATTAAATCAAATATTAAAAAACATAAGGAAGAAGAACATGTTGATCATATCAACACGCATCTACACTACATCTAATGCAGGTATATAATAACAGATCAGATCTATATTATCCGTGCAAGTTAGATATTCTAACTTACTAATTTAGGCTTGAGGTGTGCTTCAAGCTGCACACACATCCGGCCTCTAAGAGATGTCCACACGAGCCCACGAACTCCGATCAAAGATCTTATATAGAAAATCAGCACGGTATGCTAGTACTTTGTTGATCCTTTTTCGACAGTCAATCTGGTGCTTCCTTCTTTTGGATTTGGACTCTTCCAATGATCAAAAGGAAGAGGAGAGATTTCAAATTTGATACACTCTCAAATAATCTCAAAAAGAGGAGGAAAAGAGAAGAACAAAGCAACCTTAGAAGAAGATCCTCTTCTTCTTCTCTGTTCTCTCACCTAGACACCTAGATTAGTGTCTATGAAAACCCCATGCCCAAGAGATCTCTCATCCTGGTATTCACACACCCAAAAGCCCTCTCCAAGGTCTGGAATGTCTCCAAAATTAGCCCAAAATTCATCATATATAATGAGATATAGAGGAGTCCTTGTTGGGTCAAATTCTTAGACAAGGAAAGAACAAATATAGCAACTAGTTAGGGTGCCCAACACTTGGGCGCCCCCTCTCTTTTTGGCATGGACCACTAGAGAAAGGCACACAAAAATCCTTCTTTTCCATTGAATAAATCAAAGAGAAAATAGGGAGAGTGGGCGACATGTTTGGGAGGAGTTTTAATTTCCTAAAACTCTATCCAAAGAAAAATTCAAATCAAATTCAAACTTCCTCCTTTTGACCCAGTCCACAACTAATTGCCATATAAGAAAGAGGAGAGAGGAGTGGGCATGCATGAAGACTAGGGAGAGGAGGTTTCATGCACAAAATAAAGAGAGAGTGGGCATGGGGAGGCATGGGGTGTAGGTGGTGCAAGCAAGGTGGATCTTAGTCTTACTAGTATTCCATATTTGACTTAGTCAAATATGGTTTCTCAAACCAAATCAAACCAAAAGTAACTCAACCTAATTAAATTAGACCCTAATCTAATTAAGAACTTAATTAAATTAAATTAAATTAAATTAAATTTTAATTTAATTTTCTAATCAAATTAAAAAATTGGGTTGACCCAAGTCCTAATTGAACTAGGACTAGTTCTTCCTTGCACTTGGCTTATCCAATAAACTAATTGAACTTGATCCAATCAAATTCAAATTAAATCTAATTAAATTATATTTAATTAGACTTAATCTCAGCCTTCTAGCTTAATTAAATTAAGCCAATTAGCAATTGCACTGCTAATCGATCTTCTTGCAATATTTGCATTAGGTTAAACATCAATCGTATTGATCGTTTAACCTTAGAACGATTCTCAATCGTTTAACCTTAGAACGATTCTCAATCATTGATCAACCATCTGATCAGATCATGAACTCTAATGTGTGTGATCTCATAGGTCGGAACCTAAGCTGCTAGCATAGGAACAATCCTATACTAGTCGAAGTGACCATCTTGCAATGATACTTGATGGCCGAATAGGTCAAATGTGTAGAACAACATCCTTAGAATCCATGTAGATATAGTTTTCAAATAATTCATCTCATTGACCAAAATGCTTATAGGATACCGTAGAGTTAAACTGACAACTCTGATCAGGCTGTCCACATTATTTTTCAAAATACCAAATCCATCTCATGGATTATCCTAGCCAAGATTTTGCTATATCGAAATACAGTCATTCATTCTTCTCCAACTATTGGAGTGATCAATTTCATCTTGATCATATACCGACTTTGCAAGTACTTGACTATGTCTAGAAGCCTTTCATTATTGAATTAAAAATTTAGTTAGTCTGATACCAAAGCACAGTGAGTTGCTTGCAAGCCACTGAGGTGATCTCAGGTCTGAGGAACACTTATATCTATATCACATCAGAGACATTCTTGATAGTAGAATACACTAGAGTTGGTCATGTTCAGTGAGGATGTATCCCTACATCTCATCTGTATGTCATATCAGTGTCTCCTCACTCCTTAGTTAAGAGGTTAACCAACCTATATGGTATACAATAACCTATGCTCGATCGATGCTATCATCCTTATTAACAGTCCATCATTTGATCTGAATAATTTTAGGGACTAATCAATAAATTCTCTCTTTATCAAACCTAAATAGTCCTAAGGACTTCATCACAATAATGTGTTGCCCAGATAGACAACCCAAGAGGGGGGAGTGAATTAGGTTTTCAAAAATTAAAATAGATATGTGTAGTGCTAAATGATTAAAACCTAAGTGAATCAAATGTAAGAGAAAATAGAAGACACAATTAAGAGCACACAAATAAATAAAAAAAATTTATAGTGGTTCGGTGCTCTCCCAGCACCTACGTCCATTCTCCAAGCACACTCTTAGGAATTTTACTATAATCCCGTAAGATTACAGTCCGATAGTTTTTCCTAGCTCACTATCCAAAAATCCAATTGGTTTCTTCTTAGGTTCACCAACCATAATCCTTACAAGAATTAGACGAATCAATCTGAATAAACAAAGGGGAGAAAAAGCCCCAAAATCTAAGTTTCAGCCTCTGCTGAAACCATGTACATGGAAAGAGGAAAAAAATTTTATAACTCAAAATACCCCTTTGAATGAGCAGAAAAGTTGTCCTTGCAATTCGTTGAAATCCACTTTGAATGTGTGGAGTTAATGCACTTGAGGATTCTTTAAAGCTTGAGAGAATAGATTGATTGGAGATTGGATATTCATTCAAGAATAGAGCATGCTTTTCTTTCTCTTGTTTTTCTCTTATTTTGAAAAATAATCTTTCTTCCATTTATATCTTCAGCATTTCCTTCTTTTCAGTGATTATTGAAGTTTAGAAAAAGCAAAATCTGACCGTTAGAGAGTAGCAACTAGCCATTAGAATGAAAAAATCCAATCTGGAATGCCCTGTCAAAAAGTTGTCGTCGTGTCTCGAGACCTCTCGATTTATCTTGAGATGTCTCGCTAGGTTACGAGGCCTCTCGGGTTGATCAGGTGAGCTCTTATCTTTAGTCGTACGAAAAATCATCTTTCTAAAAAAAATGGCTTATCTGAGATCGAGACATGTCGATTCTGAATGAGACGTCTTGCTGGAACCACGAGACCTCTCGCTCTCAGAGCACAGAAATTGGATTTCTATCGCCTAAGATTGAGACGTCTCGAGATTCACTCAAGACTTCTTGAAATTGAGCCAGAACTATGTTTGCTGCATGCCAGTCCACTCTAGAGCTCTCAAAAAAAATTTGAGACATCTCGAAGACTGCTCCAAGGCATTTTTAGGAGATTTGAATTTCATTTGATTTCCACTTTATGTTTTCCTTATTTTGGTCAAAGAGCTCTCTTTCTTCTGATATTAGAACACTTAAAATAAAATATATTAGTAATCACTTACTTTAATATTTGGTCATCATCAAAATTACTTAAGGGGTCAACAATCTCCCACTTTTTTTATGGTGAAAAAGCATTAAGCAAGCCATAAAAGGAATGTAAGCAATGTATATCAAGAACTAATGAATGCAAAATTTTTGTGCTAAAGCTTCCCCTTAGTGTATTCTCTCATAAAATGAATAGGATTTGAATAACATTCTTTTCATTTTGTATTTGTTCATTTCAATCATTTCATTTTCTAAAAGTCTCTTTTTATGAATTTGTATTTTTGATTTGAATGATTATACATTTATATTTTGTATGTTAGATTTAATTATGCATTTGCATATTTCTTCTTAATATTTCTCCCCTTTTTGTCAGCATCAAAATCACAATAATGAGAGAATCATATAAAGGCAAGAGCATAAAAAAGATTGAATTAGGAGTGTTTAGGATGATAGAGGGAGACCAAAAAATAATCCAAAAAATTTAAGATTAAATATTTTTATAGAAGATCACATACACCAAGTTCATCCCAAATTTTAGAGAATCTATCTTCACTTAATTAGAGGTTTGGTAAAAGTATCAGCTAATTGATTTTCAGTTGAAACAAATTCAAGCACAATGTTATTATTTTGAACATGATCTCTAATGAAATGATGTCTAATTTCAATGTGTTTGGTTCTTTAATACTGAACAAGATTTTTTTATCAAATTTATGGCACTAGTGTTATCACATTTAATAGGTACCTTATTTTGCTTAATTGCAAAGTCTTTGAGTTATTGTTTGAACCAAAATATTTGAGCATAGCAACTTTCTGCAGCAATATATTCGACCTCAACCATTGACAGTGCTACAGAGTTTTGCTTTTTACTATACCAAGAGATCAAGTTCAACCCTAAAAATTGACAAGTGCCATTGGTACTCTTTCTATCAATTTTACTTCCTCCATAGTCTGCATCAGTGTATCCAATCAATTCAGTGGAAGATTGTTTTGAGTACCAAAGACCTATGTTTTATGGATAGATCAAATATCTAAAAATTTTTTTAACAGCTAATAAGTGTGATTCTTTAGGATTAGATTGAAATTTAGCAAACATGCACACACTAAATAATATATCGGCCTATTTGCAGTTAAGTAAAGTAAGGATCCTATCATACCTCTGTAGAACTTTTCATTTACATTCTTACCATTCTCATCTTTATCAAGTTTGCAAGAAGGGCTCATGGGTGTGCCGATTTTCTTTCTATTTTTCATGCCAAACTTCTTGAGCATCTCCTTAATGTACTTTATTTGGCTAATGAAAATGCATTTCTTTGATTGTTTGACTTATAGTCCAAGGAAGAAATTTAGCTTCTCCATCATGCTCATTTCAAATTCACTCTGCATCAACTTAGCAAACTCTTGATAAAGAATTTCATCAGTAGCTTTGAATATGATGTCATCCACATATATTTGAACTACAAGAAGGTCATTATTTTTCTTTTCCAAAAATAGTGTGGTGTCTACACTTCCTCTGATAAAATCATTTTGTAATAAGAATTTGCTCAATCTCTCATACCAAACTCTAGGTGCTTATTTAAGTCCATAGAGTGCTTTATTTAACTTATATACATGATTGAAAAGTGAGTGATTTTCAAATCTGGATGGTTATTCTATAAATACTTCTTTGACAATATAACCATTTAAAAAGATGCTTTTCATATCCATTTAAAATAATTTAAAATTCATATAACAGGAAAAAGCAAGTAACAATCTTATAGCCTCTAATCTTGCTATAGGTGCATATGTTACATCAAAGTCAATTTTTTCTTCTTGATTATATCCTTTAGCAACTAATCTAGCTTTATTTTTTACAACATTACCATGTTCATCTAATTTGTTCCTAAATACCCATTTTGTACCAATTATAGGATGATTTATGGGTTTGTTTACAAGAGTCCATACATTATTTCTTTCAAATTGGTTTAGTTCATCTTGCATGGCTAGCATCCAATTAGAGTCTTGTTTAGCTTCTTCTATATTTTTAGGTTTTATTTGAGAAATAAATACAAGATAATCAAATGTATCCTTAAAAGAGGATCTAGTTCTTCCCCCTTGTGAAGGATCCCCTAAAATCAATTCCTTTGGGTGATTATGTGCATACCTCCACTTCTTGGGTAGATCTCTATGATCATAGATGCTTCAATCTCAACATCCTTATCTGGTTCTATGATTGTTGTAGAGTAATCATTGTCATGAATGATGTTGTCCCTTAAGTTTAGCTCCTTCATTCCATCTTCGAGAATTCATGTATCATCATTAAAAACATCTTCTTTTCTCGAAGAATGATTGTTAGCTTCATCAAAAATGATATGTATTGATTCTTCAACAACTAAAGATTATTAGTTGAAGACTCTATATACTTTGCTAAATATAGAGTATCCAAGGAATATACCTTCATCTGCCTTCACATCAAATTTGCCTAGATTATCTTTACAATTGTTATGAATAAAATATTTGCAACCAAAAATATAAAAATAATTAATATTAGATCTTTTTTCTTTTTGAAGCTTATAGAGGATTTTCTTTAAAATCGGATGAATAGAAACTCTATTTATGATGTAACATGCTGTGTTAATGACTTCAGTCCAAAAGTATTTGGGTAGATTTTCTTCACACAACATGGTACAGGCTATATCAGTTAAGGTTCTATTCTTTCTTTCAATAACTTCATTTTGTTGAGGGGTTCTAGCTGCTAAAAAATTATGTTTTATGGCATGTTAATTGCAAAATTCCTCAAAGTGTTTGTTTTCAAATTCTGTGCCATGATCACTATGGATACATACCGTAGTAGAGTTTTTTTCATTTGTTATTTTCTTGTAAAACTTTGAAAATAATGAAAATGCTTGATTTTTGTGAGCTAAAAATAGAACCCAAGTGAAATGAGAATAATCATCAATAATTATTAGACCATACTTCTTTCCTCCTAGGCTTGTGGTCCTAGTAGGTCCAAACAAATCTATATGAATCAATTCAAGAGGCCTAGAAGTTGAAACTATATTTTTGGATTTGAAACTCCCCCTAGTTTGTTTTCCAAATTGGCAAGCATCACAAACATGATCAATTTGGAAATTTAGTTTTGGTAGCCCCTTAACTAAGTCTTTATTAAGCAATTTATAAAGAGTATGCATGCTAGCATGACCTAATCTTTGGTGCCAAAGCCAAGTAGTTTCTTTTATGTTAGCATTCATTGCAACTAGGCATTGGCCACTCTTCATGGCAATTTCATCAAGATTCACCATGTAGATGTTCCCATGCCTAAATCCAATGAATTTTAAACTATCATCCAAGGAACTAGATACTTTGCACAAAGAAGATTCAAATGAAACATTAAAACCTCTATCATATAGTTGACTAATACTAAGCAAGTTATGTTTTAAATTATCAACTAATAATACATTATCTATAATGGTCGAAGGAGTAATCTGAATTTTACCATAGCCAATTATTTTACCATTGCCATTATCGCCAAAGGTGACTACTCCCCCTTCCTTTCTTTCTAGGATGATGAATTATTGCTTGTCATCTGACATATGCCTTGAGCAGCCGCTATCTAAATACCAATCCCATTTTGATCCTCGGGCTGCAAGGCATGCTTGCACAAACAATCAAGTGCTAGTTTTAGGTATCGAAGTCTTCTTGGGTCCTTTAGGGTTAGTAGACATGGTTCCTTTTGGAACCCAAATGCTTTTAACATGCTTTTTATTAACTCTTCTAGTATTGCATTCAAAAGCCTTGTGTCCTACCTTTTTGCATTTAAAGCAAATGGTATTGAAGGGAAAAATCTATTTTTTGGGTTAAGTTCGTTCAGATCTGATTGGATCAGGAGGGATATTTCAAAAAATTTTTCTTTAAGATCCTAATTAGATCTAAGACTCCTCAGATATAATCTTATTGATCTGATAATAAAAATTAAAATTAAAATTAAATCTAATTGAATTATACCTTTATTTGGGGTAATCCAATTATCCTATGATGATCCTGATGTTTGCCTGAGATTTTGGATGTAGCCATGCAAGTGCCTGGCCTCTATCGATATCCACTCGAACAGGATCTGAGGATCTTCTCCTTCTCAATCAATCCTTTAAAAATTAGATCTAGATCTGATCTTGAAGGTTTTCAAAATGGCTTTTGAAGAACAGTCGTTATCTCTTGCAGCAGTGCTGCCTTCTTTCTTTCCTAGCGTCTTTCAATTGCTTGGATCGCACCTTCTTCGTGCCCAAAACCTCTTGAGTGTGGAGAGGAGAGAGAGGACTAGAGAGTGGCATGAAGAAGATGGGAGAGAGGCTTTGTGGCATGGGCTAAAGGTAGAAGTATTAAATTCTAAGCATAGATACGATTTATATAGACCCTATTGTGCCATGTAATGCCATAGAACCGGGAAGAGACGCAACCATATCTTTTAGGCATTAGATGCTATGGCGCTGGAGGATGAGTTGGGCTCAATATTTGGATACGGTGAGAAACCAATTAGGAAACCCAGTCCATGCAATGGTGGGTCTGACTTAACTAAGGAGTGGATCAATATTTCGGATACGGTGAGATTCATGAATTAGAGACCAAGTTTGGTGCACCTATGATTAGAGAATCATTTGAACAAGAGTTGTGTTCACTCATTGGCTAACCATCACCATACATGTTAGGTGAGGTGATTGAGTCAGTTGGTGAACCGCACCACCCACTAAAATCATCAATCGTGGAGATTTTCGCATCTCTACGAGGGAGTTAGGGATCCGAGAAATAGTGGGAGCTAATTTGTTTTAAAAATAAAATTCCTAAATAAATTGGTCAAGTCAAAAATTCAGTATTCTAACTAGAATCTTTGACTCTCCACAGGAATATGTCTGCGTCAAACCATTGGCACGTATTCCTGACACACAAGACTTACTGGACCCAATTATAAGATTGGCTAAGGAACTACAAAATTATTTTGGATTTCGAGAAGTTAACCCATGTTTTGGACCAGGACCCTCCCACATTACCAGCCCGTCCCATCTATTGAACAGAAAGCGTCTCTGGAAAATGGATTGCGAAGAAATAAGGCCAGATACTAACATGTTGGGCTCGATGTCGATGAAGCTCCAGCGCACATGAAGATTATCGGGCTGCTCGTCAATGTTGGCTCACCTGCAGGAAGTGTTTGTGAACAGAGTCGCGGAGCCAAATATCAAGTCACAAAATGACTTTTTAAGGCTAAGATGCATGATGGCAGTCAGTCCAAGATCACTGTCTGACAATGATCAAGGACATGGAAGAGCTTGAGAAGCTCGGTGTGAAGTTGGACTTGGATCTGTAAGAATGATATCATTCTGCAATCTTGACTGATGCATTTGGGCAATTCATCATGATTACCACATGCATAAACTTCAAAATTCTTTAGCGATTTGATGAATATGCTGGTTACCGCTGAGCTTTTCTATGAAAGGTTCTAAAGGCTAGTTCTTGCTATGGAACGGACTTCTTCCAAAAGAAAGTCTTGATGAAAGAAAAAGAAGTCTGTGAAAAAGCAAAAGGTGGAAGGATCAATGAAGAAGAAGGCAGAATTGAAGAAAAAGGCCGATAGCAAAGGAAAGTGTTTCCATTGCAACAGCGACGACCATTGGAAGCAGAACTGCCCTATTTACCTGGCCACCCTAAAGAACAAGAAGGAAGGTCCTTCTGGAGGTATGCTCGCTATTGAGTCTAACCTACGGTTTCTTCTGCATCCAGTTGGATGCTTGACTCTGGATCTAGTGCTCACGCTATGCACTTCTATGCAGGTCTTGAGGATAGCAGAAAGGTGAGGGATGGAGACAGATCTATGCATCGTAATGAGAGCAAGAGTTGCTACAGTAGCCATGGGAACATACCCTCTGCGATTACCATCTGGTTTAGACTTAGTTTTAAAAGACTGTTATTTGTGCCTGCAGCTAGCAGGAATTTGATTTCTATTTCATGCTTAGCACAAGAAGGTTATGTGATCACCTTCTTTAAGGACCATTGTAACATTCTTTATGAAAGAAATAAAATTGCAAAATGGTTTTCTTTGTTAATGGTCTTTATCAGTTTGCATATTGATTACCTATTTAACTATCGAGCAAAACGTGAATGCCAAACGACCTAGGGATAGTCCAAATGACAGATATCTATGGCACCTGAGATTAGGTCATATAGCTGAAGATAGGATTAACAAATTGGGAGAAAAATGGGCTATTGAGTCCATTGACTTTGAGTCATATCCAACTTGTGAATCCTGTCTTCAAGGCAAAATGACCAAACTCCTTTTTGTTGGAATATGGGGAGAGGGCCATAGATCCTTGCCTAGTATATACTGATGTGTGCGGCCCATTTTGTGTGCCGACTAGAGGCAATTTGTCTACTTCATTACTTTACCGATGATCTGTCTAGGTATGGGTATGTGTATCTTATGAGACATAAGTCTGAAGCTTTGAAAAGTTCAAAGAATTCAGACATGAAGTAGAAAAATAAACTGGAAAACCCATTAAGGTTCTTTGATCAGATCGAGGAGGTGAATACCTTAGCCGAGAATTCCTAGACTATCTTAAGGAAAATGGCATAGTCTCTCAATGGACTCCACCAGGAACATCTCAACTCAACGGGGTTTCAGAACGGAGAAATCGAACTCTATTGGATATGGTTCGATCCATGATGAGCTTCATAGACCTTCCTAATTTCCTTTGGGGATACTCATTGTTAACTTCAATCTATTTACTGAATAGGGTTCCCTCTAAAACCATTCCTACCACACCGTATGAGATATGGCACGGTAAGAAACCAAGTCTGAGTCATCTCAGAATTTGAGGTTGTCTGGCTTATGTCAAAAGACAACAAGCGGACAAGTTAGAGTTTAGGTCCTTCAGAAATCGATTCATAGGATATCCGAAAGAGTCATTAGGATACTATTTCTACATTCTGGAAGACCACAATGTGATTGTGAGTCGACATGCCATATTTCTTGAAAAACAGTTTATTCAAGATAGCGGCATTGGAAAATAGATTAAGCTTGATGAGAAAGTCTCACAAGCAGAACGAGCTAAGGACCAAGTAGAACCAAATCAGGTTGAGCAATAAGAACACTACCTCCTCCACCTCGTAGATCGGAAAGAGTTTCCCGTCCCCCTGAAAGATACTTAGGTATTATTTCAGAGGACGTAGAGGAAATGTTCCTCATAGGTAATGGTGCTCAAGGTGATGATCCCAAAACCTACAACGAGGCGATATCAGATATCGACTCTGAGAAATGGTTTGAGGCAATGAAGTCAGAGATCGACTCGATGCACTAAAAACCAAGTCTGGACCTTGGTAGATCCACCAGAAGGATATGTACCTATGGGTGTAAATGGATCTTCAAGAGAAAGATTTGTGCAGATGGAAAATGTGGAGACATTCAAGGCTAGACTGGTGGCAAAAGGTTATAGTCAACGTGAAGGCATTGACTATCAATACCTTTTCCCCGTAGCTATGCTAAATCCATCCGCACATTGCTTCCTTGCAGCCATTTCGATTATGAATATGGCAAATGGACGTGAAAACAGCATTCCAAATGGATATCTTAAGGAAGATATCTATATGGAACAGCCGCTAGGTTTCATCATCT